>VXAA01000492.1:272365-328549 GCA_013399115.1 Anseranas semipalmata
AAAAAAAAAAAAAAATGAAAAAGCATTTTCTTAGTTTACACCAATTGTAGATAGACTGAGTAGCTAGAGCTGTAGAAACAACTTCAACATGAGAAGTTATTTCTTTGCCTTTTTGAAAGCAAAATGTGGGTGTCAGGATCTTTCTTTCTTAAGTTACAAACTGTTGCTTTGCTGCTGAACTGCTTTCATCTGCAGGTTTTCTCCTGGTTTGCCTGATGTAGAGCTGAATCAGACAAATTTACCTGAATTCCATTGATAAATTGTATTGCATTTATAAATACATACTTCTCTAATTTTGTTTCTGGTTGTTTTTGTCTCTGAACTCAAGAATCTTATCTCATCTGCATACCACTGGATCTGAGAAGATATGGGTTAGAATCCTGGCTATATTGTCACCTCCTTATGATCTCAGTTATTCAGTTCATGATAATTCAGTTTCCTCATCTGAGGCATTTTCTCCATTACAGATTTGGAGAATAAGCACAGCCATAGTTTGTAAATGCAAATGATTACTGTGCCTCTTCATTGAGATAAATGGCAACAGCCAGAATTTGATTTTTTTTTTTTTTAATTTCTCATCTCATCGGTATTCAGCAAAGTACTTTAATGTTGATTTCATTCATGCTGCACAACTGTTTACAGAATAATAATGCCTTAATCATGTGGTAAAATGGGGTCACGAATGCAGTGTTGATTAGAGCCCGAAACAGAAATCCCAAAAAATGATACACACAGCTAATTCACTCTGCAATTTTCCTTCAGTAAATGAGTAGTCCCACTGCTTGGAATCAGTGGAGCCTTAGGTAGGATTTAGGTAGGATGAGGTAGGATTTTGGCTGATTAACTACACCAAAGCCCAGCTTATAGCCAGCACCAAAGCTACTCTCAGACTGTTCCAATTTAAGCATTTAAGCACAGTTTGGCACAGAAGAGTTCACATAGCAGTCACCTCATTAAAATTAACAACTGATCATATGATGGTCTTTCTATATATTGAAAGTTCAGTTGTTGCAATTGATGTTGTATATGTTATCATATATGACGAAAGAACTTTGAGGTTTTTGTGGACACTGGAGTTTTGCTGCAATGATATAGTGGAAAAAGAGAGAGTTTAACATGTCTGAATTATTTTACCATGCCAAATTTAAGAACTTGGAGCACGGATAAATACTTGCATGCTTATTTCTGTTGTCCTCACTCTGACTATTTGTGAACCCTGTAGCTGAGGTCGCCTTCATAAAAAGAACCAATTAGAATGGACTTAACCTAATAAAGATCTTTGACCAATGAACAACAACAAAGTTTATTACTAAGCATTAATTAACTTTGATGTCAAGCAGGTTATATGTTTTAAGGATGAGTTAAAAGATTTCCAAGAAGCACTTCACATTTCTTTATTACCTCATCCAATTTTCTTTATTAAAGAAAACATAAACAGAAAGGGTGCATAGGATTCTCTGCAAGGTCAAGATTGGTTGCAAACTATTTAGTGATAAAAAGCAGCCTACTGAAGACATTCAACTTTACTGAGAGTCATAATACATTTCAATTTTTACTGAAATGCTCAGCCCAGCTATCCTACTCCCAGCAATTTTTATAGCTATTTATATATTACCCATATTGCTTTATTATTTTACCTTTAAGAAGTACAGTTTAATGCTTGAGTGCTTTTCAATTTTGCCATTCAGACTTCAGATTAACTTTATAATGACTAGCTTAATTTTTACAGGCTGTAACATGCATTTTGTCTGAAAGATACCTCTGGTGATATGAGGCTTTAGACGACTTTGGTGTTGCAATAAAAGTTAGATGCAGTCCAATGCCTTCTTACAGTCATATTGTGGCTGATTATATGACTGCATGTTCTTTCTGGCCATTGCAGGGTATAATTTACAGCACATTTCTTTCATGGGGTTTGAAAAGGCAAAGATCCCTGAACTGCAGTGTTATGAACAATTTTGCCCTTCATTTCTTGAGCCACAAACAAATTACAAGTGGGTGGAGAGTCTGCATTGAGTCCTTAAAATTGTTTAGTACAATGAGAAATGAGCACCCAAAGGAGACAAAAAAAAAAAAAAAGATATGGGTAAACTTGAAAGCCTGCTAGTGGGGACTTCTATTCAGCTTTGAAAGGGTCACACAGAGACAGTAGAACTACAAAATAAAAACCCTCATCTCCCTCCTAGACCTTTTTGATTCTTGAGTTTCGGGTAGGATTTATTTCACATAACTCTGGGAGATTTTAGCTAGCGCTGTGGTAGACACTAGCTGAATTGTTCGCTAGGCTCTTCTGAACGTATTGACTAGATCCTCATGAACAAATGCAGAGCATAGACACCCAGGGCAGGAGGCTGTAGCCCACACTTAGGTGAATTTTAGGCATTACAGGCCTCCTCGTCATCTTGTCACTACATAGCCTCCTTGCCACCTGCATGCTGCTTGGAAAGTGTGGGGTTCTCGCATAATAAGACTGTATCTCATCAGCCAGCTCCACATAGATGTCTTTGATACTGTGGGGTATTGCAGGTGACACTAAGCAGATGTTTGAGCAACCCAGTGCTTTTTCACATACCTACAAGTATATATCTATATTTAGTGTCTTAGTCTCAAAGAGGACCTGTCCTGGGTGTCCTCAGTCCAGGTGTCTCCACCCAAACACTGGCTCCCACTGTAGTTAATGGGAAAAGTTCAATCAAGTCAAGGAAGTTTAGGATGGGACTCTTCTGACCAAATGTAGGATCTTACATGAAGGACACAGTCCAAGGAGTCTTAAATGATACTCAGTTGTTCAGGAAACCAAGTCAAGACTGAATAGCTTCATGTATTTTATTGACTCCATTGACCAGCTCTTCACTGACTGCACAGGGAATCCAGAGAGGTTTGCTCAGAGACATCTGCATTGCAGAAACTAACATTCAATCAGTTGAATCTCATCGTGGATCTCCTACACAACGTATCACGAGTGAGTGGGCAGCAGATCACAAAAAACACAACACTGTTATTCGAACACAATGTCAAGGGCAGGAGGAAAGCATTCCTCTTTCTAGGACAGCTGAGCCCAGGCAAATTAAATGTTGTGAGGTGATGCCCCCATAAACTGTATCAATTGAATTGCTAAGAGCAATTGGACCATCTCACAGTTTGAAGTAGCTGAGGAACGGGAGCAAGGTCTATACTCCTGATCCATGAGGAGGATAAGGAGTAGGAATTAATGTCTGGTAAAGGGTAGCAAAAAAACTCAGGGATATAAACATCTTAAACTGACACTTTTTGATAAATATGAAAGACAGAAAAGCTGTAGCAAGAAGGTTGCTCATCACCGTACTTCCTATGCTATACATACCCCATGGAGGGGAGAAAGGACATAAGAAGTGTCCTTAAGACCTCCAACCATTAAGTCACAGACTCTCATGTACACTGCTCTTTGCTAGTTCAGCATCCACAATTTTTTAAGGACCAAATTCTGGAGAAGTGTTACCGAACAATACTGAATCTATTCTGAAAGAGAAGTTGGACCTCATTTTAAATGTTACATCTCATATAAGTTCCATCTCCGCATAAATAAATGCACACATAAAATAAAAACAATCAAAGCAAAAAACAATCATCCAAACAATAAACAAATAAATAAAGTGACTAGCTGAAGTGACCTGATAGCCAGGGCTTGAGTGTTTACAACATGTCTGCAAGGTAAGCCTGGCTTTAAGAGAGCTCCCAACTGTGTAAAGTTGACAGTAGAAGAAAATCTTGTTTTCCCTTGAAGTCTGAAGGAGGGAGGCCCTCATTAGCAGCAGTCATAGTGTCTGAGATGGGAGTCATAGGGTTTGTTAAGCTGTGAGAGAGTCCTGGCTCAGAAAGTAATTCAACCTGAAGGAGTTAATTCCCCCCACAAGTCAAAAAGATATCCCAACCTAGAAAGAAAGGGACAAAGTCTGCAGTGATAAAAATCAACTTTTGTTTATGTTTATCCCTTTTAAGCCACACTCTCACCAAACAAATATTGCTAACTGCCAACATACTGGGATTTTTTCTTCCTTTTCTTTCCTGAACATGAATTAAATGCCATCAGGTAAGAAGAACTGTGAAAACCTCTGTCTGTTTTTGTTGAATGGGATCAAATGTTTCAGATAAAAAAGAAGTTATTTGATATCATAGCTAGTATTAGAAAGGAGAAAAAGTTCTGAAAAGGTTTCAAAGAAGAATGAAAAAAAAGAGAAGAAAATGCCTTTTTGTTTTATATAAGAAAAAAGAAAAAGGATCATTTCTCATTGACTCTGAGCTTCTCAAACACTCAACTTTTAGTAGAACCCATGGAAAATTATATAACTTTTTCCACCAATGAATTGGATTTCACTAGCTGACATCTGTTTTTAGTAATAGATGCAATAAAACTACCTGTGCCAAGAAAGTCAGAACCTTATGCTTACTGTAATAAAGCAGAAGGATT
Source organism: Anseranas semipalmata (assembly GCA_013399115.1). Taxonomy (NCBI): domain Eukaryota; kingdom Metazoa; phylum Chordata; class Aves; order Anseriformes; family Anseranatidae; genus Anseranas; species Anseranas semipalmata. The sequence goes on from VXAA01000492.1 coordinate 276,813, forward strand.
TACAATTTGGTGCAAAAAGGTTTTATGGTTCACTATAATTCTTAAATTCAAAGTGTTTCTTAACTTTGAGACAGAAGTGATGAAAGTGAAGAGGTGACCCATTATTACTGTTTTTCTTCAGTAGATTTTAAGGAACATTATGAAGGTGATATCAATTGTAGAGAGGGTCAAGGATTACCTCTTGGAATGATTTTTCAATGGAAAAAGATCTTTTGTGAAATCATAGTTTTTCATGTAAAATTCTCCATGAGGAAAAAAAAAATGACAAATCTCCATACACCCACAGAAGAAAGCACCTGCAATTTCAGTATTCAGACAGAACTGCCTTCCAAGCAGTCAACTGGAAGGTTACAATAATACCTGGATCTCAGCTCAAATACTCTTAGTCTTTTAAATCAGGGAGGAAAAACTGATCTCACAGAGGGATTAGATCTGCATAGTAAAGTTTGTTTCTACCACTAGCTTGTTTTATTTATTCATTTATTTATATATTTATAATATCTATTATATTCCAAGTCCTTATTGTTAGTTTAGTTCATTTCTGTAGAAACCTCTATTTTTGCATGCTTAGATACAATGTATATTGTACCAATCTAAAATTTAGAGAAGTAAAGGTACCACTGTGAAATGCTCTTTATAGCAACCTAACCTGAAAGAAAACATGAGTTTACTGTTTACGGAGATATTTTGTTAACTTTTCAAAGATCTATCCTACTTTAAGAAATCACAAAAGGAGATGAGTGCACAAACACTGCCCCAAAAAATTCATTGATGCACCTTTTTGCCAAAAGCCATCAGCTCAGAGAATTCAGCTCTCAGGAGACAAAACTGAAGAAATGGTCTGAAGCTGTGTGGTTATTCCTGGAGAGATGAAAACGTTACACTGTGATATGCTGTTGTCTGGACAACAGCAGAACCACTGGCTTGCTCAAACATTACTGCTCCAGACCTTGTGGATTGAATCACTCCAAATGTCACTCTAAGACATGAAAGTCCACTGTCAAAGAGAAAAAATGAGTGCAGGTTCAGTTCATGATCATGGAAAATGTTAGAACTGCCTTTGGGGAGGGCTTGCCAGCTCCTTTTGTTATTTATTGCCAGATACAATATTGGACAAGTGCTTAACTTGAGTATGATCTCTAAACTAAAGCCAGAAAATGGACTGAGTTCAAGTTGCACTTATTTACTTTAGTAAATAAGATAAGTATATCTCCTCCTGGTGCTTGAGTCATCTCTTTCATAGCACTGACAACACAACAGGTTTCTGACAAAGAGTTTTCTCTAAAAGCATCCTGTCTACAGCTAGTCTATTTTTCCCATGTGCACGTTGGCAATCAGCAGCTAAATCCTGATAGCAGGCTTTTACTGGAGACAGTGACAGGGAGGGAACGATAGCTTTTCATCTCAGCCTGACTAGGAACTTTTGTGGTTTTATGCATAAAGAAAGCACCACATCACATTGTGAAGTCATTGAGAGTGGTCTGGTGGAGCAACATATCAGGGTTATTTTCTGATTCTACCTGAAACTTTAAAGACTTCTAGAAAGGGAGGTATTTTGTTAGTGCAAGTAAGTGTATTGCTGCTCCTTCATTTCCTCTTCAACCTCTAAAGGGGCCAAGATAATAATCCTGTTTATCTTTCTCTTCTAGACCTGTTTTTTAACAGGACATTGTCCAGCAGCCTTTCTTCGTCATTCACAAAGTATGTTAACAGACATCATACCCCTGGCTGGCCCCAGGAGTCCTGGGGCTCCATAGAGGTGTGGGGATGGGAGAGAGATAGACTCCAGCATGTGCTTTATTCCAAGTGGTCATAGTGCCACTGCTTGTACCACTGGAATATACTGGCTAAAAGCCAGCTTGGGTATGTCTATATTGCTTTGACCTGCACTGGGAGAGAATGGGCTGGTTGTCACTTCTTGGTGTCGGACTTGGTTGTTGTCAGGCAGACAGAGAGAGCAAAATAACAGTCTATGAGGGAATCTAGGAGATGCCATGGCACCTTCCAAATATTAAAATGGAAATTTAAGCAACGAGGGAATGAAAGAGTCTGTGTGGGCGTGAGAAGAGAAACTGTTGGGGGAGAGCTGTTTAACTTGAGTTTGAGGGCTTGCCAAATAAAATACCACTGTACTTTAGGACTCCAAGGGCTCTTGGATCCTTGTGCAAATGGCCCAGCCCACAAGTGTTTCTCAGGTTCTTTTGGGGAAATAATGATGCAGTCACCCTGAAAGCTGTGTGGTGTCAGCAGAAAATCAGGGCTTTGTACTTACTGCACTTGCAATTAATGCACTCTCTGCTGCAATCAATTTACACTTAATGATGCATTTAGTGGTAATAAATGTGGAAAGCTATAAAATATTCTTACCATTGTTATAATTTGCTACCTTTTAGGTGTCAAGGACAGGTGGAAACATAATGTGTACCATTTTGGGGAAAAAAATCCCAAATAGTTGAGGTAGAAAGCCATGAGAAAAGACAAAGATAACAAGGTTACTGGGAATTATAAGTACTGTTTCTCTGCATCAGTCATGAGAGTGCTGAGTTAGGAAAATGGCATTTAGAAATTTCTTTTGTTAATTAGAAATGTCCTCCTTGCATCTGTACAGTAGTATTCCCTCTGAGATTTCTGTGCCACCAGGCAAGGCTTTTAGGAAGTCATTATGACATACAAATAGAGCATGCTAAATTAAATTGATTAATTCATCATATGAATATTTTCAGCTGCTTAATTTTGGCTGACAGCAAGTTCTAATGAATGTCTGATCAGCAAAGAAGGTCCAAACATCTGAGAAGTCTGAATCACTGGGGAAGGTATGACACAAAACTTGCCTAGAATTGAAGGACATATGACACACCATTTTCCACGGGACCAGAATTTTGTTCAATATACTCCTCCCTCCTTAGTACAGAGCTAAACCAGACCTGACAAAATCTATGAATCTCTCTGCTGGAGATTTCAGACAGGAAAGTTCAGACACCAGGATTTTATTTTATTTATTTATTTTTTTTTCTGAGTATTAGTCCCTACAGATGAGGATTGCTAGGAATTTGATTCAGTGGTCCTTGGCTGGGCGGAAAAGCATTTGTATCTTCCTGCATTTTCTTTATGGAGACAGGCAATGTAGATAAGGACAGCTAAAAATTAAATGTGGTCATCAAATAATTTGGACAGGCAGCATTGACTCACTTTTCACTTTCTGTCCTGGAATACTAAAAGACATGAGCTCACTTTTTGGCAGGGGGAAAAGTGAAGTGGAGGGCTGACAGTGTCTGAAAACATCAGCTTGAGCAGGTGCAGGGTGGGTAGGTGGAAATATCATTCACATATATCACACAATTTGGATTTCTTTAAGTATTTTCCATAAAAACATGGATTTTAGAGGAGCACAGTATTTTCAGGGGCCATCAAATTTCAGTCAATAAGGAACAGACCAAGCTAATGTGAATAAAACCACAAGCTTGCCCCATTTCTCTTCCAGAACTTCAGCCCATCTGAACTAAAATGCTGAGGTTCAAAAATTTCAGTTAATGAGTTTTCTTTTACTATTTGCCCTTTCGGACCTCTTTCAGACTTCGAGCTGCTTGAATTACTGTAAAGAAGTTTCCACTATTTGGACCAATAAAAAGTACTGAAATCTCAAAGGAAGGTAAGTTAGCAAGAACTGTCCATCTTAATCTTGTGCTCCCTACTAGAAGCTGAGGATGATGAGAGCAGAACTCTTGACAGCATGTTTTTACACAACAGGAATGAGGGTGAGATGTGTTTACAGATGCCTCTATTGTAAAGCAGCCAGAAGAGAGAGAATTTCACCTTAAGCAACAATGAGTCAGGGCTAGTTTTATTTTTGCATCAATTCAATGTAAGAGAGAGAAGGCAGAGTGTGGTAAGTGAGATGAAAACGCATGCTGAGTATCTCCTGAATTCCAGTGGGACATGCTAGGGGAAGTTGAGGTCCTCCTGTGCAGGTAAATTCTTTTTGCATTTGTAACCTGAACAAAGATGTTTTCCAGGGAGTCTGGAGCACCTTAGGCTCTAGCACTGCTCTCCTGATTGCTGGTCTTTGCTGATAGATCAAAGAAAGGAACAAATAGAAGCCAGTCCTTCATGCCCTCTGTACTAATGCCAAGTGCATTACCTGATTAAAAAACTTATTCCTTGATTTTGTGATTTTTCTCAAGGAGACTGCACAAAAGAGTGGTAGAAGAACCTAGAAGAAAGAAAAAAAAAAAAAAAAGCACTATTTGGCCCTAAAACACTTTTCTCCTGTTGTTTGCATGGAAGTTGCCCAGTCATTCTCTTCTCTGCCTTTGACAGGCAGGCATGAGTTTTCATTTCAAGATGGCTAGAATCTGTACTGAGAAATGAGATATCTTTATTCAACCCCAGTGATGGGTTACTCATGTTCACGTGCTTCTGGATGGCTTGAAGCACATACATGGTACCTTCACATCTATTTATTAAAGACTATTTAGAGACTTTGTCCTCGCTCCTAAAATCCACCTTCTGTTTCTTTGTCCCTGAGAAGTGGCAGGTTATGCCTTCAAATAAAAAGAGATGCCTTTCACAGAAATGCTTGCTTAGGTGTTACAAGATGCAAACAAGTTTCTTTTCCCTGTGACATTGCCTCCACAATCTACAATAGAATGGCTTGGGTTGGAAGGGACCTTAAAGATCATCTGGTTACAATCCAACATTACATACTGGGCACCTCAGTAATGAAGGGTGATGACATATTAATAAAGTGACTTTTTCTGAGAGAAGTTGCTGGCATCAAGAAAGCCAGATTCCAAGTGGAATAACAGGATTCTACTTAAAATTAACAAACATGTGATTGAGACATTCCCCACAAACCTAAGGAAATGAGACAATTTCCCCTGGTTGCCTCAACAGGAAATATTTGCCCTGGTGATGTCTCAGAGTAGGAGAGCACTTAGGTAGGATTGACTCTGGCTGGGGAGTAAAGGCACTCCCTGAGCAGCCGTTCTGCCGTCTCTTGACATGTTGCCCCTGTGCTGTCGTCTCTGTCTGGGACAGTGCCCTCTCTGTACCCCTGCTCCCTTCTCTCCCGTCCCTCAATACGGCACCAGCTCATGCTTTTTGTTCAGGTTACAGTCACATTTAGGTGTAGTGTAAGGTCAGGATCTCCAGGCTATTACCTCTCCTGAAGTAATTAAAGCTCCTCTGGTATGGAATAAAGATACCTTTTCACTTCCTTATTGACTCTCCACATCCAGAACAGCTTCATTCTTCTGTCCAACTTTGAGGAGATCAATTCATTGTAACATAGAGAGAATAAGCTGAAAAACAAATTGTTACTATTTTTTTTTCCCCAAGAATTCCTGTCTTATGTAAGTCAGTGATACAAGGGCTAGTTCTTTTCTCATTTTCCTCTTAAAATTGTTGTGAAGATAATAAAAGACTGTTTTCCTTTTATTCTTATCCTTGAATAAGTTGTAAACAAAACTTCAAAAATATCCATCCTGTTATAGATGTTTTCCATGAAAATTAACTACGTCCCTTACTCCTGTTCATCAGTAGATGGTGGCAAAGAGTTCTTGCTCATCTGAGTTTCAGACCCCAGGGGCTACACAAATATGACAATAACAACAACTGATGGGTAATATTTTACCATCTGCCACACTCCTTAGCTTCAGCTGCTCTATTTGTGTGTAAATGAACCTGTTGCAACTTCTAGTTGCCTTCCCACATAAAAAGATTTGTGAGTTCACAGAATCATTTGCTGGCAACATTTTGTTTTTCCAGGTAGTCCTTATCTTCCAAAGGTCTCCAGACCTTATTTGTCTGGCTGAATACAGGGACTGCATCTATCTGCAGCTAAGTACTTCTTTTCACTGTCTTGCCTTTGTTATTATTTACTCTGTAGCTCCATTATTTAACTATGAGGCATACGAGATATGATGTGTATGAACTATGTGGCAAAATTCAACTATATTACAAGTTGCATTACTCTACAATTAGAAAATAAAATGAAAACTATTTGTCTGTACAAGAAACCAATACACAAAACATGCAAGGTCTCTTACATGCAAGATCTTATCAGAGAAATAATTATCTCCTGAAATTACAATCACTGTGTTTGAATTCTCAAGAGCATCTTACAGCACAGACTGGTGTTTCATTATTACAATTTTGTGGTACTCTCAGATCACTAATCCTAAAACCTTTATTTGGGATTAGAATGTAGATTGTAATTCTTTATGGCCAGAAATGTACTGCAATTTTGTATCAGCAGTCTGCTAATAACCAGACCAAATTAGCATTTTAAGCTTTACTTGTGGCAGATCACAGAAAGTGTCTGTAGTCTATCCTTTAGCAACACAGCTTGGGAGACACGTTATTGTGTCTGTCTTTAGTATTGGCAAGAGTATTAGGGGAAAAAAAAAAAAAGAAGAAGAAGAAGAAGAAGTGAAAAGCTATGGGGTAAACAACAGTATTACTCCTAAAACTGTTTCCTAGTTCTGCACCCAGTCCAAATTTGAAGCTGACGTCTGTGACAAGGAGAAGTAGCTTGTGTCATTTTTATTTCCAACATGGCATCCCCCAACCACTACTTCATAGCCATCAAAATGTCCTTTCTATTGCAGTGGGGAAGCACAGCTTCCTCACTGGTTTGAAACCAGTCTTGGGAGTGAAAGTGGAAGTCATTTTCCATCAAAAAGAAATAGAGTGAGTGTTGATATATATTGAAATACCCATCCAAATTAATAGCTTTTAAATGCTATTCTTAACTACATTTAAATTCATTTTAAATACTTAATAGGAAGTGAGGAATGCACTGTGGACAGTTGATAATTGAAGAAAGCTTGACTGCAGAGAGGAAAGCAAAGATGGTGTTTAGCTGTACTGGAAACAGGGCAGGAAGTAATGCAGAGGATCCAATGAAAGAGAGAGGTTCAGGGAGAGAGATACAATCAAACATCTGCCATGGTGAAAAAAATCTCAAAGTAGAGATTCCAGATACAGAGATCTGAAAGGCTCAGACTACTTAGTGAGGAGGGGAGGCAGACTATGGGTGTGCTTTTATAAAACAAAGAATGGTAAAAAGGTCAGTCATGCAACAAGGGACTTTCAATTAAGCTAAAAGGTAATGATTCAAAGCTTAGAAAAGAAAATCTGAATAATGCATAATTAACCTGAAACATATTGTCACAACATTTCACCAGTAGCAAGCAGCTTAGAGGAATGTAAAAAGAACGTACAAAGAAGCTGAAGTGTTAGTTAGGCACTACAACTCGTATGCCAGACATGACATATGTAATGTTCTTAGTCCTTAATTATATGGCTACAGTCTAATTTTTGCACGGGACCCCTGTCTTAAGCAGGGAGAAGGTGGATACATGCAGGGACAGAACTGTGTTTGTATGCATAGTTCAAAACCTACCCTCTTTAATGTTTGAGGTGCTGGCTTTGCCTTCCCAGGGTTCATCTTTTTTTTTTTTTTTTTTTTTTTTTTTTTAATTGGTGTAGTGCGGTGACTCTTCTATTAAAGATTTCACAGGCAAAGTACCAGATGTTATCTTAGGGCACATGAGATCTGGTCTTCTCAGTTCAAGAGAAACCTTGAAGAACTGGAGATGGTCCAGTGGAGTGCCGCTGAGATGATTAGATGTTTGGGGAGCTTGACACATGAAGAAAGCTTGAGGTAATTGGTTTTGCTAAGCCTACACTGGGAAAGGCTCAACGGGATATAATCACAGTCTTCCAATAGTTGTAAAGTCGTGGTAAAGAAGTGGAGGTACTCTCTTCACAGGGGTACTTGGTGACGGGGCAAGAGACAGTGTGCACAAGTTGCTTCAGGGGAAATTCTGTCTGGATGTAAGACAAAAATGCTTCACTACGAAAATAATTAAACATCAGAATACATTGTCTAGAAAAGTGGGGGAAATATTAAAGACATGGCTTGACAAGGCCTTAGATATCCTAACCTAAGGCACTGCTTTTGATAGGAGGTTCGTCCAGATAATCTCCAGAGGTCCCTTCCAATGTAGACATTTCTATGATTCAGTGTCTGTCACTGTCCTGTCCTGGGGGAGAGAATGAGTAGCTTTATGCTCATTGGCATGGGGGAGAGCCATACGGTTTGAGGATGTTGCTGGAAAGAGTTGGAGAGAAGAGAGACAAGAGGGAAATGTCATTTACAGCCTTCAGCCTCCAACCTGATACAATGGACAAGCATGACCTAAAGGATTTGTCCTGTCTCTGCTGTCTAAATATTCTGAATAATATTCCCTGTCTCCTGCTGTGACCTTCAGTACGGCAGTGGCTGTCAAGTGATTGCCCTAATAAGCATAGCCATCTCTCCAAATGGAAGAATATGTTGAACCATGTAAAATGAACATATTTCCGAACCCATATCTTCCAGCAGCAGCATATTACATTGTCTCTTAACATAATGGATTTGTTAGTATTGCCTTGGTTTGAAAAGTGCAGCAGGCACTGCTAAGGTGAATTATGAGAGGTTAACAATGAAAAGTAAGCATTGTGTACTGAGCCGATGACTCATACAGATCCTTTCAAGAGATGCACGTATTAAAAACAGCTGGAAAATATCAAACAACATAAAAAATACAGCATCTTGTTTCTAACCTCAGATGTTGTAAATATACTTGGGAATTTAGTACTGATCATATCTAATTTCAGAGGCAATGGTGGAAAATACTGCATCACAATAGTTACAGTATGACTTTTGATCTCACTGACAACCATCAGACCCTTCAATGCCTTGATGACAAATAAGCACAGAAGAAGACAGATACGCAAACTGCAATTCAAGTGATTTATGTGGAGTGCAGAAGAGCTCCACATGTGTGTATAGTCATATTTTCATTCTGGCTCCTATATGCTTATCTGAAACTATTTCTGTGCCTGATTTATAAGACATCCAGTAGGTTTCTGATAGCACCTGCAAGGCTGACTTAACTTTAGAAACACATCCATATCCCTGAACCATTCAACGGAGTTCACAGGAGAATTTGAGATGAACAGAATGTACATTCCTCATGCTCTGCCTCATTATGAGTCTCCTTTCCACATGTTATACCATGAATTGGAAAATGAGGAGGAAACAGTTTAACAAGTCATTTGATTTGAAAGAAATGTCAATATATTCCTGCTTCAAATGTATCTCTGAAATGAGACTTCAAGATTCAGAGCCACTTTCCTGGGAAAACAGGTCACAATTAATCTTTCAGTAATGTCAGTTGGCTAGATATAAATTTAAATGTAATAAAAATAATAATAATAATTAAAAATAAGCTGTGAGACCAAATAACTTTTATTGGTCGGGATTTTATTATATATACAGCTATTCAATTCTGATACATAATGTCAAATGAAGTACCTAAGGCCCAGTTACTAATTCTGTAGCCAAAGACCAACTACAAAGTGATGCAAAGACTGATTTCCTTATGTACAGATGGGAATGGAAGCAGATTCTGTGACTCACCCAAAATCATGGAGGGACTTATCTGAAGTGGTAGGATTGCAATGTAAGAACTTCTGGCTCCCAGGCCCACACTTGGACCACATGCTGATTTACTTTGGATGAACTTTGAGGGCTCAAATGGGCACTTGATGAATGCAGTTTAACACGTAACACGGCTGCAGAAGCACATCTCTGAGTTTTCCCTGCTTGCATTCGGCACTATCGTGACATGTGCATCCCTGAATTAAAGAAACAGAGGGTGATAATATGGAATATATATTGCTCAGAATGACTAACGTAGATACTTGTTACCATAGATATCATTGGGTAGAGAACTAGGTCCTTGACATGAGCGAACTGCCAAAACAGCCTGCAAAAAATAACAACCAAATGAACAACTCCCCGCTCCCAAAACCTGAAAGTGCCCAAACCTCCAACTATGAAATGTATATTAAATTATACTGAACAGTCATTTCTTGTGACTCAATGCACAGATGTGCCATTGCAAAGGTTACTTTCCTTAATTAATCATAGTAGTTCTCCTTTGGGGATCTTTCTCCTGGCACACCATTCTTCATTATTTTCTTGCCTTAAGCAACTTTTGAATCTCCAAGTGTTCTTCTAGCTTCTTCCATTTTTACTGCAACTCTTTCCTTACTTTGCTCCAAATTGCTTCCAATTTGTGCAAAGCCCTCCCAGATCTGCATTTTTACATTCAGAGGAGAATGACACACAATGACTACTCCTATACTAACAAATAAAACTGGATGGAAATAATGCCATGTCCTTAAAATGAAATGGACTACTATGGTTCACCTCTATAAAGCTATATTCTCCTTTCCTTCCCCTGCAAACAACAGGGTGATTTTATCCAAGCTGCCTCAAAATCCTTGGCTTTTGCTAGCTACCCAAATGTATCTAGAATTGTCTGGGGTTGTAGTAGTCAGCACAGGACAAAACTATGCCTGACGGTGTTAAGGGGTTTCAGAAAGAGTTTGCTGATAGCAAATGAGTGCTATTCAGTTAAATTGGCTTTATTACTGTCTTTGAGAAGGATAATATTGGAATAGTTTTGGTTCCTTCAAACTTTAACCATTCCTCTCTATGTCCTCTTCTTCCTTTTTGGTGTAATTTTTTTTTTTTTTTTTTTAATTCTCCTTTTACTTACCCAAGCCTCCCAATACTTGTCTAATTTTTCTTCATTTCCTACTCCTCCATTTTACTAAGATTTTTTTCTTCCTACTTTAGCTGTAATCTAACTGTATTCTAACTGTAATCTCTAGTACTGGACTAGAAAGCCAAGCACCTGAATACCCTATATGTCTGCCAAAGCGTAAGAATAGATGTTTTATGTTCAACACCCCACCACCACCACCACTATTTTATACATTAAAGAGTATTCTGATCACTTCTACGAAGTAGACTACAGTGTTTTGACTACAGATTTGACAGCAGAAGAGATTCAAAAGAGTAGAATGAGGAGTCATTATTTATCTTCCTCTCTGGCAGTTATCACTTCTCCTCTAACACAGGTTTATTCACACGCCACCATCTTGTGCTATCTGCTGTTCCTATGTTTGGTGGGTAGGCACTTCCACTATAGAATAGGGAAAATCATTAGGGTTATTAGTAAGGTATTTCCATACTATCATGTTCCCCACCTATGAACAAGGAACCCCTTTACAGCATTGCAAACAATGAATAAACTTCAACCATATGAAAAGCTCCACTAAAGCCAACCCACGAGACTGTTGATCTGCTAGTATGCCATAAAGTACACTCCAGGACTTCAGTACACTAACTGGTCTCCATTTACTGACAGATATGCTGTCTCAGCTACTTTCCTCTCCATTATTCTCACTCATCAACATAATGATGCTATCTGGGTACTGGGTATCAATTCTCTTAATCCACTACCTTAATCATCCATCTTCTCTGAGCAGAGTGGTGGGTACTTGATCTTCCTTTGTATAGGTATAAATCCAGGTGCTAACTATGTTTGGGTTCAGTTTAACCCAGAGGTGTGTGCACTTGAAGAAAACTAGCTCTGCTTTAATCTCACTTCAAAAACTGAAAAAAAAAGCTGAACAATCAAAAACAGCAACTCAGCATTACTCAGAATTGCTATTCACTTTCAAAAATGTAAGCTCGTTGATCAGCAGCTGACACTCAGCAGAGTCTGTTAATGAGAGTGGCTGGCAATCCCTAGCACTCTGTTTTATTTTACATAGTATGTCCCTAATGGAGCATCTGCCATTTTAGACTAAAGTGGGAACTTCAAAGAGCATTAGTGTATACAGGGCTGAAAATGTAAGTCTAGATGTCCCACTGGGCTCTGGTTCAGCAGTGTTCACAGTGGGTCTGTTTTAGAGCTTGGGTAACACATGTAAAGCCAGGCTGTCTGGGGTGGGCTTCAGCTTGTACAGGGATCTGGACCTTCAGCAAGGCATATGAGATATGTTGCTGCTGCAGCACCCAGCAAGTGTCTGCAGGTTGAAGTACAAAGACAGCACCCTGTTTTCTGCTGGTTGGGCAGACAGTGGACTAAAACTATAGACTACATAAACTGTTTCAATAAAGAAAGTTATCCCATAGTGTGGTCTTCTGAAAAACTTGAAGCCTAGGTGAGACAGCCTTGTGGCATTGGTTACTGGCTATTCTTCTTCAAGTTTTCTGTGTTTGGAAGAAACTTCAGTTTTGTTTGTTTGTTTGTTTTTGTGTGTGGGTTTTTTTTTTGTTTGTTTGTTTGTTTTTGGTTTTGTTTTCAAAAATTCCTGTTTCAAATGTGGGGATGTGTCAATTACATGTCAGACATGTTTTGAAGGATTGTCCTATAGAAGTGAAAAGAGGTCAGCATGACAGGCAGCAGTAGCATCAAAGTGCCTATGTACATACAGCCCCAGGCATGCCCTATGTGCACATAAGTAGTAAGATCCGTACAACTCTCCATCTTTCCCTCTTGGTGGTGAAAGAGAGAAAGAAATACTTCCTTAGACATGTCAATGGGAAACAGCAAATCTGAAGTCCACAGTGGTTCTCACAGACTCACTGTGGCATCACGATGTGTGCATGATCAGCAGGCAGTGTTCCCCAGACTGGCACAGCTCTGACAGTAGAGGCAGTACAGCACAGATATCAGCATGCTGGAGCAAACATGTAGAGTGGTGCCATTGCAAGCAGGGGAACAAATCATTCCTGTTACAGGATGAAAAAAAAAAAAAAAAAACAGGCAAAATTACCAAAAGTTACCCCTGAGAAGCTGTGAAAGCAAACATAAATCCCACTTAATTTGCACTTTAATTTCTTCTGTATTTAAAATCTAGAAGTGGGGCAGAATTACTCTAGACTGGGGCATTTTGGTGTGAACTGAAGCAGAATCTGTCTGTTCATGTCTGCAGTTGACTGGGTGGTTCTGCCTTTCTGTGTGCCACAATGTGACTGTGTAAATCCTTTTCTGCACTGAAGATGAAGCTCACCTGCTATGCACTTGCTTGCCAAAGTGAAGGCAGCCTCCTGTTAAGTAATCTTTCCCAGGTAGAAGAATTTTATGGTTCCTTAATGCTTCATCAAGTGTTAATCGTAACGTTTTACTGTCTGAATAACAAGTATATCTCCCTCAAGAAAGTTTTGGTTCACATTCAAAATTCTATTCCCAGGGTAGACAATACACTTTGATAGCAGTGACCACATTTTGCCCTGTGCCCAGTGAATTTCCAGGCTCAGGAACTGAATAAGAAATAAATTTGTTAGCTGCTGCCTTTGATATTACTGAAGTGCCTCTATTTTATTTTCCAGAATACTGCTGCTGTGGAAATCAGTAATTCCAGAGAATAATAACGCAATTCCTCTCGCTCATTCTTATGTGAAAATGCAGCTTGATTAAGGTTAAAGGATGGTAGTGGGGTGCATGTAGGGTGAAAATCAATGCTTTGCTCATGCGATCCAGAACCGGACCAATGCAGAAAGGTGTGTATTCGTAGTAGTGTGAACAAATCTGTTTTCTGTCTATTCCTATAAGAAAGGGAACAAAGTATATTCCCTTCCTCCACACCATGGACTCTAAACTGATTCATGTCCAGACTCTCATCCAACATTTTTGACAGGTCACCCAAGTGAGGTAGAAACTAAGACCTCAGTTTCAGAGCAGAGAGCTTACTAAGCACCTGTCTTCTGAGTACTTGCTGAAAATGGGATTTAGGCTCCTAAAACATACAGTAAGTTCTAAAAACTTCTTTTTGCTCTACATTATGCTTTTACAACACTCAGCTGGTGAAGCACCACTCTGTGAAATATTCCAGGTCCATGTTTTGATTTGTCTCTGAAAGAGCTGTTGTTTTGCACTGTGTAAGGTCAAAATGAATTCTTCTGTCAAAAAAGCCTTTGAGGCAGCTATTCTTCTCTGTGTTTTCACCTGTAAAATAAACATAATCTTATAATAGTACCCTTTAGTCAATGCTCCCCAGAAAAAAAATATAGGAAAAAAATAATAACCGCCCCTTTCATCCCTCCAATTGCAATTTTTACCTTTTATTTTTCATCTTTTGATCTCAGAATGTTTTATGAAAGAAATAAGAACAGTGAGTGGTGCCTACCCCCAAAATCATTGTGATGTCTACTTTATGGGCTCGAGTTCAAAGCTTCACTGTGAATATGCCATTTTCACACATGGATGACGCTGTAGTACGCAAGTGTTGATGCCAAGATTTTCATCTGGTGACTCTGGGGTTGCAGGCTGGGAATGTGCTCCAAGAAGAAGTCACTCTAAGGTTTGGGTGATATTGCAGCCAAGTATATGGGGTGACTGCTTCAGGACCGAACCTCCCAGGGCCACAGAGACAGCTCACGGCTAATGGTCTGGGACCTCCAAAGGGTACATCATGGTTTCTCAAAGTAACTTCACACATGGGCTTCTGGCTTAGTCATGTCAGGTTAATGCCCTCTTCCCAAGACACAGCCTGAACCATTGCCATTAGCCATTGCCTGCTGTATTCTCTATATATCATGGATAGAAAAAATTCTTCCTCTTATGAAAATGGGTGAGAGAGTTGGAGGAAACATTCCCCCCTCATGCACCTGGTGTGTTCGGTTGCCTTTCACGTGTAACAAGTCATGTTAAGAACAAAGCTGATGTCACAGCATTGCAGATGGGTGTGAGGTGTGTATGCCACTGCCAAACTCAGAGAGAATGTCCAAGGAATCTCAGGCTCAGAAAATCCATCTCCAGCAGCCTTAACATTATGGAAGCACAAGACACTTCTCTCACGTCCTTTTGCTGGCTAACTAGACACAATGCAACATCCAGGAGTGGTTGTTTTGGGCAGCACTGTGGCCACGCTGCTGAACCTACACGGAGATTTAGGGAACCTGCCCAGAGTTTTACCCCGGTTTAATATAATTCACCTCATTTTTGTAGCCATATTAACTTCTGAATTTTTAGAGGGAAGGGGAGTGCTAAGCTCAGTGCAATCCTTCACATATTTTTCAAGTGACTTGCAAAATATCTGATCTCATCAAAAGCATTTGTGCAAAGTACAACCTGAAACAGAGATTGCTTCCAGGGCCTCCAGCCAGAGGGTCTTGTGGGCTTTCAGAGCTTGAAGAGAATCTAATCGTGTCATGCAGAGACAGGTATGAAGATGAGCCAGGTTACAGGAGACCAAAGAGACTGTTTATATTTTAACTTTATTTTTTCCTGGCAGAGTGAATCTTTTTTTTTTTTTTCTTTCTGCCTATACTGTTCTGACAGAAACTAGATAGCCACAGCCCAACAACTCTTACAGTTTGTTTTCCCTTTAAACCATGAACATGTATTAAGAATGGTATGTTTTCATGGATGCCTCCCTTGTCATTATGCAGACTACTTTTGCATCTGTTTGCAATCTCAAATCATTGTAGTGGCAGCAAAAGCATGGAAGCAGCTGCTTTTTGAAATCCACAAAGTCCCATCATTATTTTTCACTTAATCTTGGCTAAAGAACCTGCCTGACTGTGTTCCAGATTAACTCCAGGGGCAAAATTTTCATAACCCATGGCGAATAAAATAATGTTATTTTGTCTCCTTATCAGTGTTGTCTTACCTGGCTACTAGTTCTTCAGACTCTGCTACCTTCCATTTCTGCTGCCCCATATGATGGCTCATTTTGCCTGTGCAATTATGGTAGTGCAACCATGTGGTTCGGGCCCCTAAGGAGACAGCTCCGTTACACCACCAGCATTGCAACTCCTTGTATCTTTGTATTATCAAAGATGTCTGTTTTGTGGAAGCCATTGACCAATGGGAAAGATATTAATGATTTGTCAATGAACTTATTACAAAAGCTATTTTACTATTGGTAAGTATACTGGTAAGGGCAGTTGACAAAGAAATATCAAAAATATTTTCTTTGTATACAATTCTATTTTTTCTTCTAGCTGTTTATTGGAGAACGGCTTTCATTTTTTTTCCTGATTTTTATTTTTTTCTTCTAACAATTTATTAATTCTCAATAACTTTCTCCTTCATTAGTTTGTTTAGCATCTCCCAGAGCCTACAAAAACCTTGTAATCTGCTACATCAGTAAGAAGGACTTCAGATTTGCTACATGTTATGTGAAGAAATACTTTTTAGTTCTTAATCTCCTTCCCTTCAGTCTAATTTGATGTCCACAGTTCTTTTACTGAAACAGGTTGTAAATAATCTATTTTACCAAAACTTTCCATGCCAACAATATTTTTTACACACCTCAGTTCTATCTCCCCTTCTATTCCCCCACTCTGCAGTTATCCTAAGCTGCCTCTTGTCCAAATTGAGGATTTCCAGAATAGTCACTTATGGTGCAGAAGCAGTTTCTCACTTTGATTGCAACTGAGATGCTTCTCTAAATCTTTTACAGCCTTATATAACTCTACAAGATGGTAATACCACAACTGTATATAGCGTTGAAAGTGAGGGAAAAATATGGATTTACACAGCAGCATACTAATATTCTTTCCTTCTTTCTCTACCCCTTTTCTAATAATTGTTAACATTTGACTTGCTTTCTTGACAGTTGTACCAACCTGATGTTTTCACAATACTGTCACAACCCCAGGATCTCACACCTGAACATTAATGGTCAGCTCAGATTCTGTCACATTATACATGCAACTGGGATTGATTGCTAGCTATCTCACGTGTCACTTTACGTTTACCTCCACGGAGTTTCACCTGCCAGTCACTGAGTCTTGTGACATCTACACGTGAAACATAGCACAGGCTTTTTCCATTATTACCACAAATATTTTAGCATTATCATCAAAGTTTGTTAGTTCATTGCCTTTCCCAAACCATCTATGATTATGGCCTAATATTGGTAGAGGAGAAAGCACAAGAAGCAGACAAGGTGCAATGAGAAGAATGGTTTAGAGAAGCCCTTGTAGCCCTTCCATCTGAACCAGAAGCCCCTAGCTTTCCCCTCATGATGGCCTTGAATCTGTCTGTCTCTATTTTATTACGAGGGAAACAAGTGGTTACCAGTGCCTGAAACTCTCAGAAGCTAGAAAATTGACTCCAGTGACAACAGATCTCAGAGGCAGTGAATAGTTTGGCCTATGTGTGTGTTCAATGGCAAAGGAGGGAGAATAGGACACCACAAAGAGTTCAGTCTCTTTCACCTGCTGAAAGACAGTGACTATATCCAGTGTGATTTTCTAGCATCATCCAAGAAGGGACACCAAACACACCCATAATTTGTTTTCCTCAGGGAAAGACCTGTTCGTGGTATTTTCATATCCAAAGATGTTTGCAGGTAGTCTAGAGCAAGTTTAATTCTCAGGCTTCCTGCCTCATATGCATAAATCCTCAAATCACATTTTTTTTCCCTGGACTGAGTAAAACTCATTTCTTGTGTCATATAATGGCTGCTAAATGTAATTATGGGAATAATACCATGTAAGTTGTATGTCTAAATCCAGCTGAAATACTGATGAACTGAAAAAAAAAAATCACAATAAAATTACTTAACTACCTACCTTCTGCTTAGGAAAAAATCCTAGTTCCCAGAAATTCTCTGTATTGATACATTCAAATAACTGCTATGCTAAAAGAACATTTTGAAAGCTGCTAAGTCAAGTACTTAGAAGCTAAAAGAGTATAGTTCAGATTTCCTTCCCTTGGCTTCCTTGTGCAAACAGTCTGGAATTAAACATTCATGTGCATATATTATACACAAAAACTTTTTTATTCTTTCAGAAAAGCTGTCTTAGAGTCTTTGCAGAGCAAGGAACTCGAGGTGTCTGTAGAGGGGAATGCACAAACTGAAACAGCCATAATATTGTTGCCCACATGAACTACAGCAACAGAAAATGCTCATCCTTTAATGCTGGATATGTGCATGATTAAAGGTCTTATATCAGTATATTTTGGAGCTGACTTGCTTAACAATCTTTGCTTCCCCCCTTCCTGACAGGTACCATAACAGTATGATTAAGGTTATATAAGGTAGCCCATGTATAACAATCATGACAACTTTCATAACCCCAGGATCACTGCAATTTTTACACTGGTTCTTCAAAATACTATCCTAGGGCTGAATTAATGTTGTTGAGATAGCTAAACCATACAATTCTTTCTCAGCTGTGTTCCTTTTAGGTTTAATTATGACTCTGAATTCTCTTGATTTTCAATACTTGTTTATTAGGTAATTACAATTCCCCTGGAATACCTGCAGTTATTAAAATGTACTCCCAAACTTAGTTCTAATTCAATATAATTTTTAATGTAGAGACTTATTTATTTTTAATAGTTAAACTTTTACACGTGAGCAATATAAAAAGACTCCTTAGAAAAAGAAAGCTAAAGACCAATCTGGCGTAATGTGCTACAAACATAAAGAAACATTGCCACATAAATTTTCCAAATACCCAAGGTATGGAGTACTGCCTTTGTGAGTATAAGATTAATTTTGGAGACTGGATTTGCAGATATGCTCAGGTTGAGTTCTGGAAAAAATATTCCAGAAAACTAATGCAGATCTGTTTTCTTCTTAAAACCAGTTCCTATGAATTTTCCCTGATTCTTGCTCAGTGGGGAGTTTGTCAAAACACCAGACACACAGAGACTCCTCTCTCTTCTGTCCTACACCTCACACTGACCTTCCTATCCCCCTCTCATCAACTTCTTCCTCCTTCCCACCATAGTCCCTTCATCTCCAGCATCCCTGGAGATTGCTCTTTGTTGGCTTCTTTCCTGAATAGACTTGATGAGAACCTGAGTTGGTGAGAAATGTGTTTTGTTTTTCTAATGACATTAACGGTCAGGTTTTGACCTTTATTGTCTGCTTTTGAACATTTCTTCCCTAGATGTAGCTAACAATTTACTTTCTCTTGCAGGAGACCCTCATACAGAGTGATCAGGCCATCTCTGACTTTTGTAAGGAAGTTTTTTGCCAGAAATGCTACTAGTTTTCCTCTGTAGAGGAAACGTTATGTTTGAATAAATAGTTATCAGAAACATTATTATTTTTATTATTATAAACATTCAGAAAGAGAATGAATTTCCCTGGGAAGCTTAGTTTCCCTTTTCTAAAAGATTACATCTTGAATTTAAAATTACATTTTTTCCTCTTATTCCATTATATCTGTTTCTTTAAGAAGATTTACTTTATATATATATATATATATATATATATATCACTCTTACATGGAGAATATATATATATATATATGTATAATATATATAAAGAAATTCCTTAAAAAATAATTAAAAAATATATAAAACAGTCCACAGATGTCTCTAGTTCAGTTGGTTGCAAACTGCATGGGGAACTTCTCTTTTCTTTCCTTTTCCTTTTCCTTTGTTCTTCTATCTCCCTGTAAAATTTACTTCAGTTCTCTGATTCCAGTTTGTTTCTGTTATTTTGGGAAGAGGTGGGTGGAGGATGGGGTTCCAGTTTAGGAAAGGGAGCTGTGGAAATACTCATGCTTCTGTAAAACTCTTTGAGATCTTTGTGTGAAGTGTTGTGAAAGCCTTGAACTTTTCTGGGATCACTGACCCATTTAAGAATGCTATTACAGCTTACTAAAGGAATGTGGGATCTCTGTGTATTTGCAAAGATTTCCACTTTATCTGGTACAGCTTGTATGAGTTTACTTCCTTCTGGGCAGCTGGAAGGCAATATCCAGGCTTCCAGAGCACTATTCAGCTAATAGGATTATGGAGAGGTAGACAAGGGAAAATCCTGTTTTTCAAGGTATTTAACAGGCAGTCCAACATAGAGTAAACACTCCCTCCCTCTCTCACACACTGCTTTGTTCAGATTTCAAGATACATTCCATTTCACCAAATCATATTACTGAATCCAATAGGGATAGTCAAGACTTTTTCTTTAGATATGTCTAGTCCACAAATCTCTAGAGGAATAGATATTTATGCAAACAAAGAATTTCTGTGGACTGCTGCATCTTGTTATATAGATCCTGACATTTTTGCAGCCTGTTACACATCATCTGTTTTCATTCCACAGAGGTAGTTAGCCCTACCCATTGGGGAATCCACACAAAATTTAACTATAATTTCTCTCAAAGAGATCTGGGACTTCAGCAGAAGTCATCTTTTTCTCTTGTCACAGTGTCATTACAATACAAGAAGGAGAAACCTGGAGGTCTCAATGTACACTGTGCAGTCCATAGGAGCCAGGTTTGATGGCACCATTGCAGACTGAGATCCCATGTGATAACATCTCAACATCTTCTTCATGCCAAGTTTAAAATTTAGGATTACAGTTCTTTTAGTGGAGACATAAGGCTTGTCCTTTTTCTTATCTGTCCCCTTGTAAACTCAGATGGGATTTCTGTTGCCTAATTTTAGCTGTCTAAAAGCAATTTTTCTAATCTAGATTAATCTAATCTCATCCAGATTCACTGTGGGGTCAAAGGGAAACAAGACATGCTGAAAGCATAGCTCACTGCACCTTGAGGTTAATGTCAGGTGAGAGGGTAATTGGTCCTCTCTCCAGAGTTGAGGCTCTTTCATTAGCTATGAAGGGAACCTATATAAATAACTCATTCTTTCTTCATCTGTAGAGAATCAGACAAGGTGTTTATATCCGTACAAGCAAAACATGCACTTTCAGTGTTTGAAACATCACCAAATTTGCTCAAAATGTTAGGAAAACCCTGTGTTTTGTGTGCCCTTCTGTGAAACTTCATGACTAGTAATTCCTCAGAGCTTGTGGAGCACTGCACAAAATGATGGTGGAAGTGGAATTCTCAAAAATACCCCTTTTAACATAGGAACGTACATTTTAATGGCACCTTTGAAGTTCCTTCCCTCTTCCCTTCCCTAGGAGAATTTGGTCTATGCAGAACAGCCTTATCACATCACATTCCTAAGTCACTCTGCATCAGTGCCACAGAGCAAAACTGACCCTTGTCTTTCTCTGATGCAGTTCAGAGAAATCAGTAAGATTAGTCAGATGCATGAACTTAATGTGCTTGAATAAGTATTCTGCAAGACCAGGTATAAGCAAAGAAACAAAATCAATGTTCAGGTCCCAGTGAGACAAGCACATGGCATGAGAGCATTAAATCAAGAGAAAGTGACTGAGTTTCTCTCTGTTCTTTGGATGTTTGAGGTACCACAGGACAGCCCACCCGAGAGCTGTTGCTCTGGATGATTGCTGGTCATTCATAGTACCTGTGTCATGTCTGTGAGCACCATGAAACTGTCTCAGAAATCTGAGAAGCTTTCTTCAGAGGAACTAGGTGCTAAAGTAACTGTACAAGTCCTCTGTGTCATGGTCTTGAGTCCTTTAAAGGGTCATGGAGTGACTATGATGACATACCTGGTTGACCAGAAATAGTGGATCATATGGCTGCTCTTTGGGAATAAAAGGGAAAAGTGTCTGTCTGAGGAGAGCTGAAAGGCTAGGCTAGAAGTCCTCGGGGGAGAAAATGAAGGTACAGCCAGCCTTGGAGTGGGACTGGTTCCTCCCTTTCTGTTCCTTTCTTACCCTTGCCACCTGAGATTTCTGATGGATAAAGACAAAGGCAAAATTTAGGAAAGGAAAAGATGGATCTCAAGGCTGTCCATGCCCTGCAATCTTCCAGCTTAACACGGTCTGTGGGTGTTTTTGACTTGTTTCAGACTCTCTCTCAAACACTGTTTGAGGAGAAGTCAGGAATGCCACAGGGCATCGACAAGGCACCTCAGTCTGGGAGAAAAAGAAGGTTTATTTCTCTGGGCAAGAGCTGTGTTGTGACCCTTACCCACAGGTCCATAAAACAAACCATGGCCTATTTTCATTAGTGTGGCCACACCATTTCCAAATGTTGTGTGTATGTGTCTGTGTGCATTTGCTGCATTGAGAGAAGGCAGGGTGATTTCTCTATTGCCAAGATGATGCAGGACCACTCACAGCTGGCAAACCTGGTTTACACAGCCCAAAGGCAGCTGACCACATAAGAAGATGTATTGCACACCTGTGTTACACACCAAAACTAATGGGCCCTCGAAAGGTGTTTTCTGCGCAGATATGGGTACAGTGTGATACTCTGCTCAATGTCTGCTACAAATATCACGGATGAACTAATGAGAAATTGGCCTTTTTCTTCCTAATAATCTCTCCTTATCGGTCAAGTTGCTAAATCTCAGTGATACCTGTTGCTCCTAGCTAACTTTAGACCATGAGACAAACTGTATCAGATCGAAAAAAAAGTCCATTTTCCCACCATCCTGCATCCAGTAGCTGCTAACAGAAGTTATCTATAAAGAATATATGGAGAGGTCATAGGAGCACTGCATAAATAGGGTGACTCTTTCCCAGAATACTCTCCCAATTTCTGTTCACTCCAGTGAGAATGAATAGAGTTCAGGAGTTTGGTAACAGCTTTAACAGATGAGATTTAGTACATTGGACTCAATTTTGGCAAAAGTATGTTTAAATTCTTAAGTAGAATGTCTTAGTTTTCACGTTTAAAATGCAATTTATTTCAAAACTTGCATTTAGACTTTTTCATCTCATTGTATTTTACTTTACCATTTCAAGGATCACCTCCTCCAAGCTCAAGACTGATGCATCCCAACAAAGAGGAATTCAGGCAAAGATGCCAGGAGGCCTGTATGGATGAACAAGGAGCTCCTGGCCAAACTCATACACTAAAAGGAAGCCTACAGATGGTGGAAGCAAGGACAGCTAACCTGGGAATAACACAGAGACATTTTCTGAGCAGCCAGGGATCAAATTAGGAAAGCTAAAGCCCAGATAGAATTGAATCTGGCCAGAGATGCCAAGGGAAACAAAAAGGGCTTCTTCAAGTACCTCAGTGACAGAAGGAAGACTAGGCAAATGTGGGCCCTCTACTGAACGAACCAAGAAACTTAGTTACTCGAGACAGTGAAAAGGCCGAGGTACTGAATGCCTTCTTTGCTTCAGTCTTTACCAGCAAGACTGGTCTTCAGGAATCCCAAGTCCCAGAGGCCAGGCTGAAAGGCTGGAGCAAGGAAGATGTGTCCTTGGTGGAAGAGGATCAGGTCAGGGAATACTTAAGCAAATCGGACATTCAGAAGTCCATGGGTCTTGATGGGATGCACCTGTGAGTGCTGAGGGAGCTGGCAGATGTGATTGTGAGGCTGCTCTCTACAATCTTTGCTCAATTGTGGCAACTGGGAGAAGTTCCTGAAGACTGGACGAAAGCAAATGTCACTCCTATCTTCAAGAAGGGCAGGAAGGAGGGCCCAGGAAACTACAGGCCTCACTTTGATCCCTGGGAAAGGGATGGAACAGCAAATCCTTAAAATTGTTTCCAGGCATGTGAAGGAGAAGAAAATCATCAGGAGCAGTCAGCTTGGATTCACCGAAGGGGAAGCCATGCCCAACCAACCTGATAAGCTGCTATAATGAAATCACCAGCCTGATGGATGAGGGAGGAACAGTGGATATTGTTTTCCTGGATATCAGTAAGGCCTTTGACACTGTCCTACACAAGATCCTCACAGAAAAGCTGTTGGTGTATGGGCTGGATGAAAAGACAGTGAGGTGGACTGAAATCTGGCCAAATGGCTGGGCCCAGAGGGTAGTGGTCAGTTGTGCAAAGTCTAGTTGGAGGCCAGTAATGAGCAGAGTACTACAAGAGTCAATACGGGGTCCAGTCTTGTTTAACATCTTCATTAATGATATGGGCCATGGGGTAGAGTGCACCCTCAGTAAATTTGCAGACTACACAAAACTGGGGATAGTGGCTGACTCACCAGAGGGCTGTGCTGCCATTCAGAGGGACCTCAACAGTCTGGAGAGGTGGACTGACAAGAATCCCATGAAGTTCAACAAGGAGAAATGCAAAGTCCTGCACCTCTGGAGGAACAACCCCATGCACCAGTACATGCTGGGAGCCACCCAGCTGGAAAGCAGCTCTGCAGAAAAGGACCTAGGAGTCCTGGTGGACACCAAGTTGAACATGAGTCAGCAATGTGCCATTGCTGCTTAGAAGGCTAACAGTATTCTTGGCTGCATTAGGCAAAGTATTTTCAGCATTGTATTTCAGTGCTTTGAGCAGTTCTAGGCTCCTCAGTACATGAGAGGCATGGACAGGCTGGAGAAAGTCCAATGTAGGGCTACCAAGATGATCAAAGGATGGAGCATCCCTTCAGAGGTTGAGAGATTTGGGACTGTTCATCCTGAAGGGAGGGTGCAAAGAGGATGGAGCCAGTCATGCCCAGTGCCAGGACAAGAGGCAATGGGCACAAACTGGAACACAAGAGGTTCCACTTAAACATCAGGAACCACTTCTTTAGTGTGTGGGTGACTGGGCACTGGCACAGGCTGACAAGAGAGGTTGTGGAGTCTCCCTCCTTGCAGGTCTTCAAAAGCCACCTGGACATGGTCATTGGCAACCTGGTCTAGCTGTCTCTGCTTGAGCAGGGGTGTTGGACCAGATGTCCTCCAGAAGTCCCTTCCAACCTCAACCGTTCTGTAATTTTGTGAGTCTGTGACTCAATATCTTAACTACATTGCCAGTTATCAATCCAGAAACAAACAACCCACTAGAGACTGAGTAGCAATGATGAAACTGTACAGATATCTTATTTCTTTATTGNCCAACAAAGAGGAATTCAGGCAAAGATGCCAGGAGGCCTGTATGGATGAACAAGGAGCTCCTGGCCAAACTCATACACTAAAAGGAAGCCTACAGATGGTGGAAGCAAGGACAGCTAACCTGGGAATAACACAGAGACATTTTCTGAGCAGCCAGGGATCAAATTAGGAAAGCTAAAGCCCAGATAGAATTGAATCTGGCCAGAGATGCCAAGGGAAACAAAAAGGGCTTCTTCAAGTACCTCAGTGACAGAAGGAAGACTAGGCAAATGTGGGCCCTCTACTGAACGAACCAAGAAACTTAGTTACTCGAGACAGTGAAAAGGCCGAGGTACTGAATGCCTTCTTTGCTTCAGTCTTTACCAGCAAGACTGGTCTTCAGGAATCCCAAGTCCCAGAGGCCAGGCTGAAAGGCTGGAGCAAGGAAGATGTGTCCTTGGTGGAAGAGGATCAGGTCAGGGAATACTTAAGCAAATCGGACATTCAGAAGTCCATGGGTCTTGATGGGATGCACCTGTGAGTGCTGAGGGAGCTGGCAGATGTGATTGTGAGGCTGCTCTCTACAATCTTTGCTCAATTGTGGCAACTGGGAGAAGTTCCTGAAGACTGGACGAAAGCAAATGTCACTCCTATCTTCAAGAAGGGCAGGAAGGAGGGCCCAGGAAACTACAGGCCTCACTTTGATCCCTGGGAAAGGGATGGAACAGCAAATCCTTAAAATTGTTTCCAGGCATGTGAAGGAGAAGAAAATCATCAGGAGCAGTCAGCTTGGATTCACCGAAGGGGAAGCCATGCCCAACCAACCTGATAAGCTGCTATAATGAAATCACCAGCCTGATGGATGAGGGAGGAACAGTGGATATTGTTTTCCTGGATATCAGTAAGGCCTTTGACACTGTCCTACACAAGATCCTCACAGAAAAGCTGTTGGTGTATGGGCTGGATGAAAAGACAGTGAGGTGGACTGAAATCTGGCCAAATGGCTGGGCCCAGAGGGTAGTGGTCAGTTGTGCAAAGTCTAGTTGGAGGCCAGTAATGAGCAGAGTACTACAAGAGTCAATACGGGGTCCAGTCTTGTTTAACATCTTCATTAATGATATGGGCCATGGGGTAGAGTGCACCCTCAGTAAATTTGCAGACTACACAAAACTGGGGATAGTGGCTGACTCACCAGAGGGCTGTGCTGCCATTCAGAGGGACCTCAACAGTCTGGAGAGGTGGACTGACAAGAATCCCATGAAGTTCAACAAGGAGAAATGCAAAGTCCTGCACCTCTGGAGGAACAACCCCATGCACCAGTACATGCTGGGAGCCACCCAGCTGGAAAGCAGCTCTGCAGAAAAGGACCTAGGAGTCCTGGTGGACACCAAGTTGAACATGAGTCAGCAATGTGCCATTGCTGCTTAGAAGGCTAACAGTATTCTTGGCTGCATTAGGCAAAGTATTTTCAGCATTGTATTTCAGTGCTTTGAGCAGTTCTAGGCTCCTCAGTACATGAGAGGCATGGACAGGCTGGAGAAAGTCCAATGTAGGGCTACCAAGATGATCAAAGGATGGAGCATCCCTTCAGAGGTTGAGAGATTTGGGACTGTTCATCCTGAAGGGAGGGTGCAAAGAGGATGGAGCCAGTCATGCCCAGTGCCAGGACAAGAGGCAATGGGCACAAACTGGAACACAAGAGGTTCCACTTAAACATCAGGAACCACTTCTTTAGTGTGTGGGTGACTGGGCACTGGCACAGGCTGACAAGAGAGGTTGTGGAGTCTCCCTCCTTGCAGGTCTTCAAAAGCCACCTGGACATGGTCATTGGCAACCTGGTCTAGCTGTCTCTGCTTGAGCAGGGGTGTTGGACCAGATGTCCTCCAGAAGTCCCTTCCAACCTCAACCGTTCTGTAATTTTGTGAGTCTGTGACTCAATATCTTAACTACATTGCCAGTTATCAATCCAGAAACAAACAACCCACTAGAGACTGAGTAGCAATGATGAAACTGTACAGATATCTTATTTCTTTATTGACTAAAATATATATATTAGCATATAATACATTTAAAATAACTTATTTTTAAAATAGTATAGAGCTGGTTAAAAATAAAAATAAAGTTGAAATTCAAACTAAATACATTGACTTAAAGAATTTTTAAATTAATTTTACAGGAAGTGTAACAAATTGTTTTCATGAAAGGAAAGAAAGTTTAACTGTTGGCATTTACCACAGAGAAGAAGCAAAGACTTTTTCCCCATTGTAAAATAAAATAGTCACTTCTAACAAGCACTTCAAATTGAAAGATTGTTTTGATTTTTCCAGAATATAATTTGAAATGAAATGTTCTCAGCTTGATTTTACCTGAGCAGAGCTGAAATCAATGCTTTTCCTTCTTTCGCTTTGTATGCAAATTGAAAAAAAATGCTCAGCCACAACAGTGCTGTGGCAATTGGCCATAAATGATATCAAAATACATAAATCCATCCTGAATCATTTTGATTAAAGTACAGAATCATTTTGAAAGAGCTCATGAAAGAATCACAACTTTCTGACAATTACATAAAATATTTGTAAATTAGTTTCTGTAGTTGAAAAACTCTTTTTTTTTTTTTTTTAAAGACCATTTTGCAACAGGACCAGATGCAAGCAAGTACTTTGTCTTGTTGAACTCTTTGTTTTTAGACACTCAATACAAGAAAACACACCATTTATATATATATATATATGCCACCATNATATATATTTTTTTTTTTTTTTTCCTTAGTTTCCCTACCTGGTATTTAACATTTCATTGAACCTGATGGCTGACTGAAGAGTTTTGTTGCTCTTGTGGATGTTATTGGTCACAAATATTTATTACTTTTGGACAAAAACTTCTGTGTTTTGTGAGCCAAGAACGTGGCTCTGTGAGCATGTTTATGGAAGTATTGTTATAGCAACCACTACAGGCAATTGGAACCAGAATGTCTTGGGCCTGTGAGTGATAGATATTTTATAGTTTGTCTTCCGTGTTGTAAAAGGCTTAGGGATTATGAGCTTGTTTGCTTTCTATGCTACAGTAGAATTGCAGTGAGTGAAATCACAACACTCACAGATTTGGGGGACTGGGGGAGGAGTGCACAAATAGTGCAATAATAAAATTGGTGGAGGAAATCGAGGTCAAAAACAGAGATGCACAGAAAAAAAAAAAAATCAATCTGGGGGTATTGTGTGTATTCATTATTGCTGTCCAGATGAGGATGGCATGGATCAAGAACATGATTGTAGTACAGTGCATTTATATAGAGAGAGGATCAAAAGAGAAATTCACAGTGTAATACTTCAGTAGGATTCTTCTTACAATACGGAAAATGAATGTGTGACAAGTAACACACTCATTTCAGAGGGCAGGTTTAGTTGTCTACTATATTAAGGTGTTGTAATTGTGTCTGAATTTAGCTGCTTCTCAGCCATTGGAAACAGATCATTCTGCCCTGCAATTACAAATATTGAATTACAATGACATTTGCTTCTTGTAAAGTGTTTCAGGAACACCTGCAAAAGCAGATGATGCAGAAACATTAATCTCTCTATCTCTCTGATTTAAAAAAAAATAAGTGTTTTTGCCTTGTAATGGCATAAAGGACCATAACTGTGATGAGTAGTTCAAAAAAAGGTTTATATTTCTAAAATTCATATGTATTGGCTGTAGGCATACAGATAAAAATTATGGGACAGTAGAAACACAACAGTATTCTATTTTGACATGTTAAGCATATAGAAATAATAATCCACAAGCTGCACATCCCAGTTTTTTTGTTAAAAATGGACATAGAAGTATAATTGAAGTAAAACTTGTGTAAGCTACAAATAAGAGTGGTTTTGATATACATAATAAACTATATAAGATTCATTAGCAAATTTATCAGTGCTCATGTCCTGTATTCAAGTCTGCAGCCAGATCTGAAACCAGCTGTATTTCATTCTTTTTTCTTTCATTGTGAATGTTTCTCATATTCATCTCTATTTTTCCTATACAAAACATGTCACCAAATAGCTTCAAAATAGCATCTAGAAATAAAATTCACCAAAAAGCTTCAAAATAGCATCCAGAAATAAAAGATCAGATTTCCAAAACACTATTAAAAGAATCATTAAATAACAGTCTAATACTGGTAAGCCAGGGAAAGAATGGATTATGAGACCTCATCTCCTTGTAACTGATTATTCAAAGTCTCATCTCTCATTGCTGAGGGTGCAAAGTCCCCCATTACTTTTCATAATTTCTTACTTCTTGTAAAAGCAATCAACATGCTCAGTTTAATATAGTTTCAAAAGCCAGAATATGCTACAGATGCTACAACAACAAATAGTAATAACTCCAAGAAGAGTGTAGCAGAAATATCTGCTATGCAAAATAACCATGTAATAGCTAGGATTCTTTGTACACCATTGCTTTCATTGACTTTGGGATTTAAACATATTGATAAATATTAACTACTTGGATCCCACTGATCTTTTGAAAAAAGAAGGAAATTCATCATGTCCCAGAAACTCCATTTCTCCATTTGAAATGCCCAAAGTATCCAGGATATCCATATTGGGCTGGTAGATAATACACAGGACTATATGCTTTTCTGAAGATGGAGTCCAGGAAGAATACTTACAGTATGTCATAAGGTCTCGAGTGCTAATACATAGAACAAGACTCAGCTAATGACTCACAAGCATCTGAATCTATACTGGTCTGGATCCATACTGGACTAAATCTCCATTGACTGCGCTTGTCATGGAAACTCAGACACTCAGGTAAACATTTAAATTTAGATTTCTTAGAGTGGAACTGAGCCTTACTCTTACATTTGGTCAGATGACGCCCATCTGGAATTGTTATCTTTCACACTACAGCTCAGGCGGGCTGCACATGGATGTAATACCACCTATAAAACACACATGGTACCAAAATGTTGTGTCCTTATGAGGTACTGTGAAAATAAATACTTGTAATCGTGTGGGATTTAAGGAATGGTAATGGAGCATTTAAACCTAAATATGTATTGGCTGCAGCTTTAGAAAACACAGTATTCATACAAAACATCACTTCCTGCACAGCAAAGCCATCAGTAACCACAGAACTGGGCAGCTTTGTTATCAGGAAGCTGAAACCTTTCCTGTCCAGTGTCTGGATACTCATGCTCCTTTATGGTCTTGAGCTACACTTATATCTCAAGTGGGAAAACTCATATATTTTTAGAAGCTTATTTTTATAATTCTCTTATTTATTTATTTTTCTTTCTATGTATACTATACACTGCCTGAGCTTGCCAGCTCTGTGTGATGGAAATCACATCCTCTCTTCTATGTTTTTTCAGAGACCAGCAAGAAGTGAGAACTGCATTGGAAACCTGTATTACCATTACATTTAAAATCTCTGCAATCAAACAAATATTGTGATGTACAAATACAGCTATTTAGCTATCTTTGGGATCAAACATAAAACATATTTAACAGCAATAATCACAGAGGGGTGAGAGATGCCGTGGCTTCAAATATTAGATATACATTTGCACGCATGTTGGTACATCCCAAACTGTGATAACACAAGATCAACAACCAGCAGCTGTTCTACCAAAAAGAGCCACCCAGCTGGGCTGAATAGTTGTTTGAAATTGGTCTAGTCTGAGACCACACGCTCCCTGCTTTCACTGTGGCTGCTGTGATCAAATTTGCCAAGGCTTCTTTTACATTTATAACATCGATAAATGGGACAGATGGATGCCAAAGCAATCTCTGTCTCTGTGGCAGCTTATCTAATTAAACATTTAGACAGAGAAAGGTATAATTGCAGAATAATCTATCTGCTTTTATCATGTTCTTTCCCTTAAGACTCTCCTGCCTTTCCAAGAGAGCAAATAAACTTTGACAGATGTTTACTTTCAAAGTAAAAAGATAGTGCAGTTCTATTAACACAGACCATATTCAATAGCAAAGCTTTTTTTTCACTGCACTCGATGCCAGCATTCTTTGTAGAACAAAGATTTTGGTGCTGAGTAAAATTTGATTTGCATGCCTGAGGGAATAATAAAAGAAACCTATTACGGAATGAAATGGACTGTAATCACATTGAGAGGATAGAGATTATTCCTTGGGTGGGGAGGGAGAGATGGCTACTGCCTTGTAAATGGCCTACTGAGGAAGAAAACACAATGTTATCCAAGATACAACACATGCCAACGTTTGAGGAATGACATACAGAACTGCTTCCCAGCACAGACTTCCAGTGCCTTAACTTGGAGACAACATGCACTGAGTGTTTTCTGTAAGGCCACAGAGAGGGAGACACTGTGAGACACTGCGCCAGAGAAGTTAACACTGGGACAGAGAGGAAAAGCCATCCCACCTTTCTCATTGGATTATGCCTTAGCAAATGTTTGCTCGAAAACACAAGGTCAGCATCCAAGCCTAAGTTTTGCTTGCAGTTTGAATAGTCCCTAGGTCTCTCGTTAGCTGCTGAGGTATCAGTATTAACTGTTGTAGGCACAAGGAGGAAACTCCTTTTTCTTCCGTTGCTGGTTTATTTTCTGGGAAATTCCTGGGTGAAAAGAATAGCAGTCATTGCCCCACGTGAAATAAACTCTGTGTTAGAACTGAGCATAACAAACCGACATTGAAATGGAGGAGACCTTGGGCAGCAGCATCAGAGGCATCCCCATGGCCTACAGTGCTTCTGGAGCAGGGCTCCACGTCTGCTCCCCTGGCCAGCAACCAGGCTCAGTGTAAGCCAGACAGAGAATGATTTCAATTACCGAAGGAGCAGCTGCTGCTCCAGAAGACATGGGTGAAGCCAATCCCTTCTCCACATGCTACTCAAACTGAGCAAAAAGCTGGCCTGCAGGCCAGTGGCACAGCTGTATGGTGTTACTCAGCTTTTCAAGGAAAGGACACCAGTTTAATTAAGGTCTGTGTATGCAACAAGGGTTTGAACAGTGCCCAGTTCTCCTCTCTTGATTGACAGCAGCAGCATAAGTTTCTCATGTGTGCACGTACCTCACCTCTAGCAGGGCCTGGTCTCCATTTCACTGCATCCCCTGACTGTCTCTGCTAACACTATTCTCAGTAAGCTATGTTGTGCTGAAAATTATGGATGCTTACTGTGATTTTAACAATATACAGCAATGTGTAAGCCCTGTAAGCTCACTGTCACACAGGCTGTTCCTGTTAATGGAATTTCTGCATGGGTTTATAGACAGACATGCTGAACTCTTAAAGGCTTTCTAATTCTTCTTTTTGTTACTCCTACTGACAGTCCTGGTGCCAGTCCTGCCAGCCTATTCTGCTGTGATATTACAAGGAATTTTCCCCCAAGACTCTGCAATATGCAAACATATTTCTAATTGTATAGAGATCATTATTTTGTTTATATAGCAATATGCATTATATTCCCAGGCAAATGGCTGATATTATAGGAGATATCAGAAAAGCTAGTTATAAAAGAAGTTCAGCAGCAAACACCAGAGAAGAATAAGCAATACTGAAGCAGATCCTTTGTGATTTGAAAATCTGAATTGTCCTTGTTTCCAGAATGCTACATAAGTGATTGCAGTTGACAGCCACACTTGTTGTGATGGGCATAATGCCATTCATTGCTTTTATACTTGAATGACTTGGATACTACACAGTCTGTCAAGTCTAAATCTATTTAAGTCATGACAATTTATGTTACACTACAGTACATTACTTGTTTTGATCATAAGACTAAAACCATTCTTGCATGAAATAAACTGAAACTTTTCAAACAAGCAAACAAACAAACAAGCAAGTGCTACTCTTTTTGAAGGAAATGACATTTTCCTGACTGTGAGGATGACCAGCTAACTATAAATCCAGAGGAGCAATGCAGAAGACCAAGCCTCCCTCTGTCCATATCCTGAAGAGGTCAGATGAGTGTTATCAAGGCTGAGAAGCCTAAGCAAAATCCTGCACACTAGTTAATACAACTAGTGTGAGATCAGACCTGCAGACAGGAGGTTCCCTTTGAAGTAAAGGGTTTAATGTATTGCCTTTAGTTTGAATATGGTCACTGTGGTATTTGTTTTTCTATTTTCAAAGGTAGGAAATAACTGAAAGATGCATATAACAGATGTCTGGGCTATTTCTTTAACTTGCCAGCTTCCAGAAAAACGGGGACCACTGTCTTGGTCAGTCAGGGAAGAAATGGAGGAGAGAAAGACATTTGCCAGAAAAGCAAGACTTAACCCTAAATTCTATGCACAGATATAAAATGAGATCCCAGCAGGACTAACTCAACTCTTCACCCATCCAAGACAGAAATATGTGTAATTCTTTTCCTCTTACATCAGCTCTTAAAACAAACAAACAACCAAACAAATAAAAAATACTTTCCTACCCCACTAATGGTTCCTCCTGCCCTGCATGGACAAGGACACTGTCATTTCCGTAAGACTGGATGGATGTCCCCGTGGGTTTGGCCATGACTTTCTCATCCTTGTTGTTACATATTGTGCTGGTTTGGAGATTCTCTCTGCTCCTCAATGGTGGGTGCCTTGATAGGTCTAACAGCCTGGTCCACAGGAGGTGAGTGCTGTGTGGAAGCACATGGCCCTTCACAGATGGTGAAATATAAGTGTTTGTTGAACCATTGATCGGTAGGATGTAGGAGGAGCAGGGTTGGTCTGCATCCTGCATGGTGGAGAACAATGGGTGCTTTGCACCGGGTGCAGCATATTGCCTTGATATGGTTCTCTATACATTGTACTGCATCTTCTGAAGAAAAGACAGAAGGGTAGAAAGTTTGGTGATAATTGATCATGAAAGTGATCAGTAATAAGCTTCTCACTGTTCCAATATATGTTGAGAGGCATTTTGTTTTTTTGAAGGTCTAACGGGGAGACATATTCACCTTAAACTTTGGAAAGAAAAGAAAATTTAATTAGAGTGGAAGGGCTGATTCATTCCTTTACCAAAAGGTGTAAATAATTTCTTAATCTCCATTTACAGGATAAGATTTGACATATAACTTCTTTATTAGAACCTCCTGTTACTCAGTTATTCCCAGGCATGATTTAAGAAGCTGTAACTAGGATAGCAACAGAAAGCTTCACTTTTCTATGTGAAATCCCTCTCTTACAATTTTCATATTTCCCTGACAAGATTTTTCTTCCTGTATTTTTTTAAATTAAAAATATATAATTTAAATTAAAAAATATATAATCTTTTAAAATTTGTGATTGGAAGTTTGCGGATCTTTCTCTATTTTTTTTTCCTTTCTTGCTAGTTTGTTTTTGTCTAGAGTCTTCTCTTTGTCTCTCTGTTACAAATGTGCTATTCCAGGCAGAAAGGACTCTGTGAAAAATCTCGTTATATGCTTAGTTTACAATAAAAATGTAAAGCTAAAGATTGTGAATATGAGGCTTTAATCAAGGTTTGCAAAATTTAGATAAATTTGGGAAAATTAATATATCCATGAAATTTCTTTATTTAAATAGAAACCTGGATTCCTTGGCATGACAGTGAGATCAGTGGCAAATCCTGTTAGCTAGCAGGATACTGGGCTGGGGAGATGGAAGGAGAGGGGCTATGCTGTATGACGGCTTTTAACAACTGCAATGAAATGGAAGCATGAGCAAACAGCTGCAAACTGATGAAAAAGCAGGCGGTGCTGAATGGAGAAGTGTTGAGTATAGCCAGGGAGCCAGAAAATTAAGACAGACACCCCCGAAAAGGCCAGAATGAAGTCTTAAAAACAAAAAAACAAAACAAAACAAACAAAAACAAGCAAAAACAAAAACAAAACAAAACAACAACAACAGCAACAGCAGCAACAAACAGAGGAAGAAATGCAGTTCTAAAACAAGTATGCCCATCCAAAGAAAAAAGTAAAATAAAAGATTCAACAGGACTATTTAATCAGGGAGCAAAAGCTGACACCGAAACCCTTTGCAAAAGGATTTAGGTGAGATTTAGAGAGCAGTGAGTTCAACACGAGTTTGTAACATGACATGATTGTTAAATATAAAACTCAAGAAGCTTGTATTTTTTTGTTCCATAAAGGCATCTTTTCACTTAAGGATATTGTTATCTACCTATCTACATATTCTCTGTTGAAAGAAGAAGAAAACCTTTTCTGTGCAATACTACAGTGAAAGCATATGCAGTCTGCTTTTCTCATTATTGGAAAATGTACTGAAAAATTTCAGTGAGTTGAGAATAAATTGCTGACAGTGATTAAAGACGTGCAGGAGGGGCTTATGAGAACACTTACACACTCCTAAGGGGGTTCTTACACAATCTTGGTTTTCTTTGATGACAAAGCTGCTGAAGACGTTTATTCTGTCCTCCTGGCCCTTGACTGCTCTTTTTCTTTCTCTGTGCAGCAGGCTTCTGCTCCCTCAGGTCTGCCAATGCAACTGTTTTATGTCTGTGCTGGAAACCAGATCACTGAGAACTTGAATTTAGGAAGGAAGAAAGAAAGAAAGAAAGAAAGAAAGAAAGAAAGAAAGAAAGAAAGANAAGGAAGGAGCTTTCTTTTTTAATAGACAAAAAGTCTTTTCACCCAGCTCTGTTTACTTCTCCATGGGTTCAGAACTGGTCCCACATCCCACAAATGGTTGTAGCAATACAACCAAAGGAGGCCATTTATGGGACCATATTTTGGGACTGCCGTCAAGAGCAGAAGCAAAACAGACCCTTCTGAGAAAGATTTTCTTGCTCAGAGAAATTTGGATGGTTTTTTAGGTGTAGCAACCTCCTAACTGATGTTCTTGTTGTACATGAAGGCAGAAACCTGGAAGAGACAAAGTATTTGGCAAAAACTGAAAAGCAAAGGGCATACTAGTCTACAGATGTGTGTACAGTATGAAAAAGAGATATCTCAGAATATATAAACAGAAATCTTGAGAATAAAACACTTAGGAAAATTGCACTTTGAATATCATTCAATAAAGTCTGAAAGTAGACGTGATCTTGCATGGAAAAAAGGTATGAAATATTTGAAAATAGCCAAAGAAAGTCTCAAGAAAAATATTTTTAAGGTTACAGAAATTAAGGATTACATTTCTAAGACGGCCATGATGTTATATCTCCAGATAAAGCTGTTTTTTGTATTAAAAGATTTGTTTTAGATTACAAATATTTCATTTTAGATGCTTTAAAATGCATCATGCTTTACATGCTTTAAAAGCATGAGTTTTTTTGAATGCCTTTCTACTGGATATAAAGGAAAATTGAACTGTAAAATTCTGTGCTTTTCTGCAATTAACCTGCTTTAGGAATGAGTGAAAAGTTCTCACACATTTTCATATTTTCAGTTTTTTTTCTTTTTTTTTTTTTTGAATTTGAGCTTGACACAGTGTTTTCTGAAACTGAAAGATGGAAATCTGAAACAACTTGTGGAGGAATATCTCTGAAGAGTCAAATGAAGACACAGGAAAGGAAACACTTAAAAAAAATCTAGATTTTTTAAAAATGAAAGTAATTGCTTCTGGATTATGTTTTAAAAATTGCTGGGAAGCTATTGATGAGAATTAAAGTGCCATGAATATCCATTCATGAGATTAAATAGAATTCCATGAGTATGGAAAGAGATTGTTTGGAGTTTACTTTTAAGCTATCTCTTATTGGATTTGCCCCACAGCTCTAGTTGACAAAAAATGGCAGGTTTTATGTTTGGGGTCATATGAGCAGACCCATTAATACCAGTGCTGCACTGCCAGTGAAATAATGCAGCTTGTATGTAATGAAAACGAGAACCACGTACAGCCCATAAACATGGCAATGGATGATATGGGAGAAAGGAGTGTTTATAATGAAGTGATAGAGTGGCTTCTCCTCTACAATCCGTCAGTCAGCACAGGCAACACACAGACATCACAGCTGCACAGACCACTCTGCACTGCTTTGCAAGCAGTCTGTGTTTTATGAGGCTGTTTACAGCAGCGGCTTAGAGCCAGGCTATTTATAGGCTCCTTTCTCCACAAAAAAAAATGCATGTGAGAACACAATGGACAATTTCATATGCATAACTGAGTTAACACAACTGGGCTTTCTTTGGTATTAACAAAGAGAGGAGGATGGGGAACGGAGGAAATAGAGGGACATGACAGGTAGTTTTCAGTCATTAGCAAGCAGTTTTTTTCTACCCCTGTCTCCCACAGAAGACTATGAAAACTTTAGGATGACACAAGGTATGGATATATGGTCCATATATCAGTGGTTGTACTGCATACATGGTATGGTTCTTCTGGGCATTTACTGGAGAAACCTCTACCTCCTTTCATAAGGTCCTCTTCATTTTAAAGTGTTGAGGTCCTGAGTGTTGGTGCCCTCTAAGCCCCATGTTTAAGATGTAGCATTTTCCACCTTTCTTACACCACACAAATGTGTAAAAGTGACCTTCTTTATTTTTAAGTGGGTATTCATATAGCTCTTACACCACCTGACTGCCCTATTCCATCTCCAGCCTCACCAGGCTGCTGACCTGTTTTCATGGGCACAGCTCCTGGGGACCTCAGCATGGAAGATAAGGCTGGACTATACAGTGAGCTTTGGGTGAGAACTGGTGGTTGCAATGCTTATGAGATGCTAATACTGTCTAAAAGGCAAAGAACATTGCATTATTGTAAAGGAATAAATGTGCTTCAACAGATACTGTTCACTGGTGGGTAGAGCATTTTCCAGCTCCTCCGTTAACAGTGACAAGAAGCATAGAGGACATTATGCTCTATGAGGATACCAGAAGATTTACAAATTGACAATTACCTTGCATAGATCAAGGGAAAAAAAAAAAAAAAAGAAAAAAAAAGAGTATATTGATGTTTACTGATTATAATGCTGCAAGTCTTTTTGTTTACAGAGCCATACTGACTTTATATATGTTTAGCTTCTGTTATGACTGCAACCAAAATTTTACTGTTGTTGTCTTTGGAGGCAGATAAAAGAGGGAAGGTCAAGGGTAAAATTCCACTATAATAAGCATCCTATAATAATCTGTACTAATTTATTTTTCCTTTGAAAATAAATATAATTAAGACATGGAAAGATCTCTGAAGCACTACTAATGTCCTCCAGACTTTAAATATATGAGATTTATGAGTGAGATTTACTTCGCTTACTCAATTACACAATTTAAAAATTTGGGGTCTATTTTACAAGCCACCCAGCTTCCTTGTATCATTGGTGGAAAAATAGGTGCTTCCACAGTGTGAGTCACACCATTTTCTTTAAGCTGTCTCTAGATGGGCTGAAATAATCTCTCTCTAGTGCCCACTAAAAGATTGTTGCTGACTAGCTCAGATGACTGAAATTTGGAGGAGAGGAACTGTGCTCCAAGTGTCTGTACAATGACTCGTTGAGCTAGTAAGAAAATAAATGCATTTTCCTTTCAGTGGTTTTCATCAACACTTTAACCATGTTTTTAAATTCAAACAAAATAAACAAAGAAAAAAAAACTTGCAATAAATCATTAATTTCCTGATGAAAATAGAAGTTTTTTTGAGAAAAGCAGACACTTCCTGCAAACATTTTTTATTTAGCTCCAAACTGAAGCATTTGTGGATGCAACCCATGATGTGTTCATAGAAATATTTGTGAGCATTAGAATCTAATACTCCCATTCATTTGAGATTGTTCTATAACATGAAATTTGAAACTGATGAAACAGCAAGTTCTTGCATGAATGGAGAACTTGTCTAAATTCAGTTTCTGTAAATTTAGTTGACTGTATCTTCTGCTGAGTGAAATGCTATCCTGTAAATTGTAACTACTTCTGACTGAATGACATATTCGTCTGCTGTCTTGGACCATGTAGAAGTACATTGATAAAGGAATCTGGAAGAATTAGCAGATATGATGAAAATGTGTAGCACTGCCCAGAGATGGAAACAGATTATTGGTCAAAACATGCCACTGGTCTGGTTTGTTATTTGATTGTTAGATGAATCAAATTCTGTCCCTGCGGGAGATACAGGAGGAAACTCTTTCCTTCCAGGCAAATGAGGAAGCAAAATTGCAGCCTGGGAAAACAGTGCAGTGAATAGATGTAATCCCAACCATGCTCACGGAGTACATCAAATTGGTATTTCACCAGGCACCTGTGTCTGACTGTCAAAAGAAACATGGACACAAAAGACCATAAGGAAAGTAGAGTTTGCACATATCTGAATAATAAATGCTATCCACTCTTCCAGAACTAGGAGCATCTGAAGTCATCTCTGTTTGATTTCTTTCCCCAGGTAGCTGGCTGGAGGACCTGTTTTCACACACAGAGGTACTACAGCTTTCTAAGTGCAGCAGCTCATAGACATGCATGCTATTTCTTCTCCCTTTTCTTGCTGCTTACTGTAGGGCAAAACACCTACACATCTGTACAGCAGTGAGAAAGGTGTTCCTTTGTGCTATAGTGAAGACTACACTGTTTACAGCACCTCCATCACTGAAACTGCCACCACTTCTCACCTGGTTCAGGACAGTATGGCAGCTTTGCTTTGATCTAACTGTGCCTGACCCAGCAGTCATTCAGGTCTCACAGAATCACAGAATCACAAAATGGTTGAGGTTGGAGGGGACCTCTAGAGGTCATCTGGTCCAACCATCCTGCTCAAGCAAGGCCACCTAGAGCAAGTTGCCCAGGACCATGTTCAGACAGATTTTGAATATCTCCAACAGAGACTTCACAGTCTGGACAACCTGTGCCAGGGCTCAGTCACCTGCACAGTAAAGTGCTTCCTGGTGTTCAGATGGAACCTCCTGTGTTCCAGTTTGTGCCTGTTGCCTCTCGTCCTGTCACTGGGCACCCTGAAGAGAGCCTGGCTCTGTCCTCATCACACTCTCCCTTCAGGTATTTATTTACATTGATAAGATCCTCCCTGAGCCTCCTCTTCTCCAGCCTGAACAGTCCCAGCTCCCTCAACCTTTCTTCATAGAAGGGATTCTCCAATCCTTTAATCATCTTAGCGGTCCTATGTTGGACTCTACAGTAGCCCCATGTCTCCTGGGTACTGGGGAGCTCAGAACTGGATGCAGTACTCCAGATGTAACCTCACCACTTCTGAGCAGTGGGGAAGGATTACCTTCCTTGATATGTTGGCAATATTTTGGCTAATGCAGTCCAGAATACCATTAGCCTTCTTTGCAGGAAGAGCACATTGCTGGCTTACATTTAACTTGATGTCAGCTTTAATATTTTTTTTAGTGACATGGACAGTGGGATTGAGTGCACCCTCAGCAAGTTTGCAGATGACACTTAGGCCCATACAAACCTCATGAAGTTCATCAAGGCCAAGTGCAAGGTCCTGCATCTGAGTTGGGGCAATCCCAAGCACAAATACAGGCTGGGCAGAGAATGGATTTAGAGCAGCCCTGAGGAGAAGGACTTGGGGGTTGTTGGTTGATGAGAGACTCAACATCAGCTGACAATGTACACTTGCAGCTCAGAAAGCCAATCAAAATCCCAATCATATCAAAAAAATCCCAATCATATCAAAAAAAGCGTGGCCAGCAGGTCGAGGGAGGTGATTCTTCCCCTCTTTCTGATCTCATGAGACCCCACCCAGAGTACTGTGTTCAGATCTGAGGCCCCCAGCATAAGAAAGACATAGATCTGTTAGAGTGGGTCCAGAGGGGGGCCATGGAAATGATTAGAGGGCTGGAGCACCTCTCCTATGAAGACAGGCTGAGAGTTGTGTTTTGTTTTGTTTTGTTTTGTTTTTAGCTTAGAGAAAAGAAGGCTTTGGAGGACCTTATAGCGGCCTTCCAGTACCTAAAGGGAGCCTACAGAAAAGCTGGAGAGGGACTGTTTGCCAGAGAGTGTAGTGATAGGACAAGGGATAATGGTTTTAAACAGAAAGAGGGCAGATTTAGATTAGATGTTAGGAAGAAATTCTTCACTCAGAGGGTGGTGAGGCACTGCAACAGGTTGCCCAGAGAAGCTGTGGATGCCCCATCCCTGGAAGTGTTCAAGGCCAGGTTGGATGGGACTTTGAGCAACCTGATCTAGTGGAAGGTGTCCCTTCCCATGGCAGGGGGCTTCGAACTGGGTGATCTTTAAGGTCCCTTCCAACTCAAACAATTCTATGGTGATTCTACGATTCTGTGTCAGCCAGGACCCCCAGGGACTTTTCTGCAAAGCTGCTTTCCAGCTAGGTGGCCCCCAGCATGTCCTGGTGCCTGACGTTGTTCCTCTCCAGGTGCAGGACTTTGCACTTCTCCTTGTTGAACTCCATAAGTTTCCTGGCAGACCATTTCTCCAGCCTGTCCAAGTCCATCTGAATGGTTGCATGATCCTCTGGCATATCGGTCACTCCTCCCAGTTCTGTGTCATCTGCAAACTTGCTGAGGGTACAATCTGTCCCATCATCCAAATCATTAATGAAGATGTTAATCTTCCATCTCCTGTTGAAAGGATTGTTTCTGCTTTGGTACCCTAAACTAAGGCTGTTCAGCAATTTTCAGACAAAATATCTTTATATCAAAAACACATGTTTAGCGAACTGCCTAGGTTTCAGTGGAACACTTTTTGGAAAAAAAAAAAATCTCTCTCTAATCTAGGACAAGACTTGTGGTCATGTTAGAAATTAATCATAGAATAGATATGATTCTTACAACATCTTTCTACAATAATCCTATCAGGAGAAAATCTTTTTCCTACTCTGAAGCAGGCAGACCAGACTCCAATGCAGTCCCCCCTTTGTTAGCCAAATACCTTGTTTTCTGGCCATTACTGAGGACCTCTCCTTCCTTCAGAGAACTTTAAAAGATTGCAAGTCTGGACTATAAAACATTTTCTTGACCAACGCTAACAAATTATCCCACAGACAGGTAGGTGCAACTGACTGTAGACTCCAGGCCATGTGAGCTCTTAAATAAATTCATCTTCACCCAAGGACAGCTCTCATTTATATCCAGTGTGGGCTGAACTCGCTGACTCAGACAATTCTTTGTCCCTAACTTTTCCTTGAATATCCTCTCAGAAAACATCTTTCCTTTCTTACTCATGAGCCAATTCCCATTAAAATGCTACATTGGTCTTCATAAAAAAATAGCAAAATAGAAATAAATTTGGGGAAGGATGGCATGACACCACATTTGACAGAGCCATGAATCACACTGTTCAGATGAATGGTTATCCAAAGCCATTAAAAGTACTTCCATACTCCAGCACAATGCATTGTTTAGAAAGAGTCATACTGGGCTTGAGTCTGCTCTCTGTTTCAGTTATTTCATAATGAACTTTAGCAGGAGTTACTTTTGATTTATGTTGGATCAGGGTCAGACTGGGAACTTTTCTATCCCTCCATAGTGTTAGCTTCATCTCATAAATAACTTCAACACCCAAAACTACAGCAGAGAAGGATCCAAGAACAGTTACTACAATATAACCTAAAATGCAAAGCTGCCCAATTGACAATTATTTTTAAAAGTATACTCTTGAAAAATCATGATTTTTCCCCTATAAAAGGCAGTCTGAAAAAAAAAAAAACTTGGTTCTTAAAATAGTTTTGATTATTTATTTTTTTTAATTTAGAAATCAGTCATAAAACTTGAGTATCCAGTGAGATATAGCTCTATCTGTCATAGACCTCCAGTAAATAAACTTCAGATTGACAGGGATAATGTTTGAGTTAAATCTCCTTTGGGGCTTTATTATTCACAGTGAAAATCTTATTTGAGACAACAGTCAGGCACTTGAAATGCAATACTTCATCAGGTGTGTGATTTTTGGAGGGAAATTTGGGAAATATTTTTTCTTTGAAGCAGAAGATATCTGTATAAGTGTTTAAAGACATATGCAATGATGGTGGAATTCACAATAAAATTAGAGAAACCTGTTGGCTTGAGGAAGTAATTCACATGAACAGATTCTTCATTTATTATGTTGAATAGCATTGTGTAACTGAGGATCTGGACTCTTTCTAAATCTATCAACACCATATATTTCAGCTATAAATTAAACAACTTTCTAACAGTTACTGACACACGTAATGCTGTTTTAAATTACTTCCAAAGCAACTTAGATTTAGAAAGCCTTGCTAGGAAACAATCGAATAATAGACTAACAACACAGTTATTTTCCATTGTCTTTATACTAGAATGGGGGCATGATATACTTTATACTTTGAAATGTTGTGAATCCATGGGCTATACTACCATTACAACAGTATTAGAAGTGATAGTCTTAAATTGCAGAAGAAGCAAGGACATTATCAAGGTTAAAAAATGAGACTTTAGAGATGCTGGGAATAAAATAAAATAAAATAAAATAAATTTTTTTTAAAAAGTGTGTAACAAGAAAAATTCTATTTCTATCCTGTTTCACAGCTGTTGTAAAGGCTACTGTGCATCCTTAAGGCATAATGAAATATAAAGGTGTATTTTGACCACTGTACTCTATAAAGAAATTATAAGCCACAGAAATAGATCCTTTCTTGGAGGATAGAAAAAGCTACATACACAGAAGTGAGTTCAGGCTCAGAAACAGTGCTTAGTTCAAATTTTACTTATTCTGAAATCTTTTTCATCCATTTGTACATCCAGTTGGTAATTAAATGTAAGGAATAGTTGAAACCATTCTAATTAAAAGAAAACTGTTCAGTTGTGAACACTGCAGGCTAATGGAGTATCTGGATCTAAAGACTAACCCTGGAATATGAAATGAATGGGACCGATGCAGTAAAGGCTCATGAGTCCAGAAGATTTCAGGAATTCAGTACACAGAGATCATTAGCCATGCTTCTTAAGCGGACAGCTTTATTGCCACTTTTTAGCTAAATTAACAAGTTAACAGTGTCAGTTCTTTTTAAATAGGTTGGGTGCCCATTGAGAGGGATTATAACCAGATCTGGTTAACTTTAGTTTATCTGCACTTTATCTGCACTGTATGTCTAGCATCACAAACAAGGTCAACATCTTACAAAACATTAAAGATGATTCACCATCTTCCCAAGAAAATATTTCGTGTCAGAAAAGAGTATTTTGCCAAATATAATTTTTCCATGACTCTTATTTGGACTTTTTATAAAATGTACGTAACAAAGAAAGACTTGAGATTTCAAAAGTGTTTTGAGTCCCCCGTTTGAAATTTCTTTTGAGCACACTAACGAACAGAGTAATACTTCCTGTTTGAAATGCTCTCTGTATATGTACTTTCACAGAATTTATATATATATGTATATTTATATATATATAGTTTTCTGTGGGACAAACAGGAAAACAAAAGGGAAGGACTGAGGAGAGAAAACTACATTTCAATATTTTATGAATTCTTCATGAATATTAAAATTTTAAAAGAAGGATTTTCTATGAAATACAGTATTTGTAGTCTTCTCTAGAATGCAGAATATTTATTAATATAGGCTCATTGTTCTAATTTTTTTGCAGGTCAACTTTGATACATTTGACAAGAATCTGGTCCACTTACTTGATTTCACATTGATCTATACCCATAGGATTAATTTATGATTGTGTAGACATGATTTGGACCAGAGCAAGAGCAGGATGTTAACAGCATTTCTTCTGCCTACTTCTCTCCATTACACAGAAGAAAAGAGCTTTTAGTGCTCACAAATAAATCAATTGGAGCAATTTTCTTCAACATTTATAAGGTGGCCAACTAGAGTGTTTTTCATTCCATGTAGGTTGTGAGTTATCATACTGTTTCCAGGAGATTATGACTAGGATCAGTCATTAGATTGTTCAATCTGAGTAATTAAACCTCAATTCACTCACCCCAGAGGATACCCTCAAAACATTTATACGAGAGCTTTTCAGCCCTTCAGTTACTAAAAGGTAAGCATGGAAAGTGTTGAAAGAGTCAACGTCATAGAATCATAGAATGGTTTGGGTTGGAAGGGACCTTAAAGATGGGCCATGGGCAGGGACACCTTCCAGGTTGCTCAAAGCTCCATCCAACTTGGCCTTGAATACTTCCAGGGATGGGGCATCCACTACTTCCCTGGGCAACCTGTTCCATCACCATCAGCACCAGAGGCTGCTGCGGATTATTGTAGCTGGGACATTCCTACATTATTCCAGCACACTGGACACATCTGCAGAGAAACATGAAAATGTTTTAAATCCCATTCAGTCAGGACTGTAAAATTTTTCCTGATGTGAAATCTGATTAAAAGAGTCTGAAGTGACCAACTAGGTATCTGATACAACAACTAACTTATCTGACAGTGCTCTGACTTAACCAGACCCATGATCTTCTCTTTCATCTTTCCCAGCTCCCACAAGCTACCAGCTAAAAGACCAAAACATGAGATCACACTTCCTTGATACTAGTCTTGCTCCCCTCCCATTTTGTCACTAACAACTGTGATCATTCACACTTTATAAAGGACTGGCAA
Organism: Anseranas semipalmata; assembly: GCA_013399115.1. Taxonomy (NCBI): domain Eukaryota; kingdom Metazoa; phylum Chordata; class Aves; order Anseriformes; family Anseranatidae; genus Anseranas; species Anseranas semipalmata. The sequence goes on from VXAA01000492.1 coordinate 321,637, forward strand.
TGTCTCTTAAAACTCCCACTTAAGTCACAGATCCCAAGGAACTAAGTTTCTGAATGCAATCACAAGTAGACATGAGAGCACTCAGTGAGCAGCCAACACAAACACAGTCTTCCTGGCTGGACCCAAAATGTCCTGTTCTGTTCCCAACACTGGTCACATTCCTGGGCCTCAGATGATGACTACAGCAATAAATATTCCAGAAGAAAACCAGCCTCATTAAAATCAGTGACTCAAATATGTGTAGTGGGTAAAGTCAGTAGAGTAATATAGTAATGAGTCTGGCTGGTATCTAGCAAGATGGCTGAATCGTTTTTAAAAATGGGACCTTGCAGTCATAAATCCAGCTACACTTTCTGAATTTATATTATGCCACAGCTCAGTCCCTCATCATTGATGTAACATTCACCTCTGCAAAATAGGCCTGAGAGCAAGTTAGAGGTTTTGCAGTGATGCTTAGGAGTCTTCACCAGCTGCAAACCTAGTCTTCACAGCAACAACCTAATAATTTATTATCTGTGATAACAATACACATCCTGCCTTCATTTCCCTTCCAGTTATGGGATTTAATCTTCACCTAATGGAAATAAGAACAAATGGACTTGCCCTAAAATTTTATTTTACCACTTAAATGTAGCATATCTTAGCAAATTGTTTGGATCCACATCTCCAGACAGCTCTAAAATATTCCTCCCCCCCCTACTGTACAACTGGGTTCTGCTCTTTCAAATCAGTGTTTGGGTTGTTTGGCCTTGTGTTTGGGTGTGCTGCATTCTTTCTTCAGTAAAACTAAGCAAAGTTAGAACTCTCTATATTATAATATCTGTTTACTGGACACAACAGGCAATTCAGAGATCACAGCTTTCTGGTTTTACCTTTTTCTTTACAGTATTTAATCATTCCATATGGGATGAAAAAATGGATACACTATGCTGGTAGAATAAATCAACCTATCTCTGCTTAATAAGTTACTCTTTGGCAAATAGCTCATCCAACTTTTTCAGTTTAAGTTCATGAGTACACCCTGAGTGCGACTGCTATTATCAGGAATCTGTCTTCATGACAGTACTCTTTCTCATACCTACATGTGACTACCACTCCAGAAGAAGTGAGGCTGGGAAGAGTCAACCAGTTTGTTTGTGTTTAAAGATGTATTATGAGTAATATGAAAATACTTGGTGAAGCCCAAATTCAATTATTTGTTATTGCAAAGCAATCACATGCTGTGGAAAGCCCTGGACTGACAGCACTGGAAAAAATGCTGTTCTTTACTCACAGAAAGGCAACATATTTGAGGGTGGATTCTTTATAGTATCAATGACCTGGAAATAGGTGAAAACATAGTCTCCAAAACACTCAATCACTAACTCTTCCACAGAGCTCTCCTACAAGGGTCTTAGGCAAGAGCTTTGATGACATGGACACTTAAGGGAAATTTTGGTGAACCCTGGAACAAACTTGTACTCTCACCTTGTTCAACTCCACAGTTATCTTCTTTGTCCCATGACCCTCATGAAATTTTCATTGTCTTTCTGCTTGTGTTATTGAGAATGAAATACAGATACAAAATCCCTTGAGCCTTCTGCTGCTTCACTTCTGCAGTGAAACAGTTTCACTGATAAGGTTTCTTCTTCAGACTGATTCATCTCCCTGGGACTGAACCCAGTATCATCACAAAAAGAGCTAAATATACTGTTAGAATTTGGTCTTACTGGTTAGGTCATTATAGTCCTACTGGAACCTTTAATCAATGTAAAAAACTTATTTTTATACATAATGTTTGAAAACGGAATAACTTGCATGCTTACAGGGTTTTCTGACTTGTTTTATTAACAGTTGAGAGATTCTGGAAATTTTCAGCTAACTGTCTCACAAGAGCGAACCAAGTGACTAGAATGATAAGGTTTCTTTGGTCATAAAACTGCATTTATTACAGGAAAGCATGTTGGGGAAAGACTCTAAAATGCAATTTTTATAGAATCCAACTATGTTCTGACTTTCTTTACTATTTTTTCATTACTTTTTGAAAAATGCACATAATCGTTTTTTGCGATTTTTGTCTTTTATGAAACCATTAATAGAAACGGTTAGCTTCAAGGTTGAAAATATACTGCAAACGTCAGGTCATAAATCCTGGTATATTTGTTCAGGAGGCAAACAAACCTGAAACTGTTGTTGTTGTCTTTTTTATCAAATAGCAAGACAAATTTCGTGGAGAGACAGAAGATATCACAGATATGATCTTACCTTTGGGGGAGAAAAAATTGTTTTGGAAAACTCTTAGCTAAGAAAATTAAAATATGTAGGGACATTTTATTCAGGACGCTTCAGAGGGACTTCTATGTAATGGATGTTAACACTAGCTATAAAAACAAATCATAAAACTGCTTCTTTTCCCTCATCTCTTCTTATTACCTGCAGTGCAATCTACACTGCAATGTGCAGCTGGCTCAGGAGAAATGAGTCTGAGTGCTGGAAGCAACCAAACAGAAGATGAGATCCCAGTGCAGGCTCATTTCTTGGAGCAGTGTAAATATATAAAAGCTGTGTTAAAAATCATTTGTTTTTGAAGCATTTAAGCCTTTACTGTTAGAATGTCATGAGGAAGGGTTCATTCAGGAAAAAGGTTGGTTTCTTTCATCATGTTATATATCTTCACAGAGATGGGAAGCTTGATGATCTTTAAGAATTAGGCTTTTCTGAGCTGTGCCCTTGGAAGTGCTACATATCTTCATACTCTGTTATTTAACTAAAGTTAATAATTTTTAGGTACATACGGTGCAGTCATACAATGCTATGAAGGTTTACTTGTGTAACTGCTTCAGAAGTAAACATGGATATTATTTTGGTAACTTTTCTTTGTTACAGGCACAACCTCAGAGAATAAAGCCTCTGACAAAAAGAAAAAATCATATAATCTGCTAGGCCTATTTATGTAAAATTGTAAAGAAGCAAGTTTTAAAATAGTTATGGAGAGAATAAAGGTATTTGACCTATTTGAAACAGACTTTCACCTTCTATAAGCCCCTGAGAAAACTGAAGAGAAACCTCAGAAAAGTGGGTTAAGTAAAAAAGATATTCTGAGAAATTCCTGCCACAAAGGCAAAAGATTAATTCCACCTCTAATGCATATGTGCTATTAATTCACCTAAAACTGTTAATAAGATGAGTTTGGAAAATGTTCTACCAATAAGCAGGTCACAACAATGAATTTCAAATGTGGCAAAGTCCCCCCAAAAGAAGTTTCTCTCTTCCCATGATGATATGGAAAAGGGGTTATAAAAGCTTCTGAAGGTGCCCTTTGCTTCCTCCCAAATTTTACCTTGTTATCACAGCCTCAGATCTCTGTGCCCAACTCCAGGTGTAAGATATGTAAGAAAATAACCTCACATAGAAATCTCAAGGAAATATGCTACACAGATAGAACACAGCATTTGTACTATATTTCTGAAAAAGCAACATAAGATTGGACAGAAATTTTATTTATGTTTTTCCTGTAACTAGTTGAAATACTATTTTGATTGAAGATAATGGAGTCTCTGGTTAAACACCACACCTTATGTATTTAAATTATGTTTTCCTGTAAAAGGAAGTAGTATATAATACTGGAAATAACAATTTTTAAAGAAAAAGTATTTAATACAGGTTTTAAATCTGTGGTAGTCTTAAAACGCCTCATTTTTGGTGCAACTGACTTGAATATTATTTTCATTTCCCACATTATTACTCTGACTTAATTATCATAGTAATTACTTACTTTTGTCATTTATTAATAATTAAATTATCCGTGCTAAACATGGGAGGCCTAATATGCTCTTTTGTAAAATAATTTTTGTATCTTACAATCTGTTAAAATTGTTTGCAATAGACCATTGCATGAAGTACAAGCCATTTTTAGTGGGGGTATGCCCTTTGAAAGTTCTCCCCACAAGAATATGCAGAAAAAAAATAGAAACTAAGGTTCATAGTGTCTATTGTCCATTCACTACTTTTCTCTTTTCTGCCTTTTTCTGCTCTATTTTTGAAGACAACACAGTCAAGACTAGTGATTGGGACATTTTTGGCTGTCTTTAATTGCAATTTCCTTACACATCTGGCAGGGAATCCTATGTGAGAGAAATAGAGGGATTCATTGCACCTGGCAAAGGCTTTCCAGCATCATTTAGAAGATATAATTGTACGTGACTTTTCCTGTGCATTAGGGATCTGCAGCCCTGTGGGCAGTTTTCCTGGAGTAAATGCTGTCGGATTAGGTAGTCTATCCAATGTGGAGTTTTTCTGGAAAAAAAAAAGATTTCCTGCTTTATACTGTATATAGAATATTGACTGTTTTTGCTTGTTGTATTGCATTTCTTCCATTTGAGCACTGAAATAAAGCTAGTTTTTCTTTCTGAAGCATTTATTGTTACCTCTGTGACATAATGGGCTAAGGGGCAAGCGAAGTTAAAGCATCTGAGCTAAGCAAAGGTGACATTAACCAGTTTTAGAATGAACAGCTTGTCAGACAGTATTAAGCTTTGCTTGGGTCCATCAGGATTCCCAGCATGTTAATAAACATTGTCACTAAAAGAAGGGAGCAAAAATTACTACAAAATGATATTCCTTTTTTTTTTTTTTTTTTTTTTCAGAAAACACTAAGTCAAAGATTTATTACTTGTCCAAACCAGGTATTTAGTTTGCATGTAAGACAATGAAAAGCACTGGCTTTAGCAAGAAACATTCCCCCCAACATTTTTTCCTTTTTTTCTTTTCCCCGAGAAATTTGAACAGTAAATATGACAAAATGGTTGGAAGACTAAATTAGCTTTGCCTCCAGGATGCCTAAATCTCAGATCACCTGTTAAAACCGTTCATGACAACATATTTTGCTTTTTAAACTCCCTGAACACATCACTTTCTGAAATATCTCTCTGTTCCCAAGATGGAGTTATCTGACGCACTCCTCCTAATGTGTTTGAACAGTTAAACTAGCCTAAAGCACTAGAACTTAAATGCATTATAAATGAATCACTATGGATACAGGGTGCCTTGATGATCCTGAATATTTGCCTTTGTATTACATTTTGATATCTGTAGTGTTTGCCTACCCAGCAGAAAAACAAGCTTCATAAAATTTGATTATTTTATTAGAACAGTCAAATTAAAAAGTTAAGGGGATATTGAAATATAAGACAAATTGAAATAATAAAATTTGCCATCTGTCTAGCTCTAACAGGTGATGTCTTCACAAAACTTTGAAGCAAAAGAAGGGGACTGACAGGTCAAATCCTGCAGCCTGTACCCAGGGCCATATCTTCTGCCTTTGGTACAGGGGTCTGTTGCAAACACATCTGTCCCCCACATATGAAGGACTGAGGAAGACAGGAATGTGCCATGAAATCTTCCAGCTGTCTTGCCTGCTGTGTGCTGACACTAGTGCCAAATGTCATCTGTCACAAAAGCAATGTGTGGAGTTGACTTCAATAAGAAAATGTGGTTAAAAGGCAATTTGATCTCCATTCTGACTTTGCATTTTCTTATTTAGAGCTTCCTCTGAGTTCAGTGAGAGGTCTGGCTGAATGCTAATGAGGCAAGGATTGCAGAACTTGGCCCAAGATATCATGAAAATCAAGTTGGAAAGCCTCATCTACAATTACAGTTGGCAAGGCAAAGATGGTTGTAGTCCCCTCTTCTTGTCTCCTACGACCACCTTGTAACTGTGGATCGATGTAGTATGCAGATCTCTGGTCATATAACAAAATAGCTCTCATACACTCGGGCAGCCTATTTCCCACAGAAATCACCACTGCATCTTTTACTGCTTTGGAAATTAGTCTCTTAGGAGCCAACCCAACACCCACTAAAATTCATGGACTACCTCCAAGGGACTGCAGCAGATTTAGGAAAGAGATTTAAAGGTTTGCTCAGTCAACTGTATTCCCAGGGCCAGAAAGCAAATGGTGCTTACATTGTATATTATCTGTAGAATGTACTGATATTTTTACTGAATCTTTGGTGGACTCCCACTCCTTTAGGAAAAGAGAGTTTTGCTGTAAAGGAGGACCTACACAGTCTGCAGATGGGTGAGTCTTTTAGCAAATTCCAAACCTACACAGAGATCAGGGAGTCCAGACTGATAATTAGATTTTCTTCACATCCAACATCAAGTGGACTTCATGAAGAGCACCTTCAAATCCAGAAATTCTCCTGCTATTCTACAGATGATCCCAGAAGCACAGCAGCCAGTATTTTCAGGTGGAATCTCTTACTGCCAGGGTTTTCGTTTAGGAATATGCAGTATGACAGGATAGTGGTTGCTTCTGCCATGTATCAGTTTTAATCTGACAGAAGTTGGTATTAAGTGTGTAATGACTTCTGTAATGACCAGTTTTGTGTTGCTGCTTAACTTATCCTCAATCCCTTCCATCTTATCTTCTGTTGAAACACCTGAAAACCCTTAGAGGTTATAACTCCATATATACTTAAATATGTCAGATACTTGTACTAGTCTACGCCACTCAATTTGATCTGTGATTTTTTATTTTTTATTTTTTTGGACCCTTGCATTTTTGGAACGTTTATTCTCCAGACCAGACAAGTGTGAAATCACAGATTAAGAGAATTTACTCATGATCTAAAAAGATGATCTCATTAAATGCAGCCCCACCTTTTGGAGTGTGCTGTTGGCAAGTATTCCAGGGGGAGGGGCACAGACACAGAAATAACTAACAAGAAATGAGTTCCAATGCTGTTTTGTTTTTTTTCCCTGACCCTCTGCCTGTAGAAAGAAAAATCTTCCCTTCCACAGCAAAGGTCTGCAATCTTGTTTTGCTCAGACTTAGAACCCTTCCCATGTAAAACAGCCTTTCTTGGGCTCCCCAGAAGAAACAAGGACTGACTAAGCAAGTGAAATACAACCATAGAATAGAATCATAGA
>VXAA01000493.1:0-37889 GCA_013399115.1 Anseranas semipalmata
GAGTTCTCTATTCTTGGTGAAGTTGGGAAGGGGGTCAGTAAAACTGCTACCTTGGACTTCCAGAGGACAGACTTTGAGTTTTTCAGGACCCTGGTTGGCAGAGTCCCTTGGGAGGCAGTCCTGAAGGGCAGAGGAGTCCAGAAAGGCTGGACACTCTTCAAGAAGGAAATCTTAAAGGCACAGGAGCAGGCCATCCCCATGTTCTGAAAGACAAGCCATCAGGGAAGAAGATTAGCCTGGCTGAACAGAGAGCTTTGGCTAGAACTCGTGAAGAAAAAGAGAGTTTATGACCTTAGGAAGAAGGAGCAGGCCACTCAGGAGGACAACAAAGATGTCATGAGGCTGTGCAGGGAGAAAATTAGAATGGCCAAAGTTCAACCGGAGATTAATCTGGCTACTGTCACTAAAGACAATAAAAATGCTTCTTCCTAAGGTCATAAACTCTCTTTTTCTTCCTGAGCTCTCTTACTCCCCCTCCTTAACAGAACAAGAGGAGAAATTACAATGAAAAAAGCGATTGTGGGTTGAGATAAGGACAGAAAGATCACTCAACAATTACTGTCATGAGCAAAACACAGTCAGCATAAAGGAGATTTACATATAGGCGAAAGGGAAGCGAGGACGTTGTTATTACAATTCTCCTTGTCTTAGGCTGCTTTCTTAGAACATGAGATTCATCTCACTCAGTTTTAGACATCGAAAATTAGTTGTTTCACCCTGAGGCACTAGTAATCAGAGGATACAAACAGCCAAATAGGAAGCTTAGTTTATTTCTTAAGCAAGCCATTTTAGATTGATTGGGGAACACATCATCTGGCGGTAATTCTGTTTCTTCATTTATTATGAAAGGAGGGATAATTAGTTTTGACATGACTCACAAACTTCCAGATTACTAAAGTTACTTGAAAAGAATTCCACAAATGAAATTTCAGCTTTTAGTATGTGGCAGAATAGTTGTGTGAAGGATCCTTCATGTGCCTTGATCTTTGTTTTTCCCTAAATTTAGTATATTAGATGATATACTGTAGTGTATCTATGGTGAAGATCAGTCATTATTGATATTAAGATGTGGCTAGATACATGAAATGAACTCAGATTTCCTTTGTGGGATTCAGCTACCCAATTTTAGGGACAGGACTCACTTGCATAGTCATCTAGTGTCATCTTAACTCAGAGAGGTCTTCAGCTCCAGCTGAGGAAAGGTACAGTGATATCTGTCAGCACCATGAAAATGTTTTGAGAAACAGATAAGAGCACTAGAAAGCTACATTTATACAACTGAATCTTGCACTAGGTATTTGCAAATTTATCTGTCATCATCAGAACTACAAGTATAAATTTTCATTATAGTCAGTGGAGATATAATCAAGAATCAATCCAGTTTAAAGAATGATTAATCTGAATAAATGTAGTAGCCAATTCAGTTGCTCACAAGTAGGAAGTTCATTTGAGATGCGGTGGATCATCCAGATTCACTCCACAAAGGTAGGGGCATACGGCAGGTCTGTGTCATATCTTCCAATTTAATGTGGAAGTCTTAGATATTCTAGGGAACCCCAAACAGTACCAGTCTGGGAAACTGAAATGAATCCAAGATGTGTACTTTTTGATGAGATGAGTCACTCCATAGATTCCACAGATATCACTGACCAGACTTCAACTGACTATAACTGGTGCTGGCCACCTCTACTATAGATACCTAGAATGGGACTCAAGTGACTAGTGTAGCTTTGGAAGTTCTTGTCTATTCTGGTGTTCTACAGATGTCAGGCTAGTTAAACACAGGTCTTCTAAAGGTCTTGTATTGCATATCAGCCTCACACAGATGTCTCATATACCCTTGGGTTCCTTGGGTTCCAGGCATTTATTTTTAAGTATTGAACTACTCTCCTACAATTAAACATGATGAATTCTACCTTCACTGTCTTAGTCTGAACTACTAGTTGTAGATTCACTTTGTGGCTGGTGAAGAGAAATGGTTATTTCCAGGTCATACTCTAGCTCATCATAAAGCGGTTATACATTATAGACAAGATAGAACAGATGAATCACATTTTGGCAGTGACTCTCCCTATCTGCTTGAGTGCAAAGGGAATTTAAATGATTGTCTAAGATATAGGCATCTGCGTTGTGGATGGCTAAAGTTAGATGAACTGATTCCAAAGACAGATTTCCTCAATATTCAGGATATTGTTAAAAATAAAATGATCCTCTTGGTACATACTGCAAATAAGTCTAAGCATTTGCTTGTTTCCTTTTGTGACATTAAACTGAAGCTTCCTGTGCAAGTTTTGCAGATCTACTGTAATACCATTACTGAAATTAAATAATGATAAAATATAATATAATTTTATAATATATAATAATATACTGATTTTGTTTCTTTGGTTAACAATAGAGATGAAAAAAGAAAATGCAAGTGCCCAAGAATTTGCCATCCAGTGAGTCTCCATTGCTCTCAGAGAACTGCAAGTTCTATTTGCCATTGCCTTCATTGCTATCTATGTACTGACGCTTCAATAGAATGTGGTCCATCCATATTAACTACTGCTTCTATACCCCTATATATTTCTTCTTGAACAATCTCTCCTTTCTGGAGATGCGGTATATTACAGTTACTGTGTCTAAAATGCTTAACAGCTTATTGACAGGCTGCAAGATCATCTCTATTGTGGGATGCATGGCCCAGGTCTATTTTTTTCATTGCACTGGCTTGCACTGAGTGTTTGCTTCTGGCTGTCATGGCTTATGACCACTTTGTGGCTGTTTGCAGCCGCTTGCTCTATCCAACCATCAAGACCCATAAGCTTTGCTTCTTTGCTTTTTCTTAGTAGCTGGGTCTTGGTTGGGAGGTTTTACCAATTCCATGCTCAAGGTAGTCTTCATCTCATGCCTGAATTTCTGTGACTCAGCCATCAACCGTTTCTTCTGTGATATCTCACCCCTGATCAACCTTGCCTTTGGGGATATGTCAATGACAGAGATATTTGATTTCATCCTGGTATTGATCATAATTCTCCTACCATTGCTTGTGCCAGTGGCCTCTTGCTTCTGTACAGCAAATACTATAATGTGTATCCCAGCATCTCAGAGGAGGTGGAAAACTATCTCAACCTAAGCTTCCCACCTGATAGTTGTTGTCACCTTCTACTCCTTTGCACCTACATCTACTGTTCACCTACACCCGGCATAAGGTCATCGATGCCTTTGATTCCAACAGGATGGTGTCAGTTCTATACACGGCAGTAATACCTTTCTGCAAGCCTGTCATTTACTGCTTGAGGAACCAAGTTGTCAAACAAGCACTACAGAAAATAATAAACAGCAGAAACATACAAGACAATAGGAATTCTGTGTCCTTAAGAGAAAAGATATCATAAAACATATATTAATGGCACTTGCAGGATACTTCATGATAGGATATCATTTTACCTTATTATTGGAAACCTAACAGATAAAGCCTAAGTTTAAGGTAATTACTGAAGATCCTTCACCAATCAAAGGAGAGAAATTTTCATGGTGATGTCATGGTTTCCAAAGATAGGTGTGTAAAATACATAGTGTAGATTCTCCACAGAAATACGTTCCACCACATTTACTGATACAGAGGGCCTAGACAGTCAGGGTAACTCAGATACCTAATCATAAGCACCCGAGCTATTTTTAGACACTGTAAGGTACATTGCTTGGCCTCTCTCTGCCACTCTAAAAGGATGCGGATCTCTGTTAGATCCCTGTTATATCTACTAGCCCTGTGCAGATATTTTAGATAACCTACAGCATCTGAAATGGCAGAAAATATCTATGGTTAGCTAGCTGAATGTCTCTCCTAAGTTTTAACACCTGAAATAAATGAGTCAGTAGGTGAAAATATTCCTATTACATAATTTCTCCTTGATTTTTTTTTTTTTTTTAGGAGACCTAGTGTTCTGGCTATTTTGCACAGTCACCCCCTGGTGCTGTTTGTATCTGTTCATTGACTATATCGGGATACTGGGATGATTATACTCCTAATTCCCTCCCCAGCTGTGAGATGATATGAGGTCAAATAATCTGGAGTCATATTCTTTTAGTTCAGAAGAGTCAGATTTATCTTTGTTACTTTTATGCATCTGGAACTGAAATTTCCATAGCTGATATAGAGGTCTAGACTGCCTCTGTAGTCTATAACTGTAAACACGACTCTCCAGGACATGATTCACTTCATCCTAATACAGATGCTGAAAATAATGTCATGTGGAGCATACTGTGGAAATGTTTATTTCTTTCTATTGACTGCAAAGGGAAGGTAGACTACTTGATTTCAAAAAAAAAAAAAACAAAAAAAAACAAAAAAAAAAAACACCAGAGTTATGCAATTTTAATTATGATAAACCCAGGTAAGATTTATTGTGCCTGGCTTCAGATGTCTAAAAATTGCTCAAGTGTATGGTAATCATGTAGGCATTCTAAAACATTAATGGAAAAAAATAGGCAGCGCTCATGTGTAATTTACCCCATCCTTCAGCAGGTATTTAAGATAAATCAGCTGAATTTACCTCTGAAGACTTTTATTTCTCCTTCTTACAACACAAGAAACATATCTGACCAGTTTAGACATCTAAAATTTAGATATCTAAATCCATGTGAAATGAATTCCATTTTATTTGACCTTGTCTTATATAAGGCAACTGGTATTCTAGTATACCCAGTAAGCCTGGAATTCTCAAATTCTTCTTGTAATTCTTCTATAATCAAGTGAATTTCATCTAGAAGTAGTAGACAATGTCAGACTCTATTCTGGGTTGTTTGTTTATCATTATTTGTTTCAGAGGAGGAAACTCTGATGTAGTTTATGTACCTCTGCTCCATTGCAGTCCACTCTACACAGTAGAAAAAAATATCATGATGAAACTAAAAACTTTTTTTTAGAAGGCATGTTTATTTTCACTTTAATCTTCTTCATTATCTGTCATTGTTTTGGCTGGGATAGAGTTAATTTTCTTTGTAGAGGCTCACACAATGCTGTGTTTTGGATTTTTGATGAAAATAATGGTGATAACACACTGATGTTTTTAGTTGCTGGAGAGTAGTGCCTACACACAGTCAAGGACTTTTCTGCTTCTTATGCTGCCCTGCCAGTAAGGAGGCTGGGGGTACACAAGAAGCTGGGAAGGGACACAACCGAGACAGCTGACCCAAACTGGCCAAAAGGATATTCCATACCACATGACATCATGCTCAGCAATAAAACTGGGGCGGAGTTGGCCGGGGGGCCACCTTTGTTTGGTGACTGGCTGGACATCATTTGGCTGATGGTGAGCAATCGTGTTCTGCATCACTTGTTTTGTTTATTCTTTTTGTTACCTTTGTTTCCCTTTTCTTTCTCTGTCTCTCTCTCTCTTTTTCTTTTCTTTACTATAAAACTGTCCCTATCTCAACCCATGAGTTCTTGCACTTTTCTTTTCATTTTTCTCCCCCATCCCACTGCAGAGGAGGGGGAGTGAGCAAAAGGCTCAGGTATGTTGTCTAGCTGCCTGCTGGTTTAAACTACAACAGATATATATTTTTTAAGTTCAACGACAAATACTATTGCCAGGCTAGGGAAGAGAAGAAATTATTTCTTTCTTTGATTGGTCCCTTTGGAAGAACAAACCAAATGCACAGATGAAGTCTTCAGGAAAGGGAAGAAATCATAAAGAGATGTCACAGCACATTCTCTCTGAACTTCTCACCTTCTCTTTGAACTTCAAACAATCCATTCAACATTGGTAGAAGGATTCAAATTTGTAAGTGAAACAGCAGTATTTGCTATTCAAATATTTCTTACCATAAATAAAAATAACACTTTATGTCTCTTGAGTAGTATAGCGAGTAAGGAAGATGGTAAAAAATATTATGACAAAATGTATGCATTTTTAAGTAAATCTTTTTAGTGAGAAGCCACACAGTAAATCTTAATTCTCACAGAATGTGAGTTTTCATGCAAAGAAAAAAAATAAAACACACACACACACAATATCTTTTAATTGAAGATACTTTTTGTTAATCCCCTTCCCTTCCCTTCCCTTCCCTTCCCTTCCCTTCCCTTCCCTTCCCTTCCCTATAGTCTAAAGATTCATTCAAATAACTTTAAGGAAAAAGACTACAGTTATAAAAAGACACTATGCAGACCTCTATAGTTAGGCAGTTAAGATCTAAATGCATCGTTAATGTTAATGTAATAGACTCTAGGAGTTCTGAAACCTTTTTCAAGAAATTCTTCAAGGTATTATCCATATGATTTGCTTGTATTAACAACAACAAAAAAAAAAATTGTGTTTTGAAGCCTTTAGAATTTAGACATCTAAGTTTCTGAAAGCCAACACTGGCTTTCCTAATAAAGAGAAACAAGAAAAAAAATCAACATTGTTCATTCAGATACATATGACATCTGAATTTCACTTTTCCTTTTTCTCTTTTTTCCCCAATAATTAGACAGCAGTGATGTGATTCAGCTGTCAGATTAAGGGTTCTTAGTTTTTGGGTCTACATGTAGGTGTCCTGCGAGATAGGAGTTAAGATTCAATTTCCAAAGTGTAGCTGTCTAATACCCATTGAGATATACTAGATGACACCCTCCAATTATTGTTTCAGATGGGCATGTGACAACTCATGGGGCACATATTGGATAGCTTAGGCTATCTCGAATAACAGTAAGTAACTATATTTAGATAACTGAATCAGTTTGTAAGTGTCAAAACTTCTATTGTAGTAGCCTGTCAGTGTTCAAGAAGTGTTTGGACAACACTCTTAGGTATATGCTTTAACTCTTAGGTTGCCCTGTGTGGAGTCAGGAGTTGGACTAGATGACCCATGTGGATCCCTTCCAACTCAGGATATTCTATGATTCTATGTTAGTTATCAGTAAAGTCAAGAAAGTCAAGATACCAATTTAACTTAAAATAGACTTGAATGAGTTGTCCACTATTGAGATGCTCAGAAATGTCCTGCTTGCCTCCCAGCTCTCATTTCAGAAGGTCAGAGGTCCTCTTTAGGTCCTGTGTTACATCTACCTAAAATTAATTGATAACTACAGTACCACATTGTATCTCAGCTGATAGTATGCACTATTTATGGGCAAATAAGTCAATCCCTCAACACATGGTTCAGTTGCCTGAAACAAGACTTTCAGATGGACTTATCTACCCCACTTGGCCTCCAGCTACTGTTCCAGAAGTCACAGGACTACTGTAAATCTGGTGTTATATCCTTCATACCCATTTGGAAATCTCAGATATCCTGGAGTCTCTTAAGTGGTACTACATAGCTATATGTATCCAACCGAATCTTGCCCTTGGGGAAAGAGGACCCCCACACTCAGTAGTTATTCAAGTTTGCACCCTATTTACACAAGAACTGGAATATATTATAAAAAATGGGAATAAACTTGCAAATTTTTCAAAATTCTCTGAAAATGTGAGACAATGTAGGTAGTTTTCAAACTGGATTTTGGATTAAGACCACAATTTCTGGATGTGTGGTCTACAGAGCGGAAAAACTTTATTTATGATTGTTATTTTAATTTCATTAAAATTACAGCTTAATTTCAGACCTTTATAAAAATTTCAACTTTACAAAGTAATAATGCATTGGTAATAACTATGTAGATGCTGCTATAGGTGTTGATAACTGTGATTTTCAGAAGTACCTATGAGGACTGATTTTCTGGAAACTCTGTTCACAAATCCACAGATTACTTCATTGTAAAATTTAGAAAAGGATATGACAGAGTAACAGATAACTCTCTCTAGAAGGTCAAGTAGGAGTTAGACATTATGTAGTTCAGAGAATTCAGAATCCTTTTGAATTACTGTTATTTTCTTCTAACTAGCATGTCTTTGACTACCTTAATGATTAACAGAACTAGTAAATATAGCAGTATCAACACTAATGTAGTGTGAAAGAAATGTAAAACTGCAAAATGAGAGAGAGAGAGAGACTAATGTATTATATTCACTGATAGTAATCACTGATGTCATTGTCTTTACAGAGGTAGATGGGAGACATGGAAGTGAGCAATCACACCACAGTCAAAGAATTCATTCTCCTTGGATTTCCCATTGCTCCTCGCTTGAAGATTCTCTTCTTTGCAATATGTCTCGTTGCGTATATCTTAGTTTTAACAGAAAATATTATCATCATTCTGGCTGTCTGGACAAACTATAACCTCCACTGCCCCATGTATTTCTATCTGATTAACTTGTCCTTCCTGGAGATCTGGTATGTGACAGTCACACTTCCCAAGACAATGCTGAGCTTTGTGTCAGAGGCAAAGGAGATCTCCTTCACAGGATGCATGACACAGTTGTACTTCTTCCTCAGCCTGGGGAACACTGAGTGCCTCCTCCTGGCTGTCATGGCATATGACCGCTATGTTGCCATTTGTAAGCCTTTTCATTACTCCACCATTATGAGACATACCATTTGTGTCTACCTTACTATGGGATCCTGGTTGACTGGTTTTTTCATTTCTGGATGTAAAGTATTTTTTATCTCTCAGTTAACTTACTGTGGACCCAATATAATTAACCATTTCTTCTGTGATGTTTCTCCTCTCTTGAACTTAGCCTGCACAGATATGGAAAGAGCTGCTCTTATGGATTTTGTAGCTGCCTTATTTATTCTCCTGATGCCTCTCTCCATAGTAATGCTATCCTATGCCTATATTATCTTCACTGTCCTTCACATTTCATCCGTACAAGGTTGCCAAAAAGCCTTCTCCACCTGTGCCTCTCACCTTATAGTAGTCATTGTCTTCTATGCAACAAGCATTTTCATCTATGTGAGGCCCAAAACACTTGCAGTTCATGACACAAACAAAATTGTGTCTGCTTTCTATGCTGTTATTGTTCCTCTCTTCAATCCCATCATTTACTGCCTGAGGAACGAGGAAATGAAGGATGCTGTCAAAAGGGCCTTCTTTGGCAAAACAGTTTCCTTGCAGAAACATCAGCAGGTTTAATGAGAGATTGGATATATAAGAAAACCGTATAAAAACCATTGGATTTTATGATTAAATCAAGTTATGAAAAACTTAGATTTGTACTTCAGAACCTGAAGCAAGATGGTCCAAAAACTGTTTTTCTTTAAATTTTATAATTACAGGGAACTGAGTGAAACACTGTTATGATCTTCTGTTACCATGAAGGTGTTAAGGCCGGTGAAGGACTCTTGCTTTTGCAGTCCATTCACCTACATAACCAATTGTTGTGATTTAACCTGGCAGGCAGCTCAGCACCACACATCCATTTGCTCACTCCCCTGTAGTGCGATGGGGGAGAGAATGAGAAAAGGTAAAAGTGTGAGGACTCATGGGTTGAGATAAGAACAGTTTAATAAGAAAGAAAGAAAGAAAAAGACACACACAGAAAAGAATAAACAAAACAAGTGCTGCACAACACAATTACTCACCACCAGCTGACCAATGCCCAGCCAATCCCCAAGTAATGGGAGATCCTCACCAGCTATCTCCCCACAGTTTTATTATTCAGCATGATGTTGTGTGGTATGGAATATCCCTTTGGTCAGTTTGGGTCAGCTGTCCTGGTTCTGTACTCCCCAGCTTCTTGTGCACCCCCAGCCCCCTCGCTACCAGGCCAGTATGACGAACTGAAAAGTCCTTAACTTAGTCTAAGAATTACCACTAGGAAGAAAATTAACTCTATCCCAGCCAAAACCAGGACAATATCCACCTCTTATGCCATACCATTTTCATCATGCTCAGGTCCCACACTTTCCAATACATACCAATTAATCACCATCACCCTTCCTGTCTTTTAATATATAAACACAGATATCATCCCTTAGTCTATGAGCCATCTCACTAAAATGTCCATTCGGTTCATTTAGTTTATGACTTTGTACTCCACCTGTCATAATGGTCCTTCATGGCAAGAGAGATGGTGTGTGGTATTGGACTGTTGTATGCTGAGGTCAGCTCTGATTCCATCACTGCTGCACTTTGCTTGGTTCCATCAAAATCCATTCTTCATTAGTTTGGGTGATTCTTACTGCAATACCATTGTCATGACATACAGCAGCCATAGCAGTGATGACATACAGCATCATATAGCAACTAACATCTCACAATTCAAATCATGGGCTATTCTCACCCAAAATCAAATCCCCTCAAGAAACACATCAGACTTCCACATCCTTCTGCATTAACCACTAAGTACACCCTAGTCCTTGAGCAAAAGCAATCCCATGGATAGGTTTGCCTTTGCCTGAGGCAGCAATAACCCAGACTGTCTTCCCCAGCATGTTATTTTTATGGGCAGTACAGGGACTTTATCTACTTTTACAGTACGTACAGGTTTCAACTGGGCAGGGCCGGATCAATTGGCAAATCCTCAAGTGTTAACTAACCAAGTCTCTTTTGCTAAATGTTTATCTCCATCCTTGAATGATCAAGGATATTGCTTTCAGTCTTTAAAAGTCCATTGTATTGTTCATCTTCCCAGAAGGTGGTGCATGACAAGGGATGGGATATACCCACTCAATGCCTTGCTCTTTGGCCCAGGTGTCTACGAGGTTGTTTCAGAAACGAAAATGGTTGTCTGATTCAATTCTTTCTGGAGTGCCATGTTGACATAAGGCTTGCTTTTCAAGGCCCAGGATGCTGTTTCAGGCAGTGGCATGAGGCAGAGGATATGTTTCAAACCATCTGGTGGTTGCTTCCACCATTGTAAACTCATGGTGCTTGCCTTGGCAGGTTTGTGGCAGTGTGATCTAATCAATCTGCCAGGCCTCCCTGTATTTCTGTTTCAGCCACTGTCCTCCATCCCAGAGAGGCTTTGGCTTGCTTGACTGCAGCACGTTTCACATTCATGGATAACCTGTGCAATAGTGTCCGTGTTCAAGTCCACCTCTGTCCTGGTTTTGGCTGGAATAGAGTTACTTTTCCTCCTAGTAGCTGGTATGGTGTTGTGTTTTGGATTTAGGATGAGAATAATCTTGATAACACACTGATGTTTTAGTTGTTGCAGAGCAGTGCTTGCCCTGAGTCAAGGACTTTTCAGCTTCTCATACTGGCATCCTAGTGAGGAGGCTGGGGGTGCACAAGAAGCTGGGGGGTACAGAACCAGGACAGCTGACCTAAACTTACCAAAGGGATATTCCATACTACACGACATCAAACTGAACAAATAATATGGGGTGGGTGGCCAGGGTGGGGGGACTGTTGCTCAGGGACAGGCTGGGCATCAGTCAGTGGGTGGTGAGCAATTGCATTTTGCGTCACTTGATTTGTACATTCTATTATTATTATTATTATTATTTCCCTTCCTTTTGTGTCCTATAAAATTGTCTATATTGTGTCCTATAAAATTGTCTTATAAAGTTGTCTTCAACCCACGAGGTGAGCAAATGGCTGTGTGGTGCTTAGCTGCCTGCCAGGTTAAACCACAACAACCCCTCAGTCATGAACCCATCTATATTTTGCATCTCTTCCTTGATTGCCTGAGGTGCTATGGGTCCACCGACATACAAAGAACACACCCTTACATTGCCATTCCAGATTCACCTGAGCCCTTTCAATTCTAGCAGCCTGATCCACTTGCTGGTTGGTTTTTGGTGGTCTTCAGTGGCACAACTTTGGTTATGTGAACATCTATGTAACTTGCATTTACAACTAGGTTCTCTACCTAGGCTACAATGTCTTGCCACGATCTGACAGCCCAGATGGCAGCTGAGATTTGCCTCTGTGCTGCCAGTTGCTCTTCTTCCGTTGCGGTAACCACCCCCACGGGGCATTTGCCACCATCGAGGAGTCAGTATAGAGACAGAGCACTGGCCACTTTCTTCATTCAGCAATATCTAAAGCCAGCTGGATGGACTTCAATTCTGAAAAACTGCTCAATTCAGCTTCTCTTTCAGCAGTTTCTGCGACTTGTCGTGTAGGGCTCCATACAGCAGCTTTCCACTTCCAATGCTTTCCCAAAATATGACAGGACCCATCATTGAAGAGGGCGTATTACTTCTCCTTTTCTGGTAGTTTATTGTACAATGGGGCCTCTTCGGCACGTGTCACCTCCTCCTCTGGCAATATTCCAAAGTCTCTGCCCTCTGGCCAGTCCATAATCACTTCCAAGATTCCTGGGTGACTAGGGTTTCCTATTTGAACCTATTGCATGATTGGTGTGACCCACTTACTCCAAATAGCCTCAGTTGTGTGATGTGTTGAGGGGACCCTCCCTTTAAAAAAATCCAGCCTAGCACCAGTAGTCAGGTGGTGAGTAAAGCTGTGCTTCAGTACTAAACACTTCCGAAGCAGCTTGAACCCATTCATATGCTGCTAATATCTCTTTTTCAGTTGGAGAACAGTGGGCCTCAAATCCCCTGTATCCCTGACTCCAGAACCCTAGGGGTCAACCTTGAGTCTCTCCATGTTCTTTCTGCCAGAGGCTCCAGGTTGGGCCAGTCTCCCCAGCTGCTGTGTAGAGCACATTTGGTTACATCTTGTTCTGCCGGAGCTGGCCCAGGAGCTACTGTGTGAACTATCTCTGATGAATCTATCTACAAATGGATAGAATATATGAATATATGAACTATCTACGAAGGAATTATCTCCTGTTTAATTTGTTCAAAGGTTTATCATTGTCCAGGGCCCCATTTGAAATCATTCTTTTTCCAGGTCACTTGATAGAGGTGGCTTGCAATCAGACTGTAATTTGGAATATGTATTCTTCAAAAACCCATGATGCCTAAGAAAGCTTGTGTTTCCTTTTGCTAGTTGGTAGATATGTAGCTGTTATTTTATTGATCACATCCATTGGGACCTGAAGATGCCCATCTGGCTATTTTAATCCCCCAAACTAGATCTCTTGAGCAGGTCCCTTGACCTTACTTTGTTTTATGGTAAAATCATTTTTCAGAAGGATTTGGACTATTTTCTTTCCTTTCTCACATACTATTTCTGCTGTGCTGTCACACACAGTGTCATTAATATATTGCAGGTGTCCAGGAGCTTCACCCTGTTCTAGCAGTCTGGATAGGTCCATGGCAGGGCTGTGTTTCCACCCCCTGGGCAGTTGAATCCAGGTGTACTGGACACCCCTCCTATTGAAAGACAGCTGTGGCCTGCACTCTGCTCCCAAAGGGATCAAGAATAACATATTGGTGATATCAATTGTGGCAAAACACTTGGCTGCCTTTGACTCCAGTTCTTATTGAAGTTCTAGCATGTCTGGCACGACAGCACTCAGCAGTGGTGTGACTTCATTCAGGCCATGATAGTCCACTGTGAGTCTCTACTCTTCATTAGGCTTTCGCACTGGCCATATGGGACTACTAAGGGTGAGCAAGTGTTCCTGATCACTCCTTGTCTCTCCAGCTGATAAATCAGCTTATGGATGGGAATCAGGGAGTCTCTCTTTGTAGTCCTGAGCTGAAGAAAACAAGGAGACCCACAGCCTTGAGTGAGCAAAAGCAAAGGAGATAAGGGATGAAAGCAAGAATGAGGAAAACAGCTAAAAGAAGATTCCAGACTGACCCATAGCAACTTTTTGCTCATTAAAGGTCATCAACATATTAAAAAACACATCCATCAATATAGAAATGTATGGAAATACAGGATTTGGTCTCTTCCCCTTCTGCTGGTCCTCTGTAACATGCATGCTCAATAGGAGATAAGCTAGGTGAGTTAGAACAACCAATTCGAAGTAGCTGGAGAGATAGTTTCATAAGTTAGCTGTGTATAAATAATGGTACTTCAAGTCAGAGATGTACTTGCTTTGAGAAAGATCACCACACAGCTGAAGGCAAGTGGAAAATATTTAACATGCTTTTTATAGGGCAGTCAATGCCAGACAGTAGGAAAAAGCTGCAAAAGGTAGAGGGGGCTGGAGGACTGTCAATCTCACAGCTGATCAAAATAGCATATAAAGTTTACAATAACTGAAAAGCAAAGAAAGAAAAGAGAGAAGGAAAAGATGAAATTATAGGCATCACTTTTAGCAGTGTCTATAGTAGACAGACAAGGAGGTTGTTGGGAGAGATAGAGGTAGAAGTAGAGGTGAAGGGGGAGAATTTTCAGGAAGCAAGGGTGACAGTAGGCAAGAGAAGCACAAAAGACTGCTCGCTTGGGCCCTAGCCAGTGTGCTATGTGAAGGAAGGAGGGACACTGGAAGAGAGAATATCCACTGAAGGAGAAAAAGAAAGCAGTCAGTGAGGAAGGAGAGTGTGCTTTGATTATGCTGGAGGACACAGACTGATGGGTACTGGGTGAAGAATTTCCGGTTTTCCCAGCAGATCGCCTGCTTCTAGTGAAGCTGGGGGAAGAAAAAATTGATTTCCTTCTGGATACCAGTGCAACTCCTTCGGTGGTTAACAAACTGCAAAGTACTTTTAAGTAAAGTAAAAATCTCAATCTTTGGGGTAACAGGAAAATAGGCTTTGAGACCCTTTTTACAACCCATGGACTGTGATATTGGAGGAAAGGTATTGCTGCACCAATTTTTATATATGCCTGAATGTCCCTTCCCTTTATTTGGAAGAGATTTGTTGTGCAAACTACGTGCACAGGTAACCTTCTTTACAAACAGAATAAAAGTTAAAATTCCACCTGAAAACACATGGAAGGCCCAAATTTGTTTATTGACAGAGCCAAAGACAGACAAAAGCCAGCAAGTCCCTGAATAGGTGCTGAACACAATGGCTTCTTTTCTATGGGCAGGAAAACAGCCTGGGAGAGCTGAAAATGTACTCCCAGTTCAGACCGAGCTAAAGCCAGGGGCTATACCCCTATGAGTACCACAATATCAAATTAGCCTTACAGAAGGAAGGGACTGGAGCTGCTAATAGATAATTTCCTATCTTAAGGGCTAATCTGGGATTGCCAATCTAGTTTCAACACCCCAATATTACCAGTAACCAAATAGCAGAGAGTATAGGTTTGTGCAAGATTTGTGAGCCATAAATAAAATCACAGAAGACATACACACAGTGGTGCCAAACCCTTATATCCTCCCAACAACACTATCCGAAAAAGACTTACTTTACAGTACTGGATCTTAAAGAAACCTTCTTTTGTATACCCCTGGAGCCTGACAGTCAGACTATATTTACTTTTGAGTGGGAAAACCCCACGATGGGGAAAAAGACCCAAATGTGCTGGACAGTACTGCCACAGGGATTCAAGAATAGACCCATGTTATTTGGGCTTGCCTTGGGGCAGATTTAAATAACTGTAAGAGCATGAATGCAGGGACCTTGCTGTAATGTATCAATGACTTGTTCCTAGGAGCCTCAACCAAAGAAAAATGTGTGCAATTGACTATCAGCTAACAATTACCTGGGAACAGCTGGATACCAAGTATCCCAGAAAAAGGCCCAGGTGGCCCAGCAGGAGGTGCAGTACTTGGAGTTTGATATTTGTCAAGAACAGAGAGTATTAGGACCTGAGCAGAAAGAAGCTATATGCTGAATTGCTGTCCCCCAAACAAAAAAGAAATTATGAGGATTCCTCGAGAAGGCAGATTTTTGTCAAATTTGGATCTCCCATTTTAGAGTAATATCAGTCTCTGTATGAAGCAACAAAGGGGCCAGAAAATGGGTTGAAGTGGACTACCGTGTACCGTAAGGGATTTGATGATATAAAAAGGGCCCTAAGGTCAGCCCCAGCTCCGGGGCTGCTGAACATGGAACCCTTCCAATTGTTTATTAATGAATGAAGGGGGTGGTGGCTGGGGTGATGACCCAGATGTTGGGAAGCTGCAAAAGACCAGTGGCCTACTTTTCCAAACAGCTAGATTAAACGAGTAAGGGATGGCCCTCTTGTCTGAGGGCAGTAGCAGCGACTACACTCCTAGTCCAAGAGGCTAGAAAACTGACTCTGGGACAACCTTTGATGGTATTTGTGCCACATGCAGTGCTAGCTGTAATGGAAGCCAAAGGAAACTGCTGGCTATCCCCAAGCTGAATGGCTAAATATCAAGCTGTAGTAGTAGACCAAGGAGACATAAAGTTATCTGTTGTTAGCACCCTGAACTATGCTCCTTCCAGCAGAGGAGACAGGGGAAATCCAACATGACTGCATGTGTATCATTGAGCATGCTTAAGCCAGCTGAGCTGACCTTAAGGATGAGCCAATTGCTAATGCAGATCTTGAGTATTTTACAGTTGGCAGTAATTTTATGGAAAATGGACAGCATACCCCACAATACCTCAGCACAAAAAGCTGAATTGCCTTGACTTGGGCCTTGGAATTAGCAGAAGGGAAACCCCTCAATGTCTATACAGATTCTAAATATGCCTTTGGAGTTTTGCATGCTCATGGAGCCATCTGCAGGGAATAAGGGCTATTGACAACAGCTGGAGTATGTTAAGTATGTTCCAGAAATTTTACAGTTGTTAGAGGCAATACAAAGGCCCAAAGCTATAGCAGTAATGCACTCTAAGGCCCACCAAAAGTATGATCATGACATAATTAAAGGGAGACGGAAAGCTGACTTAGCAGCCAAGGAATTAACTAGAAGATTACCAGGAGACCTACAAGGCATGTTAGTCCCCTGTGCAAAGACTTCACTTAATCCATCAGAATATACCACTAAAGAGGTCCAGCTAGTGGAAAAATTAAAATGTACAAAGCGGAAAGATGGATGGTGGGAGATCCCCAGTAAACAGACAGTAAACCTCTCTAGAGAGATTGTCTGGACAGCAAATGGGTGCTTCGGAGCCTCTCAGTTACAAGTCTCCAATTACTAACACCTTTTGTGCTTTTTTGTTGGCACTGTCTCTAATACAGGTGGTTGGTTGGTCCAAATTTGTATGGTTGTTGTCACAAATGAAATTTTTACACAGATCTAATGTATCAGCAATTTAAGATTTATTAATTCTTTTATGGTAAATCATAAATTAGATTCTATGATTTTTTCTTTATTAGCACTTAATCATCAGTTAATCATCAGCCTATTTAACACAATAATTCAGTAGTGTTTGCCACAATCAAAACAGCAACTTCATTAAAGATTCATAAATGGCAACGTTCACACACAAGACTTACGGCAAGGTATTAGCAGTTTCTATGCATCAAGGGACTAGGGATTTCTGTTCAACAAGGTATTGGGGATTTCTAAACTCTATTGCATGCTTAAGAACCTCTCCTCTTTTGGTGAATTGCTCACCCTCGTCTGCATCAGCATATTCAGCAGACAGTCATTGAATCTCAAGTAGTCAGGCCTCTACTGAATTGATCACTTTTCTCCACATCAGCGTACTCAGCAGATGATTACTGAACCTCCAGGAGTCTTGCCCTGAGAGGTGTCCCACCTCTGGGGGACATCCTAGGTCACAGCCCGCTGTGGTCCTGGAGAGCTCAAAGGGGCTCTTCGCTTAGGACCAGTATTTGTAGCACCATGAGATGATTGGCTTTAGTCAGTATTTTTCTATCCTGACCAGCATTCAGGTTAGGTAATTCTGGTGTTGCCCACCAACCACACAATTCAACTACCTTCCGGATTGTACAGTTCTGGTATCCAGGTAGCAGGAGTTCCAGGTACAGTTAGGGAGTGCCTAATTGTCCCAGCTCACTGCACTTTTGTAACAATGGCAAGAACATAATGTTAGTTTATCTTGAGATTAGAATGGCACAGTGAGGTGGGGGCCTGCACTACCACAGTTGTCCTTGGTCTCAACCATTACTCATGCACTCTCCTTTTCCTAGCCACAGACCATTGTATCTCTTGTGTAGGGGCACTTTGGTCAAGGGGAAGACTCCTTCTGCTCTGAGCAGAGACAAGGGTCAAGTCTCCCTTGTCTTGTGAATCAGTCAAGTCCACCAATTCAGTGTTGGAAGCTAGTTTGCCTTTCCCTTGGAAGGACTTAAGGCAGGGCTGTCTGTTAGTCCATATCAGTGCACAATACCATACATCAATCTCTTGCTTGGATTCCTGAATACCGCGCTGCCTGGTGAGCTCCTCTCGCAAGATGGCAACTTGTGCAAAAAGTTTGTCCAGCTGCACATATTTGCACACATGACACCCACTTCTGCCTTCAGGCCCTAGGGAGACTTCCAGATTCTGGGGTTCCCTGCAAGTGAGGGTCTGGGCAGCTCTTCAGTCCTCTGAAGGTCTGAGTGTAGGCATCCACCTGGGGAGGTTGTAGCCACTCTGTCTGGGTTTCAGCCTCAGCCTGGCAGTTGTGGCGTGTGGACACTGTTTTTGTTTCAGTAGAAGGCTGCTTGTTGTTGCTCCCGGAATAGAAGAAAGTGGGTCCATATTACTCCCTCCCTGTATGCACTCCTGTGTGAACTGCTGTGCAAATTGCTGTGCCATACTCTGACTGATGTGCCACGCCTTGTTTGCCCACCCTGTGTGCTGTGATCCTGGTTGCTTGAGCTCCCTAGGGACTGCTTTTGTATGCGTGGGGGGTGGTCATTGCTGCTCCTGGCCCCGCCCAAGCCTTGTTGGTCACTGTTGTGAGGACAGCTGGATCCTGGCAGCTCCCTCTGCTCCCTGGTGTTTTCTGAATGCAGGAACCCCCCTGAACACCTCAATCTCCCACTCCACTGTGGAATGTGCTTGCACTGGAGGATTATAGTCCTAGAAAGCGGGGATAGGGGCAGGGATATCACCCTGGAAGCTGTTGGAGGGGGAAGTCCATGACAGTCTATGACAATGGGGTACTTCTGACACTCATTCCCAGTTAGGTTCACTTCACCCTTCAAAACAGTTAGCTGTTGGAATTCCCCTGTCACTCCAGAAATACAGATGGGTTCTGCCCCTTTATAGCTCTATGGCATTAGGGTACACTATGCAACGGTGTCCACTAGAACCTTATACTCCTGTGCATCTGATGTGACAGACAATTGAATCCACACAGTCCAATAAATCCCATTGTCCCTTTTCTCTGCCTATCGAAAGGCAGGGCCCCTCTATTCCTGGTTCATGTATTTGTTACTCTCTCCTTGTAAATGCAAAACAGAAGTCCCTTCATTAGGATCTGAAGTAAGATCAGCTGTTCTACTCTGTCTGAGGAACTGCCCACTAAAACCTGAAGCAGCAATTTTCCTGGAAGGAACCTCTTTTGCCACTGTGTTAGAATAGAATAGAATAGAATAGAATAGAATAGAATAGAATAGAATAGTCCAGTTGTAAGGGACCTTTAGAGGTCATCCAGTCCAACCGCCTGGCCACTTCAGGGCTAACCAAAAGTTAAACCATACCAATGAGGTCATTATCCAAATACCTCTTGAACACTGACATGGGGCATGAATCACCTCTCTAGGAAGCCTGTTCCAGTGTTTGACCACCCTCACGGTAAAGAAATTTTTTGTAACATGCAGTCTGAACCTTTCCTGGCAAATCTGTGTACTGCTCCAGTGTGTTCTGTCATTGGTTTACTGGGAGAAGAGATTGGATCTCCCTCTCCACTTCACCTCCTCAGGAAGTTGTAGAGAACAACGAGGTCACCTCTTAGCCTTCT
This sequence comes from Anseranas semipalmata, assembly GCA_013399115.1. Lineage (NCBI taxonomy): Eukaryota > Metazoa > Chordata > Aves > Anseriformes > Anseranatidae > Anseranas > Anseranas semipalmata. The sequence continues at coordinate 19,444 of VXAA01000493.1, forward strand.
TTTCTCCTGCCTAGACAACACAAGTGTCCTCAGCCTCTCCTCATAGGACATGCTTTCCATCCCTTTTACTAGTTTTGTTGCACTCTTCTGGACACTTTCAAGTACCTTAACATCCTTTTTATAATGTGGAGCCCAGAACTGCACACACAAGATTTGAGGTGAAGCCGATAAATATAGTGGTAGAATCACCTCTTTTGACCAGCTGGCTATACTATGTTTAATGCATCCCAAAATATGGTTTGCCCTCTTGGTTGCAACTCACGTACTCGTGCCTTTAGAGTCAAGGTAGATTTTCCATCCTGCATGCTCATGTCCTCCGCATGCTCATGCTGGTAAAACCACAGGGTGGCACATGGTGTGTATTCACTATATCCTCTCTCATGAACAGAGTGATGCTTACTCCTAATAGCTGAGATATTGGTCTGTATGGGTGGGGAGGAAGATATGTTTTCTTTGAGTTGCTGGACCAGTTTCTCCACAGCCAAGACACAGGATGATAGGGAGGAAGAGAGATTTTCTTCATATTGCCAGAGATAGCCAGCCAATGCATCCACGATTGGTTCCTCTCCATCTTTCCAGTTCATTACTGCCAGCTAGCTTGCTTACAACAATGGTGTGCTCTGTAAAAACTTCCACTGCATGGACTGCATGTACTGGACTTCATCTGGGTCTTTGGATACTTGCTTATTGTCCAGATCACTACAAACCACCTCCAGCACAGCTAGTTCCCTCAGGTACTGGATATCTTTCTCCATGGTGGTCGACTTGGCTGGGTGATACATAACAACTTCCTTGAAGGGATACCTCTCCTNATAGCCAGCCAATGCATCCACGATTGGTTCCTCTCCATCTTTCCAGTTCATTACTGCCAGCTAGCTTGCTTACAACAATGGTGTGCTCTGTAAAAACTTCCACTGCATGGACTGCATGTACTGGACTTCATCTGGGTCTTTGGATACTTGCTTATTGTCCAGATCACTACAAACCACCTCCAGCACAGCTAGTTCCCTCAGGTACTGGATATCTTTCTCCATGGTGGTCGACTTGGCTGGGTGATACATAACAACTTCCTTGAAGGGATACCTCTCCTTCATGCCTGACAGGAGTTGCCTCCAGAGGCTGAGGGCTTGTGCCACTTTCCCAATCACTTTGTCAATGGCCTTTTCCCTAGAGAGAGATCCCAGCTGCTTGGCTTCTTTGCCCTTTAATTCCTGGCTACTGGCCTTGTTATCCCAGCATCGGAGCAGCCAGGTAACAATGTGCTTGCCTGGACAACGGCTGAAATCTTTTCTCGTATCTAACAGCTCACTCAGGGATAGGGATAGGGTGGTTTCTGACTCATGTAAGATTTCTGTCTCTTCTCCTGCTGTTCTTATAATTCCTCAGTTGCAGAGCAGCCTGCCTCTTCTGATTCTTCGCACTGCTCCCCCCTAGGAGAAGCTTCTTCTTCCCTTACTAAATGAGCTGACTATATGAGCTTCTTGACTATACAGGTGACTGATACTGTTGAGGGTTGGCTTTCTGGTTTAGCCATGGTGTCTGTTGCCAGAGTTGGGTTAGCCACAGAGTCTGTTATGGAGGTTGGATCAGATCCAGAGACCTTCTCTTCCCCTTGTGAGTGTACTGAATAGTGTTGACTACTATTTGACAGGTGTAGGCCAGGCACCAGCACAATGTGGCGAGCTGTAACTCAGGGGGGAAGCTGCTTTTATGAACTACATTATGTCTACATTTCAGGCAGATAAAACAGGTGACATCAATCTTGTGACAGATCTTGTGGACTACAGAGAGCATAACTGATGGTTTGTATATCAATTCATTTGATCTGCATGTGCACAGGGATACTGGCTTCAATGTTTTTGTTTACTTATAATCATCTAGAGCTATTTGAGATCAAAAAACAAGAAAACTGTAAGTTTAGAAATTTAGCTTCCAAGAACTGCATTTCCCTCCAGGTACAAAAGTTTGTCTGGATGCACAACGTCCTAATTTATAGCTTGTGGCTATTGCACTATGTTAGTCTTTCTGTCACAACTGAGAAGTGCACAGTCATCCTTGTAACTCTCCTTTTAGCTGTTGTAGGCTGTTACTAGATAATATCTTGGCTTTCTCTTCAGCAGGCAAAACAAGATCATCCCTCAGCCTCACTTCCACTTGTACTCTAGACCACAGTTGGTTACATTGGCAGGCTTATGCTGGTCTTTCTCACACCTCAGTCTGAGACAAGGTTCTCAAAAGAACCTTGAAAAGAACTCTCAAAAGAACTCTCTTTTTGTGTTTGTTTTGGAGTATTTTGAAAAATTATTAAACATTTTGAATCACTGTAATATTCTGAGCATAGAGTAGATGTTTTTAGAAACAACTTTTTACCTAGATCAACTTCTCACTGACAACCAGATTTTCTCACAGATAAGCTGTGACTCTAGGCTCCTTCATAGCCAATGGAAAAGACTTGGTCTCTAATCTGTGAGTCAGAGTTTAAGGTAATGATCCTGCCTGAACGCTGCTGGATCCAAGGCTCATGCAGCCTGATGGAAACATTGAATCATAGAATCACAGAATCATAGAATGGCCTGGGTTGGAAGGGACCTCAAGGATCATCTAGTTCCAACACCCTGGCCATAGGCAGGGACCCCACCCACTAGATCAAGTTGGCCAGGGCCCCATCCAGGCTGGCCTTGAACACCTCCAGGGATGGGGCATCCACAACCTCTCTGGGCAGCCTGTTCCAGTGCCTCACTACCCTCTGAGTGAAAAACTTCCTTCTAACCTCTAATCTAAATCTCCCCTCTTTTAGTTTAAAACCATTCCCCCTTGTCCTATCGTTATCTACCCAAGTAAAGAGTCCTTCTCCATCCTTTTTATAAGACCCCTTTAAGTATTGAAAAGCCGCAATGAGTTTTTCCCAGAGCCTTCTCTTCTTCAAGCTGAACATCCCCAGGTCTCTCAGCCTTTCTTCATAGGAGAGGTGCTCCAGCCCTCTGATCATCTTTGTGGCCCTCCTCCGGACCCATTCTAACAGGTCCATTTCTTTCTTGTGCTGGGGGCCCCAGACCTGGACGCAGTACTCCAGGTGGGGCCTCATGAGAGCAGAGTAGAGGGGGACAAATTGATTCAGGACTTTCACTCTACCTTAAATGATAGGAGCTGGATTAATCTAACTTAATTTGAGGGGTCTACAGTGTAGATACAGATATACGTAATATGCATGTTTACATGGAAGTTAAGCATTTGGATTGCCATTGTATGAGGGGGGGGTCCAACATAGTACAGTAAAGGGAGTCCAGATAGTTATCTAGCTAACCAAATATATGAATGGCTTTCTGAAAACACTTTCTGAACTCCTTTGTCCCTACTGTTTGGGGCTTCCTTAAGTAAGAATTCCAGTAAGAATTGAAAATATCACAAATGGCACTAGACTGCTGTGTTTAAGAGGTGAACTCAATCTTAAATATTTACATTTTAGGTGTATAAATTAGTAGAAATGAATACTATATCTAATATAAGCCTAAGGTTAAATATAAGTGCTATTTTGAATTTGAAGTTTTAGTTGATAATTATTGTAGAAGAGTGTGAGTACTTAAATCAGGCATGTGGGTACTGAACAGAGTTTCCATATGTCAATGTCAGCAATTGAGATAGATCAGGCAACTCTGGTAACTGATTCAGTCTATCTAATAGAGGTATTTCACATTGTTGGAGGAATCATGTCAATGTAGTGTTTAAATTGTACTGCACTATTCAAAAAATACGTAGGATGGCTATTCATAGACCTGGCATTTGTAAGAGCAATTTGCGTATAGGAGAAACTACTTACTCCAGAAGTTAAGGATCTGAATTTAGATTTAGGGCACTAAATCCTTTTCTAGTTTAGCCTTTGGTAAGTACCCACCATATCCTCTGCTTCCATTTTTATTTTTGTTCTGTTTTGTTTTTGTTTTCCTCTTATAAACAAGAAATAAAAATTTTAATCTGCCCTATAAAAATTAGTAGGTGTCAGCTGGTGTTATTTCATTGTTCAGTACCTCAGACAAAACCTTAGACATTTTCAGAATTTCTTACTTCTACTCTGTATGGAATCACAAAGAAAACAAGAGCATCCCTGCTCTTTCTGTTGTTGCTTCCACTGGGATACTATCTATAATTTGCAGATCAAATCTCATGGGGCACTGAAGGTAAATAAAGTGGTTGATTTATATGTATTGGCATAAATCATGCAGCTGACACAAACAGTCTACACTCCGCCTGTTCTCTACTGATCATATTATCCAGGATCAACTAAGACAGTGGATTCCACTTTGAATTCCCACTATGGAAGGTTGAGAAGAGTTTTCTTTTTAATAGCATATTCTGAGGCATTCTTACCTTTGAAGAGATGATCTGAGTTAGTTACAAACAAACCAGACCCAGAACCATAATTAGCTTGCAATTATGCTGCATCTGGAATGCTAAGTTGTACCTTTGCATCTCAGCAAGCTTTGTGTAGATGTAAGTTATTTCAGAGCTATCCTTAGAAACCTTTAATGGGGTCTTTCATATGTATTTGGAGGGTTGTTTAAACCAGATTGTATATATCCTTGTGGTTTCTTGCACTTTCCTTGTGGTTCATGGTATGACTTTAGAAATGTATAGACGTGGAAACTAAACCATTGATAATATGTTTATCTGTAAGCTCATAACCTAATATTTATTTATACTGAATGGACAATATGACAGCATGATTTATCTGGTTTATTTTAGATGTTTATGTTATATGAGATATGCCTACAAGGTAGTGCTTACTTATTGCCATGAAGTATAAAGTAAAAAGCATGCTTATGTTTTTATAATGAAAAATTCTTAATTGTGTAGATGAAGTTCACACAATTTCTAGAAACCTAGCAACAAAGCCTCTTAACTTTTACATTGTCTGAAGTGGTGGTGTGACCTATTGTTATGAATTTAAAGTTGTCTTCATTGTACTAAATTATTGCAGGTGGATAAGATTCATCCTTCCCCTACAGGATGGGTGTGAGGAATGAAACTGGTGTTGTGTATTTCATTCTTCTGGGTTTTCCCACCACTGCAGAACTGCAGCTGCTCCTCTTCTCTGCTTTGCTTCTGGCTTATTCATTAACTGTGTTGGAAAATTTCCTTATTATCCTCATCATCCGAACTAACCTCAGTCTTCAGAAACCCATGTATTTCTTCCTGGGAAATTTGTCTTTCTTAGAGATCTGGTATGTTTCTGTCATTGAGCCAAAGATGCTCATAGATTTCCATTATCAGGAAAAATACATATCATTCCAGGGGTGCCTGACACAGCTGTATTTCTTTGTGACTTTTGTTTGTACCGAGTATATTTTGTTGGCTGTTATGGCCTATGACCGCTTCTTGGCCATATGCAAACCCCTCCGATACTCAGTTATCATGAGCCATCAGTTCTGTGCTCAACTGACAGCTGGCTGTTGGATATGTGGTTTGATCACCTCTTCCATCAAACTGAGCTTTATAGCCCAACTGTCATTCTGTGATGTAGACAAAATCAATCACTATTTTTGTGACATCTCACCCCTGCTGAATATCTCCTGCAGTGATTCCTCTTTGGCTGAGCTAGTGGACTTCATCTTGGCTCTGATAGTCATCATGGTGCCTCTGTGTACTGTGGTCACCTCTTATATTTGCATCATGTTCACTGTGTTGAGGATCCCTTCTTGTCAGGGGAGGCAAAAGGCCTTTTCCACCTGCTGCTCACACTTGATTGCAGTGATATTGTTCTACTCTACCACCCTTTTTACTTATGCCCACCCTAAGGTCATGTATACCTACAGTGCTAACAAATTGATATCAATCTTGTACACAGTAGTAGTGCCACTTCTGAATCCTCTCATATATTGTCTCAGAAACAAAGAAGTCAGGTTTGCTCTGAGGAAAACCTTTATTTGCACAAGATACACCTAAGAAATCAACTAAAGAGCTCTGGAGAAGAGGATTTGCTCATGAAGGTGCTTTGGCAGTGCTGATGAACTAAAGTCAGGAGGCCTAGACCTTAATCCACCCCCAAATGAAATTCTTCTAATTATTCATCATACTTATTGAATTAGACTTTGATAAATCCAAGATTTATCTATGTATATGCTGTATTGGTTTTTGCTTTTTTTTTTTTTTTTTTTTTCCCCTAGGGTTCTATGCTGCCTACTTTGCTTAGAAGTCTTCAGCTGAATGACTACTCCAGTGTTAAAGGGAAGTTTTTGTAATTTTAGAAACCAACCTCAGATTTTGTTTGCTCTAGATAGGGAGAGAAAACACTGGCTGGAACAGTGTGAGGGATGTAAAATGCAGTTGACTACATCTGATTTATTTAATCTGAGATTCTGTTACTGTCTCTGGAAAGAAACAGGCAGTGGAAAAGGATGAATAATCTTAACTCTCTTAGATGCCTAATTTAGGATAAAATGAAACATCCTTTGAAGGTGACAATTTTTCTAGGATAACGATAGAGGGAATAGAATGCAAGTAGCTCATACTGTGGTATAACTACAGGGTCACTTTGACTCAGAGTCTGGATCACACCAGGGCCCTGGTACCCTGAATGATCTTATTGTACCCAGGGTACATCTAATAATTCACTCCAAGAAGAAATTCAGACACAGCTGACAGGACAGACCACTTCAATCCTCACGGCAGCCTTTCAATACTTAAAGGGGTCTTATAAAAAGGATGGAGAAGGACTCTTTACTTGGGTAGATAACGATAGGACAAGGGGGAATGGTTTTAAACTAAAAGAGGGGAGATTTAGATTAGAGGTTAGAAGGAAGTTTTTCACTCAGAGGGTAGTGAGGCACTGGAACAGGCTGCCCAGAGAGGTTGTGGATGCCCCATCCCTGGAGGTGTTCAAGGCCAGCCTGGATGGGGCCCTGGCCAACCTGATCTAGTGGGTGGGGTCCCTGCCTATGGCCAGGGTGTTGGAACTAGATGATCCTTGAGGTCCCTTCCAACCCAGGCCATTCTATGATTCTGTGATTCTATGATTCAATGTTTCCATCAGGCTGCATGAGCCTTGGATTCAGCAGCATTCAGGCAGGATCATTACCTTAAACTCTGACTCACAGATTAGAGACCAAGTCTTTTCCATTGGCTATGAAGGAGCCTAGAGTCACAGCTTATCTGTGAGAAAATCTGGTTGTCAGTGAGAAGTTGATCTAGGTAAAAAGTTGTTTCTAAAAACATCTACTCTATGCTCAGAATATTACAGTGATTCAAAATGTTTAATACTCCAAAATAAACACAAAAAGACAAAAATCTTCCAACTTAATGCATAGCTCTATGACCACGTTAACTGCTGCAGTCTGTTGGAAGAACTAAGGGGTGTCCTTCTGCCAGGCACAGATGGTTCCAGGCAGCTTGACAACAGAGCCAAAGTGGGCCAAAGCTGAGCCAATCAAAGAAGCTGGTGGTGCCTCTGTAAAAGAATATTTAAGAAAGAGCAGAAAACAGTGGGCAGAGAGAGGATGAGGGAAAAAGAGTGAGAACAACACTGTGAAGACTATGAAGATCAAGTCAAAGAAGGAGGTGCTCCACAGTGAAGCAGGTCCTCCCAATCTGAAGGGACTGTGGCCCATGGAGAACCCACACTGGAGCTGGTACCCCTTGAAGGGACTGCAACCTGCATAGGATCCACGCTGGAGCAGATTATTTACCTGAAGGGACTGTGGCCCATGAGGCTCCTTGCTGAAGCAGGTACATGCCAAAGGGGCAGCAGCCTGTGGGGCACCCATGCCAGGGCACAATAAAAGATCAAGAAGGGCTGGGAAAAAGAAACCAGTACATCCTGACTGCTACGCCTCCACTACCTATGGCACCCATTGCCTCACTGAAGAGACTGAGTGTAACTTGCAGAGATAATAAGGGGAGGAGGAGAGGTACTCAGAGTGAAGCTGGACCTAGGAGTGGGGGAATAAAGGTGTTTTCTGTGTGTGTAAACGTTTGTTTCTTTTTCTTTCTTTCTTTCTTTCTTTCTTTCTTTCTTTCTTTCTTTCTTTCTTTCTTTCTTTTTTCTTTCTTTCTTTCTTTCTTTCTTTCTTTCTTTCTTTCTTTCTTTCTTTCTTTCTTTCTTTCTAACAATCAAATCAAATATTTATATTATATCAATTGGCAATCAATTCAGTTAAATTCTTCAAGTTGAGTTTGTTTTGCCTGCAACAGTAACTGGTGAGTGACCTCCCTATCTCTGTATCAACCTCAGAAGTTCTCTTTTTCCTTACATTTCAATTTCTTCCTGTTCTCTCCCAGTGTCCCATTGAAGGTGGCCAGGCTGAATGAGCAAGCATCTGGGTGAGTGCTTGGCTGCCAGCTGGGGCAAACCCATCACAATCTGGTTACTTCTGAGCATTTTTGTGGAATGAGATTAGAAACTGCCATGGAAATGTCACTGAATTGCCAAAGTGCCTGTGCAGGTCGAAGGAAACGTTCCTTAGGAATAAGACTAAATTTAAGACTAAAATGCCTACATGTAGGTGTCTTCTTATGAATGAAGTATGTCAAGTTTCATTGTAGCCTTTGGAGATCTTGTTAGTACAGCCAAGATAATCCAGGGAGTCCTTCAGATCACCCAAAAATAGATACTCAGAAGAGAAGACTGTTGCTTAAATACAGACTACTGGTACAATTCTGAAATATTTATTAGTATCCCAGAAATCTGCACAGGGCTGGAACATACAATGCATGAGTGTGTTTGGGGGCAACTAGAAGCCAAGGAGGAACCACACAGAACTTAAAACAACACTAACATTAACTAGATTCTATATTTATGAAACAGAGCAGCATTCCTACTGACAGGTAGCTTAAATCATGCCCTCAGTTCCCTGGATTACTGACAAAGGACTTTTAGCTTTAAAGATACCCTAAGGTATCTGTGTTGGGCTTATGTTGCAAGGCTTTGGTAGTGGGAGGACTGCAGGAGTGGCATCTGTGAGAAGAGACCAGGGGCTGCCCCCAAGTTGGATGCAGCCAGTTCCATCTGGATTCAAAATGGGACCACCACTGGCCAAAGCTAAGCCAGTGAGTGACTATGGTGGCACCTCTGTGATAACATATTTAAGAAATGCTAAAAACGCTATGCAGCAGCTGCAAGAGAGATGAGAGAGAAGAATGTGAGAGAAACAACTCTGCAGACCAAGGTCACTCTTCACCAAGGTCAGTGAAGAAGGAGAGGGAGGAAGTTCTCCAGGCTCTGGAGCAGAGATTCCCCTGCAGCACATTGTAATGCAGGTTGTCTCCCTGCAGCCCATGAAGGACCACTCAGAGGTGATAAACAGGGAACACATACAGCAAGAAAGGGGTTATATACAACAAATTTGAGAGCAAATAAATCAATATTATAACCAGCAATTATTAAACAAATATAATAATTATAACAAATTATAAACAAATTTGTTCTCTGTAACACACTCTGGTCAGATCTATCATTATCTCAACCCTTCAAGTCCCACATTGGGCACCATGTGGACTGCTGTGGTTTAATCTGGCAGACAGCTAAGCACCACACAGCCATTCACTCACTCCCCCCTCAGAGAGATGGCGGGAGAGAATCAAAAAAGGTAAAAGTATGAGAAATCATGGGTTGAGATGAAGAAGAAGAAGAAGAAGAAGAAGAAGAAGAAGAAGAAGAAGAAGAAGAAGAAGAAGAAGAAGCAGAAAGTGATGCACAATGCAAGTGCTCACCACCCATCCAGTCCCTGAGCAATGGTAGCCACCCCCCAGCCAAATCCCAACAGTACTATTGTTCAGCATGACATTTGGCTAGTTTGGGTCAGCTGTCCTGGCTGATTCCCCTCCCAGCATCTTGTGTACTCCCAGACTCCTTGCTGGTAGGACAGCATAAGAAGCAGAAAAGTCCTTGACTCAGTGTAAGCACTGCTTAGCAACAACTAAAAGATCGGTGTGCTATCAACATTATTCTCATCCTAAATCCAAAACACAGCAACATACCAAGTACTAGGAAGAAAATTAACTCTATCCCGGTCAAATCCAGGACATCACTACCTTGTCAGAAGACTGTGCTTAGTTCTCACTATATTACAGCCTAAGATATATGCCAGGGCTGACTAGCAATCAGAAATTATCTTTCAGAGAAAGTAAATGTTTAGAATAGAATTATAGAATGTTAGAATTGTTTGGTTTGAAAGGGACCTTTAAAGATCATCCAGTCCAAACCTTCTGCCATGAGCAAGGACATCTCTCACTAGATCAGGTTGCCCAAAGCCCCACTGAGAAAGGGGATTTACAACCAATAACTCATTCATCAGTACGGACTTCCTCACCAACTACAAAGTGACCAAGGAACACACTTTAGTGGATACAATGTCCAAGATTGGTCTCAGTTGCTAGGAACAGATTGGCATTCCACATTGCCTGCCATCCCCAAAATAATGACTTGATTGAAAGAATGAATAAGATGCTGAAGGAAAAATTTAAAAAGTTAACCAGAATTAAAACTTTACAACATTGGAGTTTGCCACTTACTAAAGCGGTTTTGTTGTTGTTTTTGTTTTTGTTTGTTTGTTAAACAAAGGGAATATTCATAATCAGATACCCTATGATTACATCACAACACCGCCAGTACAAAATATGGTGAGAACTGAAATTCTCCAAGTGATGTACCCCCTAAAATACTAACCACAGGGGAAATAGAACTGTTTACACTGACAGACTGTGTAGTGGGACCGCAACCTATTAATCTAGATGTGAAAATTCATATAATAACTCCTAAGAATGCAGTATGGTTCTGCACTCCAACTTCTCCCCTTATTCTACATCCTTTGTTAATATCAGATTCTCGAGTTCTTGTATTTCAGGTATCTTTGATGGATACCTGTGCCTTACCTAGGGGAGATAGTATTGGAACGATGTTATTGGTGTCGCAAACCCAACATCGAATAGAAGTTCAACCTGAGAAAGCACCAGCCATAGCTCTTCAATCTGTGTGGCAATTGCTGCATCTCAAGTTACCAAGCCCAGAGTAACATTAGTTGAAGGACTGGGAGCAACAGTGTATGTATTACTGGAAGGAGATAACCCTCCTATTTTCCTCCCTTATCACAGGCTGGCCCACTGTGCTTTGTAGTCTTGTACTACAAGCACATAACCTAGCTACATTTCTGGAAGATCAATATGTAAATATTGAATGTGGTTCGCTTTTTACTGAAACTAACTCCTCATTGTTATACTTCCCAAATAGCAAATATAGAGCACCTGGCGTGTGCTCTTGTGCAGGGTTTAAACTGGACATCAAAGGCAAGGGTTACCTTAAATTTGGAAGTAACTGCTGTATGCTAAGGAACATTGATTGGTGGTGGACTCCCTCCTTCTTCATCATAGACGCTGTTCCAAGTTTGAAGGCATGTGATGCTTCAACATAACTGATGAATCAGCTAGCGTGAAGGACAACATTCAACATCTTCAGGACTGAATGCTTTGAATGAAACAATCTACTGGTGGTGGCTGGCTAGCTGAGTGGTTTAATTCCCTGACAGGGAGGGGAATGGGATATGTTTATTCTTTTCCCTATATGTTTTATTACGTGCCTTGTAAATTACCCTGTCCCACATTGCCAGCCCCAGCAGGTGTGGTCTCTTGAGTGAAGGGGATGGGAAGTTGGGAGGTATGGGTTAAGAGAGGAAGATTGGAGAGGAGGATAGGATCAGAATGGAAGACTGGTGAGGAGGATTATAAATACACTCAAGTGACCTTGCAGCTGGGAATGCATAAAGTCTGGGGAGTAGTAATGTAGAAAAGCACAGAAATTGTACCTACTGCTGTTTATGCTCTGTGTGTTTTGCAAGTAGCACATCTGTGTATAGATAACATAGGTGTTTGGTAACTCGGACGCGCCCTATTGGACACGCTCAAGCTCCCAGACTTGGTATAGGGAAGATCAAAGAAGCACAGTGAGCATCACAGCATGGTACTAAAAACTGCACCTGCACAAATCCTTGATAGACAGGTGTAAACAGCAGGCTGGTGATCTTCTAGCATGGACCGAGCTTAGAAGTGCCTGTGTCCCCACTTGTGTGCCTCTTCCTGGGTGTTGTTTTGGGGATCCCCCGGTTGGCGAGGTAATGAAAATAAATTTACTCCTTGCATTTTAGCTGTGACTCTGTGGTTGTTCCTGCTGCCTGCCTGTGCTGATTCATACAGACAGCCTACATGTATGCACAAGTCATACATCAACATTCCTATTTAGTTTGCTTGCAAAGCTAAGGAATCAATCATTCTCTTAGTAAATGAGGGTAAAATAAAGGGGAGGGGGTCTGTGCATCCATTTTAGATAGACTACCTGAGTCTTCTGCACAGGTCATCAAAACAAGATCTATAGGAGTTCTGTAGCTTTCTACAATAGCAACTGAGGGCCACACAGGATACCTCGTGTGTATAAAATGGCACTACACAAGTAAACCTATATATCTGAATTGCTCCTACTCCCTCCTAAACTGCACGGTCTGCCATAGGCATTCCAGTACCAAAGGTAATGCTTGAAAAAATATACTGACTCTCTCTACATGACAGGAAATGGCAGAGAAAAAGTTGTGAAGAACATTAATAGTAACTCTTACACCTAAGAATCACATTCTTTGTGAACTCAGTTTTGCAATGTCTCCATTTAGTGTATAATGCACTTGGCAGCCTACCTGCTTCAAACAAATCTAGTATAGAAATCTATAGTTACTCAAATGTGGGAGAATATGATTTTGAATTACTCTGCATTTCTTATAGTGCAAAACAGAACTAAGCCTGACATGTATTCAACTTTATTCTGCTGACTATTGTTCTTTTCAACCTCAAGCAACTGCCATGGAAAATTGCTGTGTGGTGACTGAATTCATACTTTTGGGATTCCAAGTCATAACAGAGTCATAACCGCAGATCTTTTTTTCATGGTCTTCCTACGTTGCATGTCACCACGCTCTGGAAAGAATGGTATGACTGTTGTCATTTTTATGAACTGTTGTGTATTGCCAAACTTCCTCAAGAGCCTCTCTGTCTGGGACCTCTGCCACCCCTCTGCCATTGTCAGTCCTTGAAATTCTTCTTTGCTAAGAGACAGGCCATTTTCTATGACAGTTGGTTAGCCCAGCTGATGATATTTATTCTTTGTCACCACACAGCACTTCCTCATGGCAGTTATGGCTTTTGACTGCTTCATGGCTATTTGTTACACACTCCTCTACCTCTCCAAGTTGTCAAATAAGGATGCCATCAGCTTATGTTGGTATTCTACACCTGTGGGTGTGCCAATAGCATTCTATCACAAAACTTCTTTTTCTGACTGGAGCTCTGTTTGGACAGCTAAATGTACCACTTTTGTCATTGTCCCAGCTGTTAGGATGTCTGTCCTTTAAAGGCAACTTAACTGTGGCCATCGGCATGGCAGTGATTTTCATCTCATATGTATATGCCATCTCCTTTATCCTAAAGTCTGAGAAAAGTCTGAGGAAAAGAGGCAGGAAGATGGGTAAGATCCATCAATTAGGGCTCATCTCAGTGCAGATATTTATAATACAGACATCTCCATCTGAACTTTAATGCAACCTTTGGATGCATAGACTTACTGCAGGATTAACTTTCTGGTTCTATAGCAAGCAAGTGCAACTGTGACAACCAGATGAGATGAAAAAAATAAATAAATGAATCAGAGCTCCTTCCTTTCCTGAAGCACATTTTGGATGCAATGTAAACATTTCAAGAGAAGATCTGACAAACTACAGACCATTCAGCCTCATCATTTCAGTTCCTGGGAATATCGTAGAGCAAGTCTTCCTAGAACACTTCTGGTCACGTAAAGAAGAAGGTGACTGTGAGTAGTCAGCATAGTTTTACCAAAGGTAAATCATTCCTGGCCAGCCTATTTCTGTGATGAAATTACTGGATTTATGGAAGAAGGAAGAGCAGCAGATGTCATTTAGGTGAACTTTAGCAACTTGATTTCCATGGTATAGAATCCATGTTAGGATTTTACAGTCTGGATGGATGGACAACTAGATGGATAAAAAGACTGGCTGGATTATCAGGTTCTGAGGGTAGTGGTTAATGGGTTGTATTCCACCTGGAGGCTGGTAACATGTGAAATACAGCAGGGTTTTGTTTGGACACCTGTCCTGTTTAACATCTTTTTCAATAACCTGGAAGTGGTGAAGGAGTGCTTACCCATTAGGTTTACAGATGACACCAAATTGGAGGAGAGGAACAACACTTAAGGGCATAGACAGGTCAATAGGAACTGCATGAAATTCAACAAGACAAATGCAAATTCCTGCACCTGGGAAGGCATAACCCCTGGCAACGACACAGGCTGGGGATTGACTGACTGGGGAAAAGACCCCTGGGGTCTTGGTAGACAACAAGCTGAACATCAGTCATCAGAGTGCCCTGGCAGCAAAGCAGCTCAACTGTGTCCTGGACCGTATAAACAGCACCACAGACAGTAAATCAAGAGAATTGTTCATCACACTCAACTTAGCATTCATTAGACTTCATCTGCTTTCAGCGAGAGATTGTACTTCAGATCTCCTGGGGTCCCATCCAGCATTCTATGATTCTACACAAGGTAAGGACAAGGTTCATGTACCTATATGTTAGTACAGATTGATATTTCAGGTGCCCCTGAGCATCACAACTGGCCTCCTGCTCCCACTAGGGTATAGTACAGTTTAACATAGTCGTCTACTTATGTGTCAGATACCCTAGGATATATGCAGTATTACTGCATGCTTATGTTTAGAAACCTAGCTTGCTCCTTCAGTATATAGAAGGCTAGTCACACTAGCTTTCTTTCTAGTCAAGGGAGATTCGCTAAATATAGTACATGGATTCTAGGATGTAGTCAATCTCACTGTAATGCACCCATTCAACACAGTATAGAAAAAGGGGATTCTAGATCATTAGGTCATGCAAATACATAAATAGGGGAGCCAAATCCTACCTATTTGTACTGGGTCTGGCAGGGATGGAGTTAATTTTCTTCATGGTGCTTTGTTTTAGATCTGTGATCAAACCTACGCAGATAACACAGTAAAGTTTTAGCTACTAATGAACTGTGTTTGCACAGTGTCAAGAGGTTATCTGTCTCTCATTCCACTCCCCCTGCCCCCCACCCCCCAGTAAATAGGCTGGGGAGTGCGCAAGAGGCTGGGAGAAGACACGACCAGGCAGATGACCTGATCTAATCAAAGAAATATTCCTTGCCATATAATGTCATGCTCAGCAATAAAAAGGCAAAAGAGGAGGTTTAGGGAGGTTAGCCATCTTTTGCTCAGGAACTGGCTGGGCATGTCTACCCATGAGATGTGTTGAGTGACAGCCTTCACTTCTTTGGTTTTGTTTTCTTCCTCTCTTCTTCTGCTTCTCCTTCACTTATTAAACAATTTCTATCACAACTCTCAAGTTTTCTTGCTTTTAAACTTCCTTTCCTCTTTCCCCATCCCACTGGGGGTTGGGAAGAGCCGAGTGAGTGGCTATGTAGTCCCTATCTGCCTACCAGCATTGACCCACAACACAATCATACATATAAAACAGTGCTTTCCCCTTGGCACCGATTCTATGTGGACCCGATTTGCTTGAAAACTTATGAGTTCTCAGAGAAAGGCTCTTGTGTTGAAACTTTTGTCTAGTTGAAAAAAAAATGAGAGCAGGATCACTGACCGCAGGAGAACATTTTTTTATTTTTATTTTTATTTTTATTTTTTTAACCTGTCTTGTTGGAGAATGACGAACAACTCAGTGTATGGAACTTAAATTTGTTCCTAAAGAGAGAGTAGTTCATCTTTCCCGTGCAATTCAAGAGGAAACAATATTCTCTTAGCCTTGTATAATTCTTGACCTCTAACCTCAATAAAAACCTATTTCAATATATTTTTATTATGACACTTCATTTTTTCCCCTGCAAATTTCTATTTCATACTTTAAAACACAGTTTTTCCCTTGATGTTTCTTTTTCTTTTAATCAGAAATCAAGCATCAAGATATAAATAATAGGCTGATATATTCATCTTCAGCCTTCACCCCTATCTCACATAAATAGTGGTTTTTGTTTTAGTGTTTAAGTTAATGCACATTTACTATAGAAATAGCTTTCCTCACTGTTATTTAACTTTTCACCTTTTTATCATTTTTATTCTTTCTAGTCTTTCTTATACCTCAGAGATGAAAACTGTGAGATTAATTTCACCTAAGTGTAGGTATCTAAATAAATGCCATCAGCATAGCTTCTCATCATAGTTTATCTCCACTGTCAATGTTTCTGTTGTCAACCACTCTTTGAATATAATTCACCCGAATTATTGTAAAATCTGCCTCAGGTGGTTCATGATATATAAAGGGAATCCTATATAGAACTAGTTGATTAAAATCTGTACTTAATATCTGGGTTGGTGAGACTCCTTTTATGAGTAAAGTTAATCCACCTTGAAATGGACCTCACACGAGATTTTCCCTGCCTGTGACTTGCAATAAAGCAGGTTGTTATCAAATCTCTCTGATAGTTTCTCCCAGGTAAAGAGGTTTATTGTTCATGGACACCATCATGTTTTTGAATATAGTAGGCAAAATATTTGGCCCAATTAATGGATATAATCAGACCTTCAGGTCCCAAATGGAACTAATTTGAAGAGAATTGCCTGTCGTTTTCTGATAATCTCATTTTCTCTAAGTATATTTGCACTGGGTTTATGTAGCAAGGTTTTAGAAGTGGGGGACTCCAAAGATGCCTTCTGTGAAAGGAGACCAGGAGCTGCTCCCATGTCAGAAAGAGCCAGACTGCCGGTTGCTATCTTGACCCATGAGTTTTTCCATCTTATTTTTCCCCCTGTCTCACTGAGATGGGGGAGTGAGAAACCACCCTGGTGGGCACTTGGCAGCCAGCCAAGGTTAACCCACTACAGTATTTAATTGAGAAGTAAACAAATGTCATTGTTTAGGAAATTTTGTACAGAAATATTCAATTCTAGAACAGATACACCTAAACATACACATTTCTGTATTCACATGTAAATTATGAAACACTTTTATTTCTCTTTAAAGCTGCAGATATAAATAGGGGGATAGATCTACGGAGGAACAGAAGAATATTTAAGTGGATAACTAAGTAATGGGAAAAAGACAGTGTTCCCACCATGGAAATAATGTAGGCTTACTTTTTTTACACTCTATTGGTACAGCATATCCTTTTCTGTCTGTCCAAATCAGATATTAGAAACATATATCTAATTCATATATAGAAAAAAAGATTATTATCACCTATACAGTGTTGATATCATCACAGAATCATAGAATGGCTTGGGTTCCAATCCCCCTGCCATGGACAGGGATGCCACCCACTAGATCAGGTTGTCCAGGGCATCATCCAACGTGGTCTTGAACACCTCCAGGGATGGGGCATCCACAACATCTCTGGGCAGCCAGTTCCAGTGCCTCACCACCCTCTGAGAGAAGGATTTCTTCTGAATGTCTAATCTAAATCTTCTCTCTTTTAGTTTAAAACCATTCCCCTTTATAAGCTCCCTTTAAGTATTGAAAAGCTGCAATAACTTCACCCTGGAGCCTTCTCTTCTCCAGGCTGAACATCCCCAAATTTCTCAGCATTTCTTCATAGCAGAGGTGCTCCAGCCCTCTGATTGTCTTTGTGGCCCTCCTCTGGACCCACTCAAACAGGTCCTCATCTTTTTTGTGCTGAGGGCCCCAGACCTGGATGCAGTACTCCAAGAGGGGCAGCACAAGGGCAGAGCAGAGGGGTACAATCATATTTTGGTATATGGATATGTTGGTATAGTCATAGATGAATGGGTAGGTAAACATGTATGTGTTTCTGTGGATGTGTATAGTCTCATAGCACATTTGTAAAAGAGATTAACCTCACAGTTTACTACAAATAGAGTATAACACATGCATATAAAATTTAACAAGCTAGCTGCATATGAAACATTGAGTTTTTACATTTATATTGGTTGTGTCTAATCATAGGATTTGTCACCTCACGAAAACCATCCAGAAGGTAGCTCCAATTCATAGTAGCTAATCTTAGTGCCTCAAATGCAGTTATTAAAAATAAATGTCTAGTGACATTTTGCAGGTTATCCAAGACATCTGCACAGTGCCTTTAAGAAACGTACACCCTTTGGAAGCAGAAGCTGAAAGCTAGATGGTGTAATCATCATCTTCCCAAGTGGCAAGAACAACATATTTTTAGGCAATCCCTGCTATCTCACCTACTGATTAATTATATGTAAAAATGGACAGAGAAATCAGGTCCGTAAACACAGGCATCTAGTGTTATTTTAGACCTCTTGCATAGCCTTTGGCTCTGCTCTGGAAGGGCACAGATCTTCTACAGGTCTTATGTTGGTCCAGCTCCAAGCAAGTGTCTAAGATATCCTTGGCAGCTAAAATTGCACTGTTGTGGTGGTTTTACCCTG
>VXAA01000494.1:20434-69488 GCA_013399115.1 Anseranas semipalmata
AGGCTGGCGGGGGGAGCCGGGGGCGGCCCCGGGGGTGCAGGCGGCCCCGAGTGCCTGGACGTGAGAAACGCTGCTTGCGAGGAGGTGCAAGAAGCAGGGTTCTAAAGAGACATGTACGAATAGAAGATATGTCTTCTTCAGAGCCTGAGAGAGAAGAGCTTCTTCTGGAAATCCTATGTGCCCACCTTCCTTCTGTTCTCTTATAACCGGGGGTGGGTGGGGAGTATGTATGCAAGAATCCCATCAGCACTAACGTGACAGCTCCTGGTCATCTCGGTGAACTCCAAATGAGAATCCCAGTGCTGGACATTTACACGGAAGTGGCATTAGGCCTGGCATTTTTGTAGGAAACCTCCCAAACCTTTACAGGTGTGAGTGGCTGTGCTCTGAGGGCAGGCGGGTTCTGAAAATGAACATCTCCCTCCCCACAACTGCACCCTCAGGCTGGTTTGCAATGCACAGGGCCTCCGTTGCTTTGTCTCATTGTATTTCTGCTGCCCTCCCTCACATATCCACAATCACGCACGTACAGAGCTATTTTGCCTCAGTGTTTTCATATTTTTTCGTGTCCTAGCTTCACCTTTTGCTCACTTGTATGCACATACAAACACGTGTGCACAGAAAAACATCTTCTTATGTTTTGTTTCACAGTTTTTTATTCATATTCTTCTTGTCTTACACTGTTTTGCTCTCTCTTACACACACATGCAGCTGTTCTTCATAAGCAGTTTGTCTTATTATACCCTTATTTATGTTTTCTGCCTCCTCCCTCATTACAAAACTATTCTGCACCAGAAACTGTCATTTTGCATGAAACACTTCTCTGTGGGTGAGAGATCAGCTTGCTTTGGTGGAACTGGGGGCACTAAAATGTGAGAACAAGGATGTAAAAGCAGGAAGACATGCATCAAACTTCAGGGTAAACAATGGGAATGATATTGATTGCGTTTTAATGTGCAGTGGTCACACAATGGGGAAGAAAGCCTTCCCAGGGAAAAAAGACACTTGCCCTCTTAAGAAACTGGTAGCAGACACGTTTCCCTGAAACTTCTGAACCAGCGCAGAGGGACCTTTAGGGAAGAGCTTTCCAGGTCCAGCAGAGCTTCCAAACAAACTGCTGTCCTACTTTCTGACTGGCTCTGATTAGTCACGAGAGGTGCCCATTGTCCGTTTCCACGCTGGTGCACGCTCTCATTAAGGACCCTGAATTGTGTATGTGCATGTAGGCGTCAGAGCTGGTTTGCAGGGAGCAATGTGCAGGGTTTCTGCAGAAGGTAATTCCTGGGTTCCAGCGGCCTGAAAGATTTATGAAGGAGTTAAACCCTTGGAGCCTCGTGTTAATGCTTCCAGGAGCAGCAGGCAGGGAAGACGGGCTGATTGTCGTGCGAGAGGAGTGCCAGTCCTGCCACAAATGCTTAGTGAAGCTGTGTGACCAGGGCTTTGGGGGAATTCACAACTCGAAGGGCAGCGATTTTGCTGGGAGAGGAAGGATTTGGTTGAGATGTAGCAAAGTAACCACGCTTTGCTACGTGGGTGTCGGGTTCTGAGCTGAACAGAGGGGGGTTAGGTAATCTGGAAAACAGCAGTCCTCGCCGTTCCTTAATGAGTTATCTGAAGTCCAAATCACTTCATTCCCAGCAAGGATGGTGTAATGCACAAGAAAAAAGTGTCAGAAAACATGAAGGCACAGCTGCTCTTTCCACATGAGTAGCTGCGATCAGTTTGGATAATGGATATTCTGTTCAGATCCTTCCAGGGGAACTTTGGGTCTCCAGCTCCTCGCTAAGAGGAGACACGCTGATTTATCATTTATTTATTGGATTACAACCCTGTTTTATGGGTAAACAATTGCTGCTTTTTCTGCTTCCTCTTCAATCACATCACCCCGGTGAAATCAGGGGGTGAGACCATGCCAAGTGCACAGAGGTTTCCCTTCGAAAAATATTTCCATCAGGTTTCTAGGTGTCAGTGTGAGCAGGCGATGGAAGGAACAGCAGCCAGGCCCCGGTTTGGCCGTGTCAGCTGGGGTTGGGCGAGCACCCTCGTGCCCCTGCCCTGACCGCACGGTGGCGGAGGGTGATGGTGGTGGTTCCTAAAGTGCTTTCATGGCTTGGGGACTTGGGCGCTCACCCTGCTCTCTTGCACTGAAATGAGCTGCAGTAGAAATGACACTTTGGGGCTAAACCCTGCTTCTCCCCAGGGCCTGCTGCTGCCTGCTCAGCCCCATGCCACCCCTGTGCTGCAGACCCCAGGCTTGCACAGGTGTGAGCCATTACCCAGCAGGTGCTGAGGAACCCAGCTGTGGCTGATAGAGTGAAAATTAAGGTGTGAACTTGCTGCAGGGAGGGAGAGGGGCCCGGGGGTTTATAAGCTTGGCTTGGGCCAAGGAAGGGTCTTTTCCAGAAGGCTGTGGTGTTGGAGGAGCTGTGAGGTGGGAGAGGCTGTTGAGAGGACCTGTGATGGGGAGCTCTGGATTACCTGTGGAGGTAGGAGGCTGTATGGGACAAAATGGGGACTTGGTGTAGGGGCAGTGGTTGCTGTATGGCTTCTCTGCTGCCCTTGAGAGCTGTGAGGTGGGCTTTCTTGTGGAGGGAGTCCAGCTGTGTTGAGTATATTCTCCTTGTGCATTGGAGGGCTCTAGGGACTTGGTGCTTCTGGTTTCCAATCAGTGGGAAGTGGTGTGAAGAGCAGGCATGAGCAATGTGATTTATATGGAGCTGAAGTGTGGAGGAGAAAGCTGCTCAGGGCAGATCTGCAGTCTGTGCATGAAAACCTCAGCAGGAGATGGTGGGGTCAGCCTGCAGCTCTGTGCTACTGGGGTTCTGATGGTGCTGCAGCTTACTTTGCCTTCTCCTCCCTGGGCTGGTGGATTGCCCTGCTCCTTCAGCCATACTGTGTGTGCTGGCTTCTGTCTCATGGCTGTGAGCCCTTCAGATAAAATAGAAGGGGGTCCAGGTTTTCAGGTGTGTAGCTGTGGTGGATGTGCAGATACCTAGGTAGTTCCCTCCCTGCTGAGACTCCACTAGAGTTGACATTGTGTGTCTGTGGGGCTTGAGCTATGTCTAAGTGAGCCCAACCTGGCTTTTGCTCCCCAGATGCCAGTGTGTCCTTTTAGAGAGCTTGCAGCCAATCCGTGGTGCATGGGAAGTGGACGTGAAATGTTTTGAGATATATGCGGGGTCCTGCAGTATCTGTCTCTTGTGCTCTTTGATTTTTGGAGTTTCTTGGCTAGGGAACAAAGGAGGTGGCCTGCATTTAGGGAGGATGTTGAAACTCTGGTGTGAGTGTGGCAAAGACTTTGAGAGTTAGGAGTGTAGCTGGAGGGGGAGGAACTTGATAAACAAGTGACACGCTCCCTCTAGCTGGCCTGGGAGCCTTTTGTCATCCTGCATTCATCTGCCAGCCTGGCTGGTCTGTTCAACACCTGCTTTCTTATGTGAGAAGTCCCAAAACTACCTATGGTGTTTCCTTATTTTTTTAAAGACCTCAGTCAGGTAAAGCATCAATGTGTAATTTTCTATTCCAGGCAGGGCACACCCAGTCAGTCTGGGACAGTACTCTGCTGATGATGATTGCCACTCAGGGCTGCATGTTCTCTAGGGCACCTACTGTCAATAACCAGCGTATGGGAATAAGGAGTTGTTGTGATGAGTTTGAGTGTTACTCAATACTATGGTATTGTTTGGTCTGAAATGGAGTAGAAATTCTGCCTTTGAGAAACTATTCCCAGGAAACTGTGATGGACAGAGTCTTTCTAACCTGTGATCTTTCATCTTTAAAGTAGCCCTTTGCCCCATCTAGAGATTTAATGTGGCAAAGTGAATAAACTTGGAAGGGTGTGGACAGAAATTTAGTGGTCTGTCTTATTTTCTGATGTCTTTTGTTGTTAATCCTAGCTATTCCCCTCCCCCCCATAGCCTTCAGCTTTTGCTGAATATCCTTATTTGCCTGTTTATGGGTGGGTTTCCCTGTGGCCAGCCCACTACCCTTTCCATGACAGGAAGGTTAACTAAAAAATGGGTTGGGAGCTGAGTCACAGCAAATGACTTGTGTTAGAGGAAACGGTGTGAGCAGAGACATGATTCAAGGTCTCCAAAGCTAGACTGAAACTTGTGCTGTTCAGTTTGGATTGTTGCTGCACTGGTGTGACTGGGCGATGGGCTTGGTGGCCTCAGTTTCCTCCCTTCTTGTTGTAGTGTGCTCAATGTCTTGCAAAACTGAGCTGGGCAGCCAGCTCCATGTCTTGGCTTCCCAGAACATGGGGAAATAACCACGAGAGCTCCTTAGAGTTACTACATGAGGCTTTTCTCTTCTAGCACTGCAGAAAATCAGTGGTGTATGTGTGAAAATGCTGGTATCTTTGGTCAGAGGATTAGCCAGTTTAAAAGCAGGAGGTAGTGGAGTGAAGAATGGACTCCATGACCTTGGCTAAGCTTTTTTGCTCAGCTCTCTATTAAGTGTAGGATTCCTGAGTGTGGGCAGCTTTCCTTCTACCAGTACAGCTTGGTGTTGTGCAGGCTGCTGGTTGTGTTAGGAGCCATGGACTTGCAAAAAGTCTCCTTTGCCATTGGCAACATGGCTGTGTCTGGTTGTTACAGCTTTTGCAAATGCATGAGTTTTAATCTGCAAGTAGGCTTGAATGACAAATAGAAGGGAAAGGCTTTAGCTGGGGGCCTCCCTGCTAGGTCTTGAGGGTGTTAGGCTTTAATAGGTCCAAGATGAACAGAAACATTGTGTATGTGGGATATGATGTGTCCCCTTGGCTATGTCCAACTGCACTCCAAGACAAGGCAGGTCTTGTTCTTTTGGCTCTGTCATACAGACTCCTCTTGTCTTGGGTGTGGAGATCACTGAGATAGTATTGATTAGAGAATGTGAAGCCTAATTTTGATGGAAGGCCCAGTTCAAGCAGGCTAGGCCAAACTTCTCCTGCCACTTGAAAATAGGAGAAGGCCTTCACCAAACCAGAGAGAACTGATCTTGAAGCTGGTCCCAGCTCCATCCAGTTAACCTGTTTGGTACTGGAAAGGGGTGGGTAAAATCAACCTGAACTAGAGTAGGGACCCTTTCAAGGGTCAGGAGTGTTAGACTAGGGGGGTAGGTACATGGATGATACATGCTGTAGCTCTTGCTGTTGCTCACATTAGCTACTTGGACACAGTGTGGGAAAAGCAGGGCTCCAATAACCACATGTAGCTCTTGGTGTTATTCCAGGAATAGTCTCAAACTTAAGAATTAAATCTTCAAGACTGTAGCTGGCTCATCTTTGCTACAATGCAATGGCAATACCAGATACTTGATCACTGAGGAAATATCTTTCTCCCAGAAGGAGCAAATGGTCTGCATTAATTCTTCATTTGCTAGAAAATGTGATGTATGTAGGAGTGAACCACACAGCCTTCTAGGAAAACACTTGTGTTATGTTCCCAATAGTATCCTTTTGCAAAAATGTCAGTGAAAACTAGAAGCAAAACAAATGTTATACTCACACTGGGAGCCTATTTTCCTTCCAGAAGGCCATGAGGAAGGAACAGCACACCTGTCCCCAATCCCTTGTATAAATGCTGGCCTCCTGATGACTTATTGGTGACCTATCCTCCCTAGGTGGGGAGGAGGGAGCTTGTTATGGGCATGTCTCACAGCTGAGGGCTGAAGAGCCATTTGCTGGGTTTGCAATGTGTAATTAGTCTCATGGCCTCTGCAATGGCACTGAGACAGGGAACAGAGCAATGGAGGAGGTCAAGACCACAGCCCTGGCTACTTTTGGGCTCAGAAATCAGTCTCCTGTGACCAGTGAAGCAGTGTTGCCCAGCAGCACTCTACTAATGACTCTTCCAGTCCCTGCTGATCTATCTTTGCTCACCAGGAGAAGAGCTGGCCTGAGTCCTACATTGCACAGCTGCAACCTGTGTGCAGGATTAGGGCTGCCCCCATCCTCCTGGGTCCTGCTGTGCCAATGACTCAAGCTGGGGCTGGCTCCTTCTGGGGCCAGGGCTTGCAGGTATCAGTCCTTTGCTCCACTGTTGTGTGGAGGAAAACCACCAGTATTTCACAGATCTGATATTGGTGTAGCCTCACCTGGTCTGGGGAATGTTTCTTCTAGAATTGAGTGAGATATGTAGGAATTTTTTGTTCTATTTAAATCCACTTCAGTCAAAAGGAGGTGTTTTGACACAGGGCTTAATGCAGAGAAACAGCTATATATACACATTATGCAAAATGTAATTTGGAAAAAAAAATCTCTGCTTTAACAAAGAATGGAGGTAGAGGCCTAGAGTCATTGGCATTTGTCTCCAGCTTTTGAAGGAGAAAAAACCTTGGGGCTAGCAGTCCTGGTCCTTCTGACTTGGCTGAGTGGTGCCATTCTTGGTGACCCTTTTGCCTTCATCTGTCAGCCTGGTTTCTTGGTGAGAGCATCTTTTGGATTAAGAACCCTTGTGTGCTCTGCCTATAGAGATAATAGAGGAGAAATAGGGAGTATGTGCTGTTCCTGGTCTGCCAGAGGGGCTTGGTGCTGGCGAGGCAGCTGTGGTGCTGCTGCCAGAGGCGATGGCTGTGCTGGAGATCCTGGTTTGCTCTTGGATGTACAGCAGGCTCTCATAGAGCTGTGTTTGCATAAACTCCAGGTGAACGTGCTTGTCTTTTAGGGAACTATATTAAAATATGCCACTAGATGGCCCCAGGAAGAAGCCCGTTCAGGCTGCAGGGCCCAAGGGACTGAGGCAAGGGCAGCCTCCAGCAGGCACCTGGCCCCGCTGCGGGACTCCCCGGGGCTGTGGCTCCTCTTGGCTCCCTGCTCCGGGGAAGGGATGGGGCTAGCACAGTCCAATTGCTGAAACACGAGCGGTGGGAAAGAACAAGAGGAAGGCTGAGGGCTCCCACACAGCCTTATCTTTCACAGCACCTTCTGTTGGGTCTTGCATCACGGGAGCGTGCAGGTGTGGTGCCTCCCCAGGGGGATGGTGTGAGCTGCCTTGTTCTAGTGTTGTGCCTTATCTCCATACCCATTGGTGAGAGGGGTGGCTGCCTGGTGAAGCTGGCTCTATAGCCTTTGTGGAGGTTGCATATCCAAATGCCATGGACTGAAACAGACTGGAGAATTAGGCAGGTTCCTTGGACTCCTGGGTAACCTGCAAACAGCACCCCCCATCTAAAAACAAGTGTTAAGTCCCATCTGAGGGCCAATGATGCATGCAGCCTTGTGATGGGTGAACCACTGGTGTCTGCTGGCCTGATGGGCCCAGGGCTGATGTTCAGGGGACAATCTTCTAGCTGGGATGCTGAAGCAAGGTGTCCTTCCCTTCTAAGCCATTGTATATGGCGCAGGGGTGTGCTAGAGGCTGGCCTTGCAGGGGACTACCAAATGTCCTGTGTCCTGGTTATAGCTGCTCCTTCAATTGGAAGTAGAATCCAAGCTGGATATTTAGGTCCCTGTATAATGCCAGGTCATCTGGAGGGAAGGTGGTAGCTGTGCTCATTTCTAAGGGAGCAAATGGTCTTCTCCTGGGGCTAGCAGGGGAGTGTGGAGCCTGCCATGTGCCCATGGCCCATACTTCAGACCTTGGTCCTGTGGACTGGGAGGGGTTTGAAGCTGTGAATGGTAACAACTGAGCAGTGCTCCTCTGGTGCTGAAAAGCTCTGTGGAGGCTTTAATGAGTGGAGCTTTGCTGATGGTGGAGAGATAGGAAAAGTCACTGACCTGGGGAAGCATAAAACAGTGAATGGGCCTTGTCATGGACTGTACTGTTGAGCCTGGCCTGGTGGTCCTTCAGGAAGAGCTGGCTGCTGCATGAGCCACTTAGGAGGGGAAGCATAGGCAGGGAACAAGCCATCTATCTGTAACAAGGCCAGCTTTCTGGGATGTGCTGACACCAAAGTTTGCACTGAAATGAGATCTCGGAGGCTTTGCAGTGCTGCAGGCAGATGTGAGTGCTGCTGCTGAAGGCTGTGGGGCAGACTCCCCTTGGGGCTGCCAAGGCTCCATCCCTGCCTCGCACCTTGCTGCGGGCCGGGGAAGTACCTGCTGTCTTGCAGACAGGGAAGTTGCATCCCTCTTCCCTCTGATATGGACTTCTTGTGGGGCCCTAGGCAAGCAGCGCTGCTCTTCCAAGCCAAGCTTTGCTCCCAAGGCAAATGGGAATGGATCCAAGGGTTTGTCTCGTTTCCTTTCTAGGTTTCCTCCCATGTTTAGTGGGATTAATAACACCTAAGGGTGTCAGAGTTAATTACTCATTGGGTTTCAAGTGCTCTGAAAAAACCTGTAATCTATTGTTTGAGTCTCCAAGATGCTGCTGCCTCCTGTCTTCCAGAGAAGTGACAAATCTTGAAAGATCAAGATCCCTTGAATGACTTTGCTTGTTGAAGGACACAAGCTGAGGTCATCAAAAGATCCTGAGTGCTGTCTGCTGTGCCTGCTGATGCCAGCAGAAACTGATGGTGCACAGGAGGGAGTAACTATGCTTTAAGAGTGGTTTGATTTATGAGTTGGTCCAAAAACATGAGAACTCCTCCACAAGACCTCTTGCTCAACATAACAGCAAACATGTTCTCAGGTGTAAACCTCAGGACAAGCTACTGTTTCGTATGTGGCCATTGGCTGTCAGTGGGGAAAACCCCAAGACAGAGCACAGGCCTTTTTGGTGAGAAATATGGCTTTCCTCCTATGAAATTCACCCCTGTGCTTGAAGTGGTGTGACTGGCCTTTTGTGGATGTTATATCCACAGGACAAATACCCCCCTTTTTTGGTCTTGATACAACAATGAGCTGAAATAACACCTGCTAGGAAAAGAGGTTCTGGGTAAACAGGAATAAATTCAGTAAAGCATAACTCAGAAAAGGATGGACAAGCCTGAGATGCTTTGCTTCTGTAGGCAGGAGCCTTTTCCCTGACAATCTTCATCTTGCTCCTGCCCGCCCATAAATATCAATTCAAAGCTGTTATTTTCCTCCTGGTTTCTAGAGAGCATCCCCCAAAAAAAGCTTCTCACTGAATAAACTTCCTCTGACAAACTGAAACCTGGTATTGAACCCTTTGGGGCTGGGGTGCCCACAAAGCTGCTGTGTGCTGGGTTTTGTTCATTTAGTTCCAACTGAACCATGGCAAGTACCTGCTGAGTCAATCTGTATTCCTGCTGTTGTGTTGATGGGAAGGGAAATGTGCTGCCTGCCACCTGCTGAAGGTCCCAGCCAGGATTTTTACCTGTGGGAGGAGGAAATTCTGGAAGGTGAAATGCAGAAGAGCACAGTAATGATTTCTGAATGTTTGGAGACTGCTGAACCAGCTCTGTGGGGTGCAGGTCCTGCTGCACACTTGAATGTTTGCTCAGACCACCAGTTTTGTGGGAGTAGGCAAGTGAACCTATCCATGCATTGCTGCGAGGACTTTACTCACTTTGTTAGCCTGATTACTGCTGAGTTTATCAGGTGGTGGTGGTCAGCTGGGATCCTTGTGATCTAGTTGCTAAGGGGGATATGTG
Organism: Anseranas semipalmata; assembly: GCA_013399115.1. NCBI lineage: Eukaryota > Metazoa > Chordata > Aves > Anseriformes > Anseranatidae > Anseranas > Anseranas semipalmata. The sequence goes on from VXAA01000494.1 coordinate 29,912, forward strand.
CTATGAATGCACCAAGCTGTAATTGCATGGTGTATCTTGAGGCTTCTGGCCTCTTGAATTTCAAGCCTTTTAGCAACATGGGGAATTAAGGAGTATTTTGTGGTGTGTGTTGGATGCAGGAGGGGGAAGTGGGTATTCTGTGGGCCCTTTGGGATGGAGAATTGCGTGGGTGCCTGTGTCTGGAGGAAATGGGTGGTGTTGCCTCTGATGGCTCCTTATGGTGTTCTGTTCTGTGTCATTCCCACCCTCTAGAACCAGCATGACAACAACTGGGTCCAGTGTCCAAGCCTCTGCTGGGAGGCCTTGGAAATATCACTGAGGCAGGGAGGAAACTCTTGTTAAGATGGGAAATAATAAAATAACCTGTAAATACTGGCTTGGCTGCACCAGAGGACCCTGCTGCATGGCTGCTTGTGCAGCTGGTGCTGATGTTTCTTGTTTGGCTCACCAGGGTGGGGAGGTCTGGGGCAGGAGAGGATCAGGCTGTGCTGTCCCCATGTGGCTGTGCTGTGCCTGGGCTGGAAGAAGGAATGTGATCTCAGCCAACAGTGCTGCTGGTGCTGCAGCTTCCTAAACTGAGCTGCTCCCAAGCTGGGGTAGCATCAGCTCTGCTTCTGGAGGAGCCTGGGGAGAAAGCTGCTCCCCTCCCACCCCCTTAAATGAGGTTAGTTTTGCCTGGGGGATCCCACCTATCTCTTTGCAGACTGATCAGGATGGGATGCAACCTCTACCTAATGCCATATATCCCTGTCCTCCAAAACTGCAACCTGGGGTCAAGGTAGGGGAGGAATGGGTCTTGCTTGCCCCTTCTTCCCTGAAATGAGTGTAGAAAGCTGGTCCATGGGCTGGTTGTAAATCAGTATGCACGAGGAAGGCAATTTTCTGCAAGTGAAACCTGCCCTAACCAAGCCCTGGGGGAGGGAGGAGAACAGCAAGTGTCAAGGTGAGACGGAAGAGCAACAGAACGAGATTTAATTTCCTTCCCAATAATTTTCTCAAGCTGTATAAACTTTCCTTATTTAAAATAAATACTCCCTGAAAATACATTCTGTGTCAGTGGCCCTGTGAAAACACCCCCAGTCACAACCTGTGCCTGTCCTTTGCTCACAGCCTCAGCCAAAAGCCAGCAGTTTTACATTTTGCTCTATTAACTTGAGCTGTAAATTTCCTTGTGCAAAGTCTCCCAGGCTGTGGAATGAATTTAAGTAAACAGGGTGTACAATAATAGACTTGTGTTAGGGCAGGTTTTTCAAGTGGCCTGTAACTCCTAGAGTAAGTTCTTCTAAATCTCTCCCTGTTACATTGGAGAGTGTGTGAGCCTGTCCAGAAGGTGGAGGAATTCATAGAAAAGACCTTGCTGGTAACTCTGGTATCCCATTTGAGATCCTATCTGTGACCCAGGAAAGAGGATCCAGAGTTGGATAATTCATGTGAGATGATCTCTTGCTGGGCATTTCATCATGTTTTGTTCAAGTTACTGTTTTTCTCAGCGATGGCATCTGTGTGAGATGCCTATAAGGGCTTTGAGTTTCTCCCTTTGTCCTACAGCATGTTGAATGCAGACTCTAAAATCAATTTTCAAAAGGGGCTTTGAGCTTAACCCCTGATGAGGCACCCAAAGTAGTTTGTTGCTTTGGAGACTACTGGATTAGTTCCATAAGAGTTTCTCTCTTGGGAAAAATAGTTGTTTCTCCTGTAAGAGACTGATGGAAAGCATTACTGTTTCAGGCTTGTGGGCATCATTGCTTTGAGACTCCTAGAATTCTGCCTGCTCTGTGTATGGAGGTGTTGTACATTTTTTTGCCTTATATTGCTAAAGGATCTGAAGGGGTGCTGGGGAGGTTATGAGGTGTTCATGTTTCCTGCAGAGCCGGGAAAGCATCTCAACTGAGAATGCAACCTACTTATCTCAGATCGTTGTCCAATCTTCAGCTAAAAGTGGGCTCAAGATGAACATGATCTTGAAAGTTGCGAGTGAAGAAAGACTGATCCCACTTTGCAAGGTAGGCAGTTTTCCTACTTGATGCTTCTGAAGTGGATTATTGCTTTTTTTCCCATGAACTTACTGTTGAGATACAGATAGTTTGCACATCTGGTTGGTGTCTTTGAGTCTTCCTGTAAAAGGTACTTGATCATTAGATAAAATGGAAAGGAACTTCTGGCTTAATAGACAGCCCTTTCCTGAAAAAGGTTGTAAGCAATACCTTGGCATGAAAGCCCACAAATAGGGGTTTCTTTAGACTCCCCTGGGTTTGGCTATGTTGTCTGGTTATCTAACCTTTCACCAGCTGCTTCTTGTAAAACTGCAGGCAAAGTGGTTCTGACTTCTGCTAAGCTGCAGGGGGAAAAAAAAGCAACAAAACATCTTTAAGGCCCTTCTCCAGAACTCACTAAAACCAATGGAAAACCTCTGTGTCCAGGGGATATTGGATCACTTCCAAAGTGTGGAGAGCACTGCAGAGAGGTTGAGCTCAGCTTGTGTTAGATCTAGAAGCCAAGGGAAATTCTCTGCTCCTGGGAGTACAAAAAAAGTCTCAGCAAGTCTGCGTCTTAGTGCTGGAGTGAGTGCTTGACCCCAAATGGTAGAAGTTGGCATTTAGGGAATGGAAGGAAGGTAAAGCCTCATCTGCTGGGAGAACTTCAGCAGTTTATGAACTGGACACTTCCTCTGGGTGGTTTGGTTTATCCTCTAAGGTAAAAGAGTGAAAACCTTAGTGACTGATGCTGCATGGCTCCTGCTGCTGGCTTGGCCTCTGCTACAGTATATCTATTTTTCCTCTCTGAAAAAAGTTTTTGGGCCCCAAACTCTCCTTTTCCCCCAGTAGGTGAGTGATACTGCAACAGGGTTCAACTCTGGCAGTTTTGCAGTAGTCAGCTCCAAAAGATACTGAGAGGTTCTTGTGGGACCCAGTGGTTCTGGACCTGCAGTGTAAATGTCAGCATAAGAATAAATCTGTCTAGCTGAATGCAAAGGTTTTTAGGTAAAATGAAGTGTTTACTTTGGCATTCAGAGGCATGGAGATGCTGCAGATGGAAAACTGCCAATTGGCTGATCATTAGCTACTGAATCATAATGTAAAAGGGTAGCATGAGCCCCTGGTTTTCCTTTCTTGTCAAACTTTACAACTGACTTTTTTTTTGAGGAGGAGGGAATTCTCATGGTTTTAAGCAAATCACAACTGACTCAGCCTAAGCCCAAGGGTAGAATGGCAAAGGCTGGATGGATTAAGTGTCCTGGAACAACTGGCTACACAGCTCTTTCTTGTTTTCTGGCTGTGAGGATTGTCCTTTTGATCAGATTCTTTTCCCTACTGCTTTCCGGGTTGTAAATCCAGATTAGTCATGGCAGGGCGGCAAACAATTAATGGAGTGGGAGGTTAAGCCCTGGGAGTGTGAGCAGTGGCCGCTGGGGAGTGAATACACCCTGGTGGCCAGGCAGAGGAGGGAGGGCACCTTACCTGAGGCCACCTGCCCAGGAATTTGTTGGTGTTTAGAAGGGTTGATAGCTTAAGACCACTACAGTAATCCATGTTTGTAATCTGCTCCTACTGGTGTTTCTAGCTGTCCCTATTAGATGTAATCAAGCAGGTCCTAACTGACTTGCATGGTTCTGACTTGTTGTGAGACTCAGACTTGCCTGGGAAAGGAAGCTGCAGTTTGGCCATTTACCATCCCTCCTGTGTGTCTGACCTTCATTGCTTCCTGCCTGTGCTGCTGAGGTCATCATTACCCTCAGGGTCCCCTGACAATTGGTCTTAGAGGCATTAGTCAATGGCTGCTCAACTCCTCTTGGGTACTAATGATCCCTACTTCAAGCTGATTTTCTTGCTGCTCTGGTCATACAAAAGTCCAGGGCATAGGGAAGAAACTGAGGTCTTATTATGAGCATCTATGAAACTGAGAGATGCTGCTGCTGAGTGACTTGTCAGGTCCTCAGGGACTACAGGGAAGTGGGTTGCTAACCCCAATGTGAGAAGGCAAAGGCTTAATGCAAAGCGTCCTGTTTCCAGCCAGCTGTGGCAAGGGGCGAGCAGGAAGGGCGGTGGTGTGCACTGGAATGTCACAACTTTGCACAGCCTTGTCTGACTGTCAGGTTGGAAGTGCTTCATGATACTTGCATGTCAGACTGACAGGCTCCTTTTGAAGGCCAGTTAGGGTTATACCTCCCCAACAGCTTCTGTGGCTTCAAACAACTGCTAGTGCATGATTATCCATGTCCAAAGGTGATGTCATTGCAAAGAATGATACAACTATGAACAAATGTTGGTTGCCTATTGCATGCCCAAGTCTGCTGAAAAAGTTATCTTAAACATTTTAAAATATTTTAAAGCAATAAACTTGCAACACAATCTGGGCGGAGTCCTGAACCTGCACAGCTCTGCGGGAGCCAGCAAGGAATGCTGTGTGAATATACAGGTTTATTTGCAATGAACTGATTTGCCTGATTAAGGTGGTGTATGGTGAACACAGCTGCTTCTTGGTGCATGGTTTTTGACATGAGTAGCATTACACTAGGAGTGAGATTGTCTTCCCTATATTGTTGCCAGTTGCAAGTATTTATCCACCTGTGCTCTGATTTACGTGAGTGTAAATCCCAAGTAACTCCATTAACATCAATAAAGCTGCTTGGAGAGATCCCTATCTGAATTGCATGCTGAAGACTTCTCATGTTGCTGTTAGCTATGCAGGTGCAGGGATGTGGTTGGGTTCAGCTGGGAAACATGATGCCATCCAAGTGTGTGTCTAGCATGCAAACAAGAAAATTCTGAGCTGAAACCACAGTGATCATTTAAAGGGATGCAACCAAACTTTTAACAATAGCTTTCTCTTTGCCATCTTAAAACATTCAAACAGGAATTTCTGAAGGGTGTTGCCTTGGTCACTTGGAGGGGAAGAAAACAGCCTGGTCCTTTGTGGTGGAAGAGATAGTGGAGAGAGGAAGATGGATTGGTCACAGATCAGTTTTGAGAGATGATGGGGATAGGGGGGAGGAGATGTGTTCGTATTCCTCACTTACCTCCACCTTCACTGTACCTATACCTTCAATGACTGTGTACAAGGACAAAGAACAGTAGTTTGCTTTTTAGCAAGTGTTTATTTTATGATAGAAATTGTGGAAACTAGAAACACAGGGAGCAGTGTTAAAGACAGAGTGGAGCAGTGCCACCTTGCACTGCTGTAGTTATTTCAAGGGTCGGAGGAATTGGTGGTTCTGTTGCAGCAGAAATGATAAATTACATAAAAGTTGGTGAGACAGGATAGATTAGTTCTTGGATAAGCTCTCTTCCCAGTGTATCTGAGCTGGTGGCTATAAACCCAAACCATTTGGGATGGGTAGCTCTTGTGAACCACTTGTCATATTACCTGCATATGTTCTGAACCTCATCAACTTCCTTGTGACAGTGATCTTTTGGTAAGGGAATCTGGGGGCCCCTTTGCAATTCCACAAGTGTAAGGTGCAAAACATATTGGTTGGGATTGGTTTTAGAGTGTGGAATACAGCTTTACTGGCTCCAGTGGGATTTCTCCTGATATTAGAGAAATAGAGTAATTGGTTTAGGTCCAGAGGAGGGCAATGAAGATGATCAGGGGGCTGGAGCACCTCTCCTATGAAGAAAGACAGAGCTGGGGATGTTCAGCCTGGAGAAGAGAAGGCTCAGGGGAGACCTTATAGTGGCCTTTCAGTACTTAGAGGGCTTAAAAGATTGAGAGTGACTTTTTTACATGGTCAGATAGTGATAGGACAAGGGGAATGGTTTTAAACTAAAAGAGGGGAGATTTCAATTAGATGTTAGGATGAAATTCTTTACTGTGTGGGTGGTAAGGCGCTGGAATAGGCTGCTCAGAGAAGTTGTGGATGCCCCATCCCTGGAAGTGCTCAAGGCCAGGTTGGATGGGGCCTTGGGCACCCTGGTCTGGTGGGTGGTATCCCTGCCCATGGCAGGGGGGCTGGAACTGGATAGTCTTTGAGGTCCCTTCCAACTCAAGCTGTTCTATGATTAGCATAAATATAAGGGTTGGAAATGTAGCCTTCAATTGCTGGCCAGGTGGAGGGACAGCCTAGGGAGGAGGAAAGGGAAGGTCAGACTCTGAGGAGATGGTGAGCCTGTGTCACTGAGGCTGTAGGTGCTCATGAGCCTTGCTGCTGTCTGTGCAGTTCAGCTGTGTCCTACAGGTCTGCCCTTACCTCTGGTCAGCTTATGGTCAGACATCTGGAAATGGCAATAGTGGGGTGGATTACCTGGCTACCTCTTTTACTGTCTTTTTTGTCCTGATGGCAATATGTCCCTCTGAGCTGGAAACAAAACAAGATGAGAGCGCAGCATCTCAACCTCCAAACTATGGACTTCCCCATCCCCTTCAGCCCATAGACAGCTAATAATGTATTTGATGTGAGCATTGTGTGTGCTTTTAGGATGTAACTCTTGGAGTCGGCAGTTATTTAATGTGATGAGGTGTTGGAATATGTCAGTTTAGATATATTCATCTGCCTTCCAGGCCCCCTGGAGCAATGAGTGCAGCAGTAGCAGTTCAGGTGCCTCATGTGCTTGCTTTTCATGAACAGGTTTCCCACCTGGTCTGCATCTCCCATGGCAGACCATAGCTGTAGGTCTCCATTGGGTATTCTGGCTGTTTTTCCCACAGGTTAATGCAAACTACCGCAGGAGATGGAAGGTGGGCAGGAGTCTGGAGTACAGAGAAAAGTGGAGGCCTGGCTAGAAGCTTGTCTGCATCTACATTTGCAGTGGCTTTTTGGTGCTGAAGCCTTTTGTCTTGATATTTTTTGATTTTTGGGGGGAATGTGTGGCAGGTAACTCCTTGGGGCTAGAGGGTGGAGTGACTCTTCTTGTAGAAGTGCCACCTCCAAGGTGGTGTGAAGAAGGGGACTATTACAATGAATTCCTTTCTAGCCTTAGTACTCCTGTAGGTGTACGCAGGTTTTCTAAAAATAGCCTCCTTGTGCTGACTGAAAATGGGATGCCCCAGGCGTTTGACTCTGTGCGGCTCCCGTCCTTTCCCTGCTTTTGAAGTTGAATGCTTATGGATGTTTTTGAGCTTATCGTAAACCCATCACAACTGGCAGTACTCCACTGTTCCAAGGTTGAGGGTTTTCTTTCTCAGCCTCCACCCATGCATGTACTTCTCAGGAAAAGATCATGTTAACTCCTCTGCCTGCCTTAAAGAGAAGATTCTCACTTCTCCGTACCTTAAAGCTCATGCTTAGCATTTATTTCACTGAGAATTCCCCACTTTAAGGACCTCAGACATTGGCTATGCCCTTGATCTCGGCAGCTCCTTCCCTGTGGCAGACTGGTTCTTGTGGCCTCTGGTGTCACCTCTAAACCCTTAAGATTGTCCTGGGGGGCTGGACTGGCTTGTGAAGAGGATGGTATTTCTAGGAGTCCTGTTTGAGGCATTTCTCTTCTGGAGATCACAGATTTTGGTGTTGATACCTGCTGAGATTTAAAGAGCTGCAACAGTAGCTGATGGTGTCCCATGCTGACCTCCCTGTCTGTGAGGCTGTGTTGTGGAGCACACTGGGGGACAGATCTGGCTAGGGGAATAACCTGGCAAGAGAAAAGGGTGCTTAGAAAATGTGGTTCAGCCTGCAGCATGGCCCCACAAGTGTGAGGCTTGTGTGGAAGCTGGCAGGTGCTGCAGGGTGGGCGGTGATCCAGATGGTGTTGCCACCAAGAAAATGTAGGTGGAATAACTGGCTGACTCAACTTCAGCAATGGGTCTGTGCTGAAATGTCTGGGTTGGATGTGCATGTGAGCTCTAAAAGACTAACCACAGACAGCTGGAGGCTGGGAAAACACTGGGAAAGATGTGTGGGCCCATTATACCCCTGGGTGTGGGCTATTGCCCTGGCTGGGGGCAGGATGTTTGTCTAGATGGACCTTGGGTCTGACTTACAGCTGGGCTTAAGGGTGCTGTTCTGTAACCTGTATTTCAAGGAGCTAAGGGAACTGGTTTCTGCAAAGATGTGTGCTTCCAAATGGATTATAGCAAGGTCTGCAGAGCTCACAAGCTTGGCTGTGTGTAGAGCTCTGTGTGTGGAAGTTGTGTGCAGGAGCTGGGATGTGGCCTGGCCACAGATGGAACGATCTGTTGAAAACAGTTGTGCTCTCCCTAGTGCCTATCCACAATCACTAGCTGGTGCCCAAGGCCTTGGCCAGCAGGTCTGTCAAGCCTCATTTAGGAAGCAAGCAAAGAAAAGGACCCCAGATAGGCAGCACAATCATGGATTTACCTTTTAAAGCAAATTTTTCTGAACAGGTTGTGTGGACAGTGGGCTGCTTCCCCACTGAGCCTCTTGCACCCATACAAATGAACTCTGCCATAGCTGCTGGATGGGAAGAGGTCCCTTCCCTGGAGAGGGTAATGGGATTGCACCACAACTGGTGCCCTGAACCAAGCATGCAAGCTTGAGGCTGCCAGTCTGCACACAGGGGCACATGACACTTCCTATTGTGCTTCCCTCATGGGAGCCTTTGAGGAGAGATGGGCAGCAGAGAAGTAGAGATGTGTGCAAGGTGGTATTTGGTGTTTACTTATTACTAAAAGGTGCTTTGACTTCTCCTCAAATCCAGTTGAATGCTCTGGGATTTGAGAGCTGGGTAAATTTAAATGTCATTTGACTTTGATTTCCACTTGGTGAAAAAGGAAAAGCAGTGGAGCAAGAAAGCTATTCATTAAGGAAGAATGCTGTAAGGTTTCAAAAATCATATAGAAATGGATAGAGTAGAATAGGCAGGGAAAAGGTGAAGGCAGGGCTAGTATGGGTAGGAGGAGGTGCAGGGCATGATCTTTTGGAGGGACTGTTTCATTCACACCATGCAGGGAAGAGGTATCCTTGCAGTGTCAACTGTGCAGCCCTGCTCCACCCTACAGATACATGAGATGAAAGTGCAGTGTGGTGGTGTGGATGCATAGGAGGAGGCAGACCCAACTCCAGCTTACTTTCAATGTTTTGTAACCATCTGCCATCTGTGTTGCTTCAGATGAGTGTTGATGGATTGCAGTGGCTTGGATAGCTGTGCCAGACCCTGTTACTCTGTCCATGTGCCCAGTGTTCCTGCAGAGGTGGGTGATGTCCATGGTGTAAGACTCCTTTGTCCAGGGGAGTGGTGATGACTGGCTTTCCTGGAGTGCTGTCAATGTGAGTTCTTAACGAGACAGTAAAATTCACAAATCTGTGCTTTGAAACAGCTTGTCTTTCTAAGAGCATTGCTCTCTAGGTCAGGCTCACAGATAACATCAGTGCTTATAGTTAAGGGAAGAATGTATTTGGTGGATGGTGCATTGCTAACAAGACAGATAAATAATAGCAATGCATGTAGACAGAGGTAATTAAAGTGACAGCCACACTGACAAATAGCTAAGTAAATAGATGGGGTGATTTGCTAATGAAATGAGTATAAATAGATATATGGACATGCAAGATAGGGAAAATGACAGAAATATGAATTTGGCGTATTCCCAAAAGGCACACTCGGGGCTGCTGTGCATGCTGTGCAATGGTTGTTAGTCAAACAAGGTTTCGTGTCCTAAATCATGAGGTTGTTACTGATTGTGAAGACTTCTTTTTTCCTGTGGCTGGATGTGGAATTGATCCATAACAGAGGTAAGATTGCAAATTCCCACCACTACAAGCAGAAAGGCAGAAACAGCCAGCTAATTCTGGTACTGTGCCAGGCCCATACTGTGTATGGGCCAAAGAGCAAAGGATCTTCAGGGCAAGGAGATGTGTAAGTCATTTAAGCAAAAATCTAGGAAGTGGCTCTCCTGTGCTTTAGTCTTGTATTGCCTTAGTGCAAGGCCAGGGGCAGTTTGAGAGTGTTGGAAGTGGGCTGAAGTCAAAGTGTGGGAAGGCAGGGCTAGGACACCATAGTGGCAAAGATGTTTTGCTCCCTGTGAGTCCCAAAATGATGAAGTGGAAGGATAGTCTTAAAAGTGGTGCCACCAGCTATTTAAGGGTGAGAATCAGCTGTGCATCAGCCTCTCCAGACCCCAAGCAAGGGAATGCTAAGCTGTTTTGCCTCTGGGACCAGTGCAGGAATGGTTTAAGCTCGCTACTTAGATAAATGTGAATTTATTTCAAATCTTGTGTTATACACAGCTAGGCTGATTAAATAGCTTGCTTGTTTTGCCTTCCCCCCCTCCATATGCTGAGAACTGTCTGAGAATGCCTTGGATTTTTGAGTTTGAGCAGTATCAGTTGCCTTTGGAGCAGATTCTGGATGCTCATGATGCAGCTAGTCATAAAGTGCTTGTCGAAGATAAACATCAATCCCTTAGTCACTGTGCTTACCTTGTTCAAGCAGACTGCTGCTTTGTGAAAAGTTCTGAGCCTTTGCAGCCTCTGGATGCTATATGTATAAGGCCAACTAACTGTATTGTAGGTACAATCAGTTGATCTTGCACATGAAGTTGTTTTAGGGGAAAGAAAAATGGCACAAAACTGGACTGTTTTATAAATGGAGCTTGGGGTGATTTCTGATTTAATGAACAGGCACAGTGTTGTCTGCTAAGCAGTGCTTAAACTTCATGTGCTCAGGGTGGGGAAAAATGATCCTTTAATATTGAAATTAGGCAATACTTTTCCACAAATGGCTTATTGGGCATGTTTGGAGGGTACACATTAGTCTTCATTAAATTGGTGTCTTGGAAATTGGGGTGAACAGAGGCACAGAGGAGGTATGCATGTGGGAGGAGATGGGGCAGTGAGCAACTCTGGCTTAGTAGCATGTGTACCCTGCTCCTCTGCAGCTCAGAACATTAAAAGTGGTGCCTGTTGGGACTTGAACTTGAGTTTTATGAAGGGGTAAGATGGAGGAGCCAGGAGAAGTAGGCAAGGTAACTTCCCTGGAGGCAGCATTTCTGCTTAGAAGCCTCTTTGTTTTGGTGTGCTCTGCCCTCCTTGAGATTAATTTACAATGGTGGGGAAGCTTTTGAAGGCTGTGTAATGCTACAAGCCGCATGTCACTTTGTCCTGCAGGAAAGGCAAATAAAACAAATAGCACCTCAAATTGTTCTGAAGATGGAGAGCTGCCTCCCAGCCTGTGTGGTCATTTGCATTTCCAGAGAGGAAAATAGCAGCAGGTGTAAAACACCCACTGTTTGTTTGAAAGCTCTGCACTAAGGGCTTCTCTGCTTGGAGCTGGGCTGTGTGGTGTAGAAGGCTTGTTCTGGGTCTGTAGTGCCAAAGGACTCCTGTCCCAGCTGTGCCCAAGTTGAGCCCTGGTCATGGTGATGTCTCAGGCTTTCAGCTGGCACATGAGCACTAAATACTACCACTTGCAGAGTGAAGAATGAAGCAAGAGAAGTTTCCTGCACCTTCCTCTAAGAAGGTTGCTGTTGGTTTGATTGCACACTGTTTGCACTGAGATGAAATGGGATTTGATGACTTTACAGGTCAGGAGCTCCCCTGGCCTCCACCCCGCCACTGCTCTGCAGAGTGCAGTCTGCTTTTGGGTGTCTCTGCTCAGATCACAGCCCTTGACAAATGCTTAGAAAGATCTCCCTCCATTTAACACCTTTCTTCCTCAGTTTTGCTTCATTTTAATTCCTATCTGGACCAAGATCTAGGTGTCCAACATGCCAGACAGGCTAGGTTCAGAGGAGGATGTAAGGTCATGCTTTATAGCTTAAAGGATTTTCCAATATAGCTTTCAGACCAGTGAGTTGTCAAAGCCCAGTTTTGTGTCTTGAACACCTCTCCCACTTAATCTCTAATTAAGACTTTGCTCACTTAAGATGGTGTAAAGTTTTTCCTGTTTCATGGTTTCAAAAGTGAAATAAGTGGATGCTGTACCTTGTTCATCTCTAGAATATGTAGCAATGTCTTGAAGTGTCAGGTAGAGACTAAAGCTGCAATAGGGTTTTTCAGCCCACAGCTTGTATTGCTAATGCTGAAAGATCAAATGTGGTTGGAACAGTAGAAAACTCACTTTTCCTACAGTAGCTGGATCTCCTCTGGGCCATACTGTGTTATTGTATAATAGTGCAGTAGGGTTTGCTTCCTTTTTGGTGCCTTTCCAAAATCCTGTTAATGCTGGAGCACAGTAAAATGTGATTGGAGGTATGTATAATATGTGCAACAGTAATATAAGGCTTGGTAACTGAGCATGAGATTTAGGTGTCTAATCTGTATGTAAGGTGCAATGCAATAAGCCACTTGAATTACAAAACAGGCTGGCATGCATGTGTTTCTTCATGAACTTAGCCAAAATTTGCCTGCTGAGTTGGCACAGGCTGCTTTATTTTAGAGTAGTGCTGGTAGCAGCAGTGAAATCTGTGGTTCTCAAACTGACCATAAAGCAATGATGAAGAAATCCAGGATGCAGATTTTATCTTCAGTGGCTCATTGTGCCGCTGAGATGGATGTGATGCAAACTGTCCTGACCTCTTGATCTTGAATCTTTCTGGTGCTGTTGAAGAGCACAGGTTTTTGTGCCAAGAATAGTAAATGCATGACCCATGCTCCAAATCCTGCTGCTTTCATGTCAGAGCACAGTTAATGTTTGCAGAATTTTGATGCCCAAATAAATTATGCAGGGTATTAAACTACTGTCAGCTTGCTTTTCAATGAGAATGAAGTTGCTTATCCCCTTTCTTTTACACATGCTTATTTTAGGTGTAATATTAGGTGTAACATGTTCCAATAAAGAAAAGGAATTATCTCAGTATAAGACCTCTCTGTAAAGGCCAAATTATGTGCTTTGTAATAGAGGTGGAAGACTGCATGTATTACTCTTTGAAGCTTTAGAATATTTAAGTCACTCCATCAGCTGAACCAGGTGTATTTCATGGCAGCAGGTTTCACCTCTAAGTTGTGGGGGATGCTTCCTTCTCCAGAGAGCTCATAACCCAGATTAATGGTGCAGAACTTGCCTGTTATGGCAGACTCCTGTCCCTAACTGGCATTGCAGGACCATAAATGATAATCCAGGGGTTTTCCTATCATGGGAAGAGGAGGAAGGGCTGAGATGCACACCTGGTGGGGAAACATGGGTGCACAGGCCCTGGGCTGGTGTCTGTAACTGTGATGGGCAACTGGTAAATACAGGTGAAAATGAGGATTCCTGCCAAAATATGCCCGGCTGTCCCAGGCACTGCAAATAAGCTGCTGGTCTTGTTGCACGGGCTTGTTTTGACTCCCTAGTGGCACAGCCATATCAGCCTGTTGGCTGCAGGAGCTGGGAGGCTTCCACAGTGCTGCTCTAACACTGAGATCACAGGAGGAAATGGATCAGGAGTGCAAATGAGTGAGCAAGTTGGCAGCAAATCTAGTATCTCGTTGCATTTTCCTTTAGAGCTAAAGCAATTAGCTCAGATGTGGAGCTTCATATAAACTCAAATTCTCTTTAGGGCTGTTAAGGTGTATTGAAGGCCTTTTGCAAAAGCAGAGCTCAGGTCCCAGCCTTTCTCCAGGCTGGTGTGAAACCTTTCATGCATGGATTCTGTTTCAGCTTGAAGGGAGCACTTTCTCAGAGTGCTGGTTTAAAATACAGCAGTGCTGGCACTGGAGTTCACCTGTGAGGCATGTGTGAGCTGTGGGTGTGTTCCCCATCACTGACAGCTTGTTACTGTTTTATTGTCTAAAATAGGGATGGGTAACTGTTGTGGAATTGCCAAGGCTTAGCAAAAACCAATAGTTAGGTTCTTCTGTCAAAAGAAAAATATATGAACTCTACCCAAACCTCTTGTGAAGGCTGGTTTCACTTTAAAATGCAGAAAGCCCAACACTACCTAGTGTGCCCTATTGGTTTTGAAATCCCCCCTGTTGGGCAGCATGCTATGGTGTGAGATGATGTGGTGGCTTTGCAGGACTCCCTGCATCTTTGCGCTACAGGGGAAGAAAAGGAGATCTGGGTATGTTCCATCTATCTCCAGCTGTTTAAATATCCTCTTCTAGGTGATGAGAAAACATTAAGACTTGAGGCCCATTTCTTTGCCAGGTATATTGTGTCCAGTTACCTTCTATAAAATGCTTTTGAGCTTAATCTCAGTTCATCTCTGACATCTGTCATTCCTTGCAAAACACAGGTATAGATTCAGCAGTAGATGATGGAAAACAGAGGAGTGCTCTGTACCTAAGTGACTTCTATTCAAATGTACCTTCAGTGCTGGGGCTTATTGCTCCTGTTTTGCAAATAAGTCATTAATCATAAAAGCTTTGCACATAGGTAGCACTCACCTGGAAGCTCTTCTGGACTCCAACCTCATTTATGTGCTACTCTTGGTTCTTTTGATATTTTCTGGCACTAAAAGGTGCCTGGCAAGCACACAAGAATTGGTAGAATAGTCTTTAAGAAAATATGGGCTCAGGTGATAGCTTCAGCCTGTTTAGTTACGTGTTGGGACAAAATGCAAGGGAGAAATCTGTGCCACGATTGAACTGGTAGTACTGTTACTGCTTTGAATATATCTGCAAGATATATCCAGGGAGTTGGGGATAGGATTCATTTTCTAGGAACTCCATAAACAGTTTGAAGTGTTCAGCAGATGGTACAGCTTATGACAGGATGCTGAAACTGGAGATCCCTACAGTGTTACGGGGAGCTGAAGCTTTAAATGGTTTGGCCCTTAAGAAGCTCATAACATTGAACTGCTACCCTGCTGCTCAAACCCAGAAACACAGCGAGATGGTGACAGCATTGACTCTTGGTAAATTGCCACCTTCTCATGTCAGGTAGTGGCCTCTTCCATGGGAGGAGGTAAAAGTTGCTTCAGCCTGCTCACCTCTGCTAATGCATTAGTGGGAAGCAGTGATCCTCACTTTAGTTTCCTCATACAGAACACTTGCAGCTCATTTAGAGGAATCAGGAGATATAATTAGTGCTTATGAAACTCTTGTGGATTGTGCAAAACAAAATAAAAGCAGTTGTGCCAGTGGATTGTGCAAAACAATAAAAAAAAAAGCAGTTGTGCCAGAGTACTGACAATATTTACACAACATCTGAAGGCTGCCTGTGTTGGGGTTTATTGTAAAGAAATGTGTGGGTGCCAGAACTTAAGCAACTGTGAAATGCATCCTTCTGGCTCCATGGTGCCATCCGTGAGTCCTGTGGGAATGCTCAGTCCTCTACACTTACAAATAGTGTTCTTGCTGGTTGTCACCGAAAGCTTTCTGAAGGGGGAGACCACCTCTCACTGGCAATGCTGAGCTTCAGGGCTGTGTTTTGTTTGAGCAGTTGCTCTTCTGGAAGAGGTATGACTGATCCCCAGGGAAGCAAGAATATCTGAAGACTGCAGAAGTGTTTCAAATTCACAGGCCTATTTTTTGCCTTGTTCTCAGCTTTGTTCTTTGCCTTTCCTCTCTTCCCCTGTACTGTAGTGTGGGGTAGTGAGGGTTTAAAGACTCTGCTAAAGCAAGCTCGAGTGGCTTCCTTTCGGCAGAGACAGTTTTTCTCCATTTAGATTGCATCCGGTTGCCTAGGAGGAGACCATATCTTCCTCCCAAGTGTTTAAAGTCTGAATAGCAAAGGCTGTTACTACCCTTGTTTAAAAGGTGATTAAGACTGCTCAAGGTTACCAAAAAATATCACAGTTAATTCCTACATATGAAGATGAGTCCTTGGATTCAGCAGCCCCATAGTATAACTGGACATCTGCCTCATTTTTGAGCTCTGCACACCATGCCAGGTGTGAGATGAAGCACATCACAGGGGCTTTGCAGAAAGATGCCTTCTGGCCTCGTTATTATGAGCCTACTGGGTTTGAGCATGGTTTTCCATCTTGACTTTCTGTGAGGACCAAAGGTGCCCATTGTAGCTGATAGGTTTATCTTTCTGGTGGGCTTCCTTACCCTGAGGTGGGGGCCTGTGTTATGGGACCACCTGTGTTATTGGGAAGGTGTTCTCCCAGGAAGAGTGAATGATGGAGTTCTAGGATCCTCAAGGAAATTACAGCCAGGATGGATATATGCTGCTTGTTTGTCTGGACTGTCCAGAATTTCACCTGTTTTTCCACTATTACTATGCTTGTTATTTCTTGCCATGACCTGATGCTCTGTTGTCTATTCCATGTTAATGGGTTATCAGTGACTTCTTTCTTCCACCCAGGTGTGTATTCAGGGTGACTTTCATATGTATATTGGCAATCAAGGCAAGCATGACATACCCATGCCTTTGAATAGCATTTATGGGATCAAGAAATATCCTTTTCAGCCCTAGCACTCTTGTGCAAATATTGGCAGGTCAACAGTAGAGTGTATGTCTTTCAAAAAAACTAATTCCCCAAATGAAAGATGAGAGGTCTCTGCTCCTGAAAGTTGGATTTTTAGAGACTTGTCAAAGGCCACAGGGTAAGTTGGGAAGGAAGAAAAGGGCTGGTGTTTGCAAATTCCTCTGGTCTTTGAGCTCATTCATATGATTTAAGCATAAGAATATGGTTTGGTTTAGCTGGAAGAGGGAGATTTATGGCTTTTGTAGGAGATAGGCTAAGCAGACAGATCTGAAAACCCTTTTGACTTTCAAACAAACAAATGCCGAACATAGCATGTTTTATTATCTTTTAATTGAATGGTGTCCTATGTCTCCCATTGACTGCAGGTGAATGCTTGGAATACTCGGTCTATTTCAAAGCTTTGGGGTTATATTGATCAAGGGGGTAAATCATAAGGGACTTCAGTGAAACAAATTCATTCCTTCTGTACATTCTGTAATATTCCTTAAGAATGAGGAAGCTCTCCCTTCCTGGAATTTTGACTGCCTTTAGATGTTTGATCAGATCCCATGCGAGACCAAGTAGTATGTTTTGGCTCTGCATTAGATTTTTGCTTTTCTTGAAGTTATTAGAGAAGCACAAAGTTCTGGCAAGGAGTGAATTTCTTTACATGCTGCTTATTGCTGAAACCCATGTCTGGGTTTCCATTTTTAGTGGAAACAAAACTGATGTCCGTTTTCAACAAAAATAGAAGTTGGACTAAGGTGCCTATTCCTGCTTTTCATGGGGGGCGGGGGCTGGGTAATGGAAGGGGGAAAATGAGAGAAGGTGAGGCTTGACAGCATTTCTAATCAAATCCATTATTTGATGATTTAATCTAGGTTAACGAAAACATCCTCAAAGGGGCTGAGGCCAGCTGCAGATGCTCCAGGGAGTTCAGAGCCCTCTGCTTCTTCCTGAAAACTGGTACTTCTGTAAGCACAAATCTGTGCTGTGGTGGGCATGTAATGGCATTGCAGGTTGGCAGCAGAGACTACTGGTAGATAGGGCTTAGATGGACTTAAGCAATCTTTCACCCATAGCTGGATGACATTGTTTAAAACACCGGAGCTTTGAGTGACAGCCAAAGTATTTTTAGTATTGCATGAGGAAAAAAGCAAGGTTCAAGCAGAGTAGACCGAGGAATGCTTAAGTTTTATAAGACCAATCTGAAGTTAGAGGCATTGGCTTAGCATTTGTCTACTCTTTCTCTGGAAGCTCACTTCCTTCAGTGGGGGTGAAGGACAGAACAAGCTGGGTAACTCCGCACCAAACCCTGTAGAGCTCAGTGTGGCTGCAGCTCCATGCTGGCAGTTAGGTATCTGAGAGCCTCTCAGAAGGGAATTGGCTTTGGGTCCTATGCACTGGGTGGATATTTTAGCTACCAGCTATGATTTGAAACACTGCAGTCACTGGAATCATTCTTGTAGGTCTAACTCACCAGTGTATGTTGGGATTTCAGGCTAGGTCTTTTGGAACATGCTCTTGTATGGGTCTGGGATGCTCAAATAGAAGTTGTTCTGCTTCTGAAAATACTCCTGGAAATATTTCCAGCTGCATCAGGGGGTGTATCATGAGCTTATGTGCAGCTGAACAGAATGCCTTTTAGACCACAGCTTTAGGCTTGACTGTCTACATTTTATCCCCAAAATGTGGAGAGCACTCTTTGTCTTGGTCAAAAAATTATTGAAAATTTTGGTTGTGTGCTCTCGGACTCCAGCTTAGCCCAGCTGACTGAACTGCCATGTCTCCCTGGTGGGAGCTGCTCCAGAGGCTCACACTGGGTAGAGTCTGTGTCATTGTAGGGATCCCTGTGTTGCTGATGTGGCAGACAACAGTGCTTTTCTCTATTTCTAGTCTCCTCTTCTCTCCCCACCGCTCCTCACCTTGGCAGGGCATGGGGGGAACCCACAGCAAACCAACCCCCAAAAGCATAATCAGCTTTGCAGCAGGAAATATATCTTCTGAGACATTGAATGTAACTTGGTGGTGTCCCTTATACCAGGGCTGTCAGTTTTTGCCATGCATTTGCAACATTAAAATCGGTGGCATTTCTCAACAAGGACTGATAAATGGATGTAAATGATCATGTGGTATTTCTGTGAAATGCATTTAACTCTGCACAGAGTCCCCTGGAACATCAAATAGGGTTTCTGAGCTGGTCCTTCCTGGAGGTAAAGGGAAAGGCAAACCTGGGCTTCATATTCCTTTCAGAACTGATGTCTGTTTCTTGACTCCAGAATTCACTGTACAATTAGACATTTATTGACTTTTACAAGAGGTTGTAGCAGTCTTCCTGCTTCAGGTTGGCAATCTGTAATTACTTTATTCACCCTTTTGTTTTTGATTTGGCTGAAGTCTTTTGTATCTCAAAAGGCTGGCATCTACAACTGTTATCAAACAGGTGCTGTCTTCTACGCTGGGATAATTGAGCACTAAGACAGACCTTTAAATCCCTTAATCATACTTCACAGGTTTGCTGTGCTTAACACACCTGTAGTTATGTCTCACTGTCTATAATAATCACCTTACCTATATCATGTTCATTATTATTTAAGGTAATGTCAAGAGCATATTAGTATTTCCTAGGTGCTGTCCAAGCTTAGTTCTGCAGGCCATGTTCTGATCTCCTGACTTGTTTTAGTGGGACAAAGGCTCCTTGATATAAAAAGGTCTAATTTGCAAGATAAGTTCTGCTTGGTGAGATTAGTGATTTGGGGTTCTGTTTGGAAGTGACTGGGGCTGAAAGCCCTTTTTAAACAAAGGTCGCTTCATGAGCTGGTTTAGATAGAATAAGTTGATATTATAAGCTGATCACCAGTTTGCAGATACTTAGCTAGACTGTTTGCTGGTTATTAAGATGGAGCTGAGGCAGTAATGCTACTGGTACTATCAGGAATTTTTTCTATAGCTTTCTAATAGGGTTAATTAGTTATTAATAAATTTCTAGGTGGCTTGAACAAAGCCAGAGCATCTTATTTCTAGAGATGCTTCCAACAGCCCCTCAAAAGATGAGTTGGGTTGCAGTCAGCTTTGCCCTTAAGAATTTCAAGTACGCAAGGGCACCTCTTTCCTAGCTTGCAGCTGAGCTGTGGAAATGGGAACTGCAGGGGAATAAGCTGGATCAGTGAGGCTTTCAGTGATGGCAGGATGTTTTCATCCAGGATATGATGGAAGGGGAGAGCATCTCTCTCCAGGGAGGAGAGAATTCTCCTGTGAATATGCTGTTGCCCATCCTTGTAGAGTAGGTACAGTCTTGTTATCAGCTATGTTTTCTCACAGTGGCTTTATTTTTTCCTGCTGGTTTAGTAAATGCTTCTGTGGGACTGCAGTTCCACCCTGGAATTTTCTGGTACCTCCAGGGCAAGACCAGAGGTTGCACTACCATTGCAGGAATTGGTTTGGAGGACTGGCCCAGGTGTGTGAAAAGCTGTGCTCTCTGAGCAAGTGTGGGACGTGATCTTTAAGATATAACTGCTCACTGGGAGACTTCCCCTGCTCACAGGCTAATTGATTCTCTTCCTTTCTGGAATGAAGATCACTACATCAAGGAAGCAGTTAGCTCTGCCACTTGACCTGCAGGAACATTTTCATTAAGTCGCAGTATCTTGCTGAGTATCTGTATCCCTGGAGAAGCAGACAGTTGCTGCTTCCTTTGAGTGCATGATCTGGAGAGCAAAGAGCTGCTTTGAAACAAATGCAAGTAGTGGAATCGGGTGTGCATTGCTCTGTATGGTGCTTTATCTTTACAAAGGAAGGTTAATGCGTAACAGGCTCTACCAAAGAGCTGTACCCCCACTGAGACATGAAGTAGAGATGTTAACTTTGGGCTGAAATGTGTTGACTTTCCTCTTGTTTAAGGTCACGGAAGTGAATTGGATTTCAGAGCATGAATCAGCCCAGACACTGGCTTGTATGAGCTGGTAACAGTAAAGACCCTTTTTGTTACTTTATTGGTAACTTTTTTCTTGCATATCTCAGGACTCAATGCTGCCAGGGGAAAATACCAGATGCTCCCTGTTTATACATGTTTTACTTAAGTGTTCCTTTTTTTTTTTGAGCATCCTCTTTGAAGCTTGAAATGAAAATAGCTTGGATTTCTGCCTCTTATCTTATTTTGAAGCAGTGTGGTTAGGGGAAGAGGTCCAAGGTTATAATCAATGGGCCAGACATTTCTATCTGGGAAGCTGCAGGACATGGGAACATTATGAGCAGTCCAGTGGTAGGTGAGAGGAGGGGTGGATGTGGTTCCTGGGCATCCTCTGGTAAAGTGGCACTTCAGTAGGGAGTCTCACTATCTAAGGCTGGAAAAAGTGCCTGCCATCTTGGTTCAGATCACAGCTCAGGTCCTGGGTATTGCAATCTGGATGAGCATGCATCTGCTTTTGAGTTGTGTGGCACAGTGTGCAGCCTGGGACCTGTACCATGGATGGGTCAGGAGGAGAAGAAATTGCTAAGGACCATGGGGACATGCTGCTAACATGGGGTGTTCAACAGGCACTGGGGGTGAACAAAAAGCATTCAGAGCTTTAATTGCTGAATTTGGTCATGTGGCTTCAGTTACCAGCAGAGTCTTGAGACAAATGTAATACTGGTTGTACCCAAGCCGTCCCTTTAAAGAAAGCATCTCCCTGTTTGTATCTTTGCCAAGCAGCCAGGCAATCTGTCCATCTAGTGTGGTGTACACCTGGAGGCCTGTGATGCTGGAGGTGCTACTGACAGCCCCAGCAATCCTGGGAATCCCTGGTCTCCTTGTGACTCTGAGCCATGAGTCACAGCATGGTGTGGGGAGAATAGGGAAGTATGGAAAAGTTTGTAATTAAAGGCAGGGATGTTCAAAGAAGCCTCAAATAGCTGGGTATGTGAACTCAATTGCCATGTCTTGGTACTTGAACTCCTTGGGCTATATCCACGGACAACCTGATTTCCTCTTCCACAGATGCAGTTTATTACTGGGACTGTCCTTTGTCACAATCATGTATTAGCCTGCGGGGAGTGCAGCAGCCACAGCAGAAAGCTGCCTCTGCCAGAATGCAACCCATGCTTGCTGTCTAGGTTGTGATCAGGACAGTTGTACTGGAGAGATGCCAGGCGAGTGGTGGAGTCCTGGAGGCGAGGCCTGTGGGAAGGCTGGGAGCACGTCTGGTCTTGGTGCTCTTCCTGAGGCCCTTCCTTCCAAGAAAACCTCCTTTCTGGGAGCTGTAGTTTTAGACCTTGAGTTCTAAGCTGGCTTATGGCATCTGCTTTTCATCTCTTGCCTGGGAAGTCTCTGGCTGTGTAGTTGGAAGGGCTGTGGGTGAGCTCAGCCTGTGCCTGCCCGGGGCCCTGCGCTGCCTGTGAGGAAGTGTCTGCCCTCTTCCAGCTTTGGGTGGAGTGAGAGGAAACCACCTTGGCCCCTTGGTGCCAGCAGTGAGGCTGGCAGATGGCTGTGAGCTGTCAGAGCCGTGCTCTGCGTGCGGAGCCTGAGGAGCACCCCGTGGCTTGTCGCTTCACTCTGTGCCTAAAGGACGCTTCTTCCCCTTGTCGTGCGGCTGGGTTTGCATACAGCATGGTTATGCCTGAGAAGAGGTCCCAAGCTGGTTGAGCTGGGTGCAGGCATGTTTAAATCTGGATGAAACCAAGGGTAGAGTCACTATCCTGAAGGGTTTGGTCTGCTGTCACCCTCTGCGTGCTTGGTGACGCAGCAGGGACTTGTCTGAGGTCGGGTAGCTGGTTTTGCAGCAGAGGAGAGCAAACCTGTGCTGAGGGCCAGCAGCAAATCCAGGATCCTACTCCTGCCCCCAGCATTGTCCTCTGTGGGCAATAGCTTAAAGCAGTGCTCAGGAGTGCTGTGTCTTCCCCCATTCCTTCTGCATGGCTGGAAATGCCTGGAGAACGTAGCAGGGCTGTTGGGACCTAGTCTGCTCCGCGGAGCTGGGTTTCCCTGGATGCATCCTCCTGTTCCACCTCCAGCCTTCACCTAGGCAGAACTTGGGAACGAAGCATGTTTTCTGACACTTCCAGGGCTCTGCCCTGCACATGAACAAGCTTGCAGAAACCCATCTTCCTGGCAAGGGCTGAGAAGTGGGTGGGACAGCAAGAACAGGCTGGAGACAGTGAAATCCACCCTCGGAAAGAAACTTTCACTCTGTCCTGTGATGCCTCGGGCAGGGATTTGGATCTGAGGAGCAGCTCCTTCATCAAAGTTTGGAAGAAATGCATAAAACTGGGAAATTTGCAGAGCAGTGAGAGTGTAGCCTGAGGCTCAGCTCTGTGCATAGGTGCTGTATAACTGGTGTTACAGGTCTGCCTCTGCAAAATGTTCTCACTCCTGCTCCTCCCCACGTGGATTCGCTGCTGGCTGTGAACAGGCTCGTGTCAGAGCGTCCTCCTGCCCACGTCGCTTGCAAGCAAACCTGTGCTTGGCTGTCAGGCTTGCTCTGAGTCCCAGAACAGCTTAAAGGGTGAGGAACCTGAATCTTTGCCCTGAGTCCTGCCCTGTCTTCTGTTCAGGTCAGATGGAATAAGGTCATTGTCCAACCCTGCTGACCAGTGACTGCAAATAACCAAATTCAGGCTGAATGTGGAGGATTTGAGGATGTAGAAGTGTCACCAGGTGAAGCAAAGGGATGAGTTTTGATTCTTTCCCTGTTCTAGTTTTAGGACAGATAGAGGAGAGGGACCTCTTGTTCTGCTAAATCACCTGTTCAGAGGCACTGCAAACTCCTTGGCTGACAGTGTAATGGGAATCCTTTTTTCCCTGCAAGTGAAAAATTGAAAACAAAAGAAATAATTTTTCCCCTAGAAGAGTGTGTGACAGGGAGAGGTGAAGAGGGTCACAAGATATCACTTTTTAAAAACAGACAAGAATCCAAACTGAAAATACTAAAAGGGTCCTGTTCCCATGTGGGAATCTCAAGAGCATCTAATTTTGCCTCATCTTCCAAACAGATCACTGCAAGTTTTTGCACAACCGTTTGTAATATGCTTTGATGGGAAACTTAATGGAGAGGTGACTGATCCTTCTAACAGATTTGGGAGGGGAATGTAGGTGTGAATACTCAGGTTAAGATGAATGCCTCATTTGTACAGCTGAACCAGAGAGCATCCCCTCTCACCCTTGTACATATTCCTGCTGTATTTGTAAACTTGTTAGAGTTGAGTTTGAAGATTAATTTGCAGTTGTCATATGAAAAGTATCTAGGAATACAAAAGTTGTAGTGAAATCTTAATTTGTATAAGTGGAAAAAGCCATGTCCAGGAAAGACTGTGGAGTGGATTTTCTGTATGCTAATTCCTGCTAGGTCAGGATGGGTCTGACCTTCCTGGGGGTAAATATTGAGTCATGCACCAACAGAATGGGATTAGGTTTGGATTTAATTTCAGTTCTCTTGCAGTTTAATCTGTAGTTTCTAATTGTGGAGATTCATCTGCCATGAATCTGGAGTAATGAACTCTTCAGACAGCAAAAGGGATCATCTGGAGTTCACTGGGGACCACACAATGTTGATGCTATTAGAATTACATGGAAATTCAAAGGGAAAGGATCTTTTCAGCTCTGCTGCTGTGGAAATAGAGCAGGTCATCAAAACAGGTCAGAAGAACAGGCAAGATCATGCACAGCATGAGAAGCTTTGAATGCTGGTATCCCTGGGAAAAGGGCAGGTTGTAGCAGTATGTCAGCACCCAAGGTGTTTAAAACTGAGTCACCCAGACCATTGCTCGAAAGTGGTACAATGGTGAAGGCATCTTGAGGTCTTGGGAAGATGTCCTGCTGCAGGGGAAGCAGGTCCTCTGAGTCCTTACTGCCATCTTTCTGCATAGAGCAAGCATCTTTCTAATTGTGTATTGTTTCATCTCGTGTACAGCTGTGCTTTTCACCAAGCTGTTAGATCTGGCAGGTCTGCAGGGAGACTTTCACCACTGGCTCCTGTCCCAAGCCTCTCCCTTCTGCCAAGGCAATGCCTGTGTATGGCTGCAGCACCTCTTGTGGTCCTCATTTGCTGACCTCTGGGGAGAGACCACAACATGCTCTGGCCAAAGGGAAGAGGTAGGACACCTTGTTATGCCTTGTGTACACAGGCAAGTTCCCAGCCTGCATCATCACTCCACCCTTCCCTGATGGAGACCTGATGCTACAGATGGGGTCCCTGTTGTCTCTATTTGACAAACCTGAAAGGATACAGCCCCAGGATGTTGATGCTGTTGAAGAGGACAGCTTGTTTTGCCTGTAGTGGCCAGGTGAGGGTCCAGTTGCGTGCAAGATGATGCTATTCAGGAAGGGATTAATGCTAAGAGGTTTGGCTCCTTGGTGCTGGCAGAAAGCAGGTGGAAAAGAGGCTTTTTTAAATGTGAGATTTAATAAGATGGGTGAAAGTCACTGCTCTGGGAGGTAAAGACCCAAGTTAGAGGCGTGAAGAGATACTTGCTCAGAGAAATAAAACAATGGCATGGATGCAGCCCTATATCTCGCAGGTCCCGCCACCATCCCTGGGGAAATCATTCCCCGTATGACCCTGCGGCTCCGCGCTTCCCCTCGGCCACCGCCGGGGCTGGGAGGGGATGCAGCGCTGGGCGGCGGCCACGAGAGGGCACTGAAATGATGCGGATTTCGGGGCGATGCTGCCGGCTGCGCCTTTCCCTACGCCTCCAAGTGCTCTATCGGGAAAAAGATTTTCCCCCCTTCCCCTTTCTGTAATCAGAACTCGGCACGCTAGAGCTTGAAACAGTGTTGGAATAGCAAACCCCCAATGTTACTGCCTAGTTCTGATTTTTTTTGAATCCGGGGATATTTTTCTGTTGGCAGCTTTCACAGGCCTGTTGGTTTTGTTCATCTTCAGTGAATCAGGGAGTCCTGTTAAGCTGCAGCAGCATGGGTCTTCAAGAGAGCACCCTGGTTTTTGCATCCTGAAGGCTGGAGATTGTGTCCCTAACTGAGACAAAAGGGATACAAATTCAAGAGGATCACTCGGCTACAGGATTTAGGTGTATTTTGTCATGGTTGTGAGGCTGCAACTTGTCTAGCTTCTCTGAATGTGTTTCAAACAGGAAATGCTTAATTTCTTGGTCCAAAATGGTGAGAGGGAGAGGTTTTCCTGAGAAGCAGATGTTGTGCCTGCAGAAAAAGGTGGTGTGGGGATCCTGTCCTGGTTCAACTAAGCTTCAGAGGACATTCAGATGCAACATGAAATTGAAATGTTTGTTTTCCCCTTTTATTTTGGCTCAATTTTGTTCTGACTTTTGGAGCCTATCCTGAATTCAAACTCCATCTTGGAACATTTCAGAATTACCATTCTGGAAAACATTTCAAGATCTCGGCTTTTATTTTTTTCTTTTCACCTTGAAATCAGGAGTAACTGAAATCAAGAGCCTGGCATCTCTTTTGGAGACATTCTTTTCTGATCTTTCTGATGCTGGCTTTCTGATCTTGCTGGTGTGTTGAACTGGGATGATGGCATTGCTGTGCTGGAACTCACTCCCAGGCAGCCTCTCTTTACTCTCTGCCTGGCTTTTAGTACTAAGGTCACAGCAAAAAACTCCCAGGTGCAGGTTTGAGTCCCACTGGACAGTAATCCATGCTTTGAGTTTTGCAGATGGGAAGTCTCTCAGGAAACAGTATCTATCATTTTTCTTGCAAAAAGCCTAAGAGCTGGGGATACAGCAGGGATGTTGCCCAGAATTTCCAAGTAAGGAGGGAATGTTTTTGACCTCTGCAGTAAGTGTATGTGCAGTAAGTGTGACCTGTGCAGTAAGTGTGCAGTAAGAGCTGCACTGAAATGGGGAATTCTCCAAGCAAAATAAGAGCTTAGTCCTAGTTAAAGGCAAAAACCAGTGTTGTACAGAGCCTAAATCCCTGCCTGGTCCCCAGCAGTTCTCCTCCTTCCCCTGCTGATGGCAGTGCTCTGACTCCTAACCCTGCTGCCCAGGGCTGTGCAGATGGACCCTCGCTGCAGCCCAGCAGAGGAGACCTGGACGCACTTGGGGGTTCAGACGTGGTCCAGGACAAACCTTTAAAGGGGGGAAAAGCTACCTGAATGATTATTGACAAACTAGTGATTTCCTGTGAGAGCTTGAGGCTGAGATAAGTGGAGTGCTGGCAGACAGCCTTTGGGGAATAGAATTTTGTGTTGGTGGCTTGCAAACTGTTTTCTTGCTTTTCGACCCAACTTGTAAGGGCTTTATGGCAGAGGTGGCTGGCATGAGCTGGGGATCTGGCCCAGGGATTTCCCTTCATGATCAGCTTGATCCTCAGCTTTTTCAGATTAAACTCACCTGAGGTCAGCAAACCACAGGAGAGCAGTAGGGTCTAAAGGGAAGGAAATTCCTGCAGTCCATGCTTGCACCTCCCTAAGGGGGCTTGGGGAAGGGGAGGGTGCCACAGGAGAGATAAATGAGCTTTGTCATCCCTGACTCTTCATCTACAAATAAATGAAACAAGTTTATTCCAATAAAGAAAGGCACTCAGGTTAGAGGACTTTCTTCAAGCTATTCAGTTTGTGTAAAACAAAGGACGGGTATACTCTGCAGAGTTTTTTCAAGGTATAAATCTCCAATTTCCAACTTACAATTTCTCTCTTTGATCTAGTCCTTTACCAAATAGTGTAATAAAGGAATCCCTACCTCAACTAATAAACCAAGAAATGGGAACCTCACCTGCAAAATGAGGATTTATGTTGGTGAAGCTTTGATAATTTAATACTTAAAACAAAAAAAATTCTTTTCCAGTTGGCAAAACCCAGAGCTTTCTGCAAGGTGGCAAACAAGCAAATGAAGAAAAGACAGTCAACTTAGAGATGAGAGGTTTAAATCAAAACATGCACCCTTAAAAATAAAAATCCTAGGGGCTTTAGAGGCCCCA
The DNA here is from genome assembly GCA_013399115.1 of Anseranas semipalmata. Classification (NCBI taxonomy): domain Eukaryota; kingdom Metazoa; phylum Chordata; class Aves; order Anseriformes; family Anseranatidae; genus Anseranas; species Anseranas semipalmata. Next base: position 56,961 of record VXAA01000494.1, read on the forward strand.
GAAGGGAGGAAGGGTAATTCATATGCCTTGGGTTTAAGCTGGTGACTTGAGCTGTTCAAAGAGATAGCACGTGTGTGGGAATATTTCCACTGGTAAATGAAGATATTCACTCATCAAAGTGGGAACCTGCCAAATGTGTGTTGCATAAAGGGGGAAATTCCAGGCATTCTTGGGGAAATTGCAACTCTGAGACTGCAGAATCGAGCCCATATCAGGTGAAATGCTTGTAGACCATCATGGGAGCCTGTCTGGTGCATAAAAGCAGGCTTGAAAGTGCAATGAGTGTGACAGTGGGTCCTAGCATTGCTGCACGAGGGGGAAACGAGGCATTTTCTGTTCCTTATAGACTGAAAATTTCTTCCTAGCACAGTGTTGCAGTCATACTGATAACCACAGCTCCATCTGGCCATCAATTATTCATATAGACCCCAACACCGCTGGGACTTTACACGTATAAGAAGAGGCAGTGTTTTAGCTGTTAATTGGATGGTCAAGTTCTGCTCTCCTGAGGACCAAGGTGAACTTCCCATTGACCCCAAAACTGGTTTCTGGAGGCTGGAACAGAGCCCAGGATGCTCAGGGCAGGTGGGTTTGTGGCACTTGCTCTGCAGAGCTGGTGGGCTGCGGTTGCTTCCAGGCTTTGCAGAGTAATCTGAGGTAAGGACAGATCCCAGCCCTGCAGAAATCAGAGGCACTGCTTCCTGGCTCCCATGGGATAGCCCAGCATGATGCTTTGGTCTAGTAACAGGTTTCTTTCCTGTAATTCCTTTGATCCTCCACTCTGTGGGAAGAGGAGTGCAGTAATGGGCAGCTCTTGCCTTTTGCTTGCTCTGCTTAAGGCCGCTGCTGTGCCTTTCACTTGTTCCTGCAGCCATCCTGACTCAGTGGATAAACAGCAATACACAACTTAATTTTTTTCCCATTTTGCACTGAAACAACCTAAAAATCGGCTCTGTTGTATGCAGATGCAGCTGGACAAACAGCCCCTGATGGGAGGGAGCTGTAGGCATTTCATTGTGCTGCAGGAACGGATAGGGAAGGGGACAGCTAAACTGATGGGCTGTCAGCGGATGCCCAGTGATGCTGGAGATGGGCTCATAGGGCTGGGAGCAGATAGGGCTGTACCCTGTTGTGCTGTATAGTTGTCTTCTAAAGCCCCATAGCTACTTTCTCAGCTTTCTTTGGAAACCAAGAAGGGAAATCTTCCAGGTGGATTGCCTTTGCCTTGGGATGGCCTTTGTTCGTGTGTGGTGGTACCAAAGGTGTTTGTTCCTCTGTGCAGTACCTGTGTGGCACTAAACCACACCAAGTCCCTGTATGCACAATTGTGTTGAATATTTTCCCTGTTTTGGTGAACTGCTGGAACTAAAGCATGGACAGTCTTAACACAGACCTGATCTGTTCCCTGTCTCCCCATTCTTACTGTGTTCCTTTTTCTAAAGTCTTTGGTGCTTGAGGATTGCCTGGCTGAAATGTCTGGAACTGGGAGCAGCTTACTAATGTGTTTCAGGAGAATAGTGCCTCTTTGCATGTTCATTGCAAAAATATTCCCCTGCCTTCTTCGCCTTCATCTGTCCAGTAGCCCTAAGTGGCTTTCCAAATGCGTTTATCTGAAATTCTTTACATTTTTACCCTTGTCCCATGCATGGGAAGCGGCAGAGCTCTCGGATGCACTGTGCTGAAATCAGTGCTTAATGTACATCTGGTTGCTGGCCTGGTGCGGAGTTATCTAGAGGAGACGATCCTGTTGAAGGAAGAAGAGACCAGAAATCAGCCCAGTGTCCCCAGTGCAAATGCAGGTGATAAATGAACCCCTGTGATTACATTCCTCTTCTGTGTGTCTCAGCCTTGCTAACTAATCCCTCCTAGGAAGAAGGTGAAGGAAACAGGGAGCTGTAAATTACAGCTCGGCTTAATTGGCTGGCGTGGGTTTGCTGTGAGGCCAGGCTGGGAATACACAAAATATCTTTGTGTAGAAGTGGTTATTAGCAGGAGATGCAATGAAATGGGGGGTTTCAACCAGTTGGTGTCTTGTGGTTGGATCCTCTAGTGTCCAGGAAGGTGCAAACTCCAACCGAAGCCTTTCCTGCCATTGGGGTGTTCTTAATATTTCTCTCTCCCCTGTGGATTCTCCAGTGTCTAATAATATTGCTAATAGGCTGCAACGTGAGCTCAACAATTTCTTTCAGTGTGGGCATTAATAGGTCTCAGGATACAGGAGAGAGTCCTATTTTCATAAAACTTATAGGAACTGTAAGACCTCTGCCCCCTCCACCAAGCTGGGTTGGAACTGGCCAACAAATTCAAAAGTTATTGGAGGCAGGGGAGATGAGTATGTTTATTTTATTTATATTTTATATATGTATCCCACGTGCAGACAGATTGCATAAGCCTCATTTCTTAAGAGACCAAGCTTAAACCTTATGTTTGCCTTGCTATTGTAATAAACTTTGTCTCCTTTTATTTACCCACCTGTAGGATTTGATGATTTCCCCTTTTCCCCACTCCTCAATTTCCCCATATCCTGTTCCCAAAAGGGCTGGGGCCCTTCCCAAGGGATCACTTCATGCTGTTTCCCAGGAGGTATGCCTTGAAGGATGCTGATATGTAGGTGCACATATGTTTCATTGATATTAGTTGTACTGCCATGAGAGCAAAAAGGATACACAGGGATGCAGTTTACTCTGGTCTTTCCCAGAGGCAGTTTAGATTTGTGTGGTTTCCTTTGAATCTGTCAAAGACACCTATATCCCCATTGAAAAAAAAAAATACTGCAACAATGCAAAATAGGAGTGACATGACAATTTAAGATATATTTAGTCTAGGAGGCCACTTATTGTCTTGGAAAGGATCTTTCTTTTGGGGGCTGGTGTTTTGGATGATATCTGAAAAACCCAGCAACCCCATTTCAGAATTTGAATCCCTGAGTCAATATGCTTTTAAAGCTCAATCAGTATGTGTGTGCACAAATTATCCCCTCACACACGCACTGTTATGTACATGTTTTCCTCTCCCAGCATTCCAGCCTGCTTGGGTTGACCTTGTCTCTCTCAGTGATTTAGGTTTTAGAGAAGGAATGGGTAAGGATTTGCTTTGACATTTAAAGGCAATCCAGGTAATTGATAGCACTGGCAGCGTCCATCTCTCCCTCCATATATCTGCACAACAGTATCTATTTTTGACGTAGCTGACACGCCATTTCCTTTGGCAGCCCAAGGGCGGCTCATCTTTAAATTAAACTCGTCTCCGACCCTTCCAATCTGTGAGCTGTGCAGAGGCAGACACTGGTGGGGTATATCATCTGGAGACTGTGCAGGCATATTTGAGCGGGGTGATGTATTATCAAAAGGGCTCTGCATTACTGCTAGCTGGAACCAAAACAAGCTCTAAAGTATTAACTAATGACATGGGAAGTCCCTTAGGTATCTAATCACCTTTAATGTTCAGATTTAGAAGACAACTTTAAAGGAAGAAAAAGAGATTAGCGGGTCAGGTCAGAGCACCCCTTCCCCCTCCCTCCGCCCCCAAAATACAATTGGCTTTTTAAAGTCAAAACCAGATTCATATTTCACCTCATCAGTAAATACACCATCAAAAACCAGGCCCTAGAGCTTGCATCTTGGAGCAAAGCTTTGCTGAAGCTTGGAGGAGCTTGAACCTTTGGCTTGTCAGAACTGATGACAGGTTTGGGGTCTGGGAAGTCCCCTTGGCAAGGGCTGAGCTGAAGCTTGGTGCTGACTGGCTCTAGGAATAGGAATCCCCTGCAGAACTTGAGCTGCAGATCTCCAAGTTTTCATGCATGTAGACTGCTTGGTCTCAAATCTGGCTTGTGTTAATCTTTGTGGTGTTTAGCCCATGCCGTGGTTCTCCCTACCTATACAGAGGTGCTAAAGGACATGCCCATGTCATATGGGAAGGCTGTCGGGGGGCTGGAAGCACTGATGTGGCCTCCCAAGACCTGGGCTAGCATGTGGCTTGCAGAACTGGCTCTGCAGACAGGATAAAAAAAAAAAAGAGCAAAGCCCTTGTCAGTAAATTCACTTTCCAGCATTGATGTGGACCCAGCTGTATTCTTTTGACTTAGAAAGCTTAGGGCAAAGGCTTTCAACCCTTCACTTTACCCAGTGGGCCAATTCCTGCCTCTTGCACCAGCTTTGAAGGGGAGAGGGATTACATTTCAGTTTCCACTTGGGGCTGCTGCTGCTGTTGCGTATGCAAAGAGAACATCTGTGTGAAGCATGGGGAAGAAACCCCAGAGCTGTTACACCAGCCTGGCATGGAGTCCTATGGGGAAAACATCTGAGAGCTGAGCAAGAGGAATGTCCCCGCAGGCTTGGCACAGGTTACCCAGCCTGTTCAGGAATTGCCCCGGCTCGAGGGCACTTGCTGCTACTGCTGCATGTTACCTGTGTGTAACCCCCCCAGACCTTTCAGGTTCAGGGCTGTGATGGGGGAAGCTGCCAGCTGTAGGCAGCTCTGCTCACATGGTCTGAGTGCTAAAACACATTGATTTGAAGTGCTTTGTGTTGCTTTTGCAGAAATGTCAGGAATTGCAGCCCCTTTGTCCTCACTGGAGATTTCCAGGGAATTAATTTTGGCATCCCCAAGTCCTGCTGAATTTTGCTGCAAAGTTTATGCTTTTCTGAGACCTTCTGACAGTTGTAAGTGAGACTTCAGTGTTATCCACATACCTCAGCAGGTTTGGGTGTAAATGTAAACTTGCAGGAATTAAAGTGACTTCAAAGCCTAAATTTCACTGTTTTCTTTTTCTTCTAGTGGTGCTTCGGTATCTGTCATGGACTTATTTTTTGAAACTTTTCCTTCAATCCTTGCTTTTTGAAGGGTGGCCTGTAATTCTGAACTCCCTATCGCTTCTAGCAAATTAAAGAAACACAGATGCTCAGCATCCCTCCAAGTCATCTAGGTTCAAAATAAAATACTTGGTTAACATGAAATGTTTTCTTTCCCTTGTAACTCTTCCACCATCTCTTCATACTGTTATGTCCTCATCCTTTGCTGGTTTTCAGCCAACCCATAGTTACTTTGCTTTCATTATACTGATTTCTTGAGAGCATACTGTGTTGGGGTAAGATTTGATACCCCTGAGACACAGAATGTGTAGTAAATAGGAGAGCTGAGCCTCATATGGGAAGGCAAGCTTGATGGAGAAAAAGCCTGAAGCCTTTTATTCTTTATTTAGAAATCAAAAAGCCACACAATCACCCCACAAAATAAATGTGAAATTGCATCCAAGGGTATGCACACATCCAGCGGTTGCAATGACTTATGTCACTAGAACTCTAGTATCATTTGTTAAGATGTCACCTCTCTGGACGTATTTATAACTTTGCGATTTGTGGTTCCCAATCATTTATTCTTGTTAGATAAATATATGGATGTGGGGCTTGGTGACATCATGGCGAAGCATGGGAGTGAAGCCCGAGCACTTCCCGATGGTCTCCCTGGGCTGGAGAGCAGGCAGGAGGCTGGCAGCTTCCCTATGCTCCTGCAGTCACTTGCCCACCTGGAGGGAAGCTGGTGGGATGTTGCCCTGAAAATAAGGAATGGGAAATGCTTGTTTTCTCCCTCTTTTCTACTAGTGCCTCTAGGCTGGCATTAGCATCAAGGGTACCAGTGGTTGGCTCACCTGAAGGGCCTTTTTGTAAGGAGTTGGAGATGCTTCCTAGGGCAGGAATAGAGGATTATGGCAATTGGGATGCCGCACCAGCCTGCTTGGAGCACTGTGCATCTAACCTCAGAAGAGGCTAAGCAATCGCATGTCCCAGTGCCACAGGGCTTTTCTAGTACCTTGTGCCTATCCATGTCCAGGCTCAGAGAGGGAGGTCGCTTTACCTTCTTGATTTTTAAAATGGGTAACTTAAATCACGTGGAGTTAAATGGGTGAGAATAGGTGGGTACCTCTTTATAGACACGGCCAACAAAGATAATCACTGTGGCAAGATCCTGGGGGGATTAAGTGGGAGATATGAGCACAGAAAGTGGGTGTCTGCATTGGGTTGCTGACAATGAGCCAGTTCGTCACTGACTTGTGCTCCCTGTCCCTCCCTTGAGAAGAGAAGATGAAACAAGCCACTGAAAGCTAGTTGGCACGGCTGCTGCCTTCACGCTCTGCTGGAGCTCAGCCTACTTTCATGTTTCACTTTTGATTATTGAAGTCCAAATTGTAATGGGAGATGATTAGAGCGGTAAAGGGCTGATGATGCCCACCTACGTGTAAAGCAGCATAGGGCTCCCCTGGGAAAGCTGGGTGGGCAGCGGATCCGGGTGGCTCACTGCCAAGGTGGCCAGCAGTGAGCTCCTACGGAGAGGAAAGGAATGAGCTGATGCCAGGTCAGTAGAAGCTCTGAGGAAGGACTTTAGAAGGTGGTTTCCCAGCTGCAGTTGTCAGTGACCCACTGATCATTGCTTTTCTTTGAGCATGGTACTGTTCTGAGGTTGTGGAGCATAACTAGAGAATATGGGACCTTCTGGGGTGAAAGCATTAAGCTTCCTTGTGGTTTATTTTCTGAGACATGTCTAGGAAAGGCTAGTCTCCTCCTGAAGTCAGCAGCATGGGAAAAACTGGTAGCTCTGTCAGTGAGTGCTCTGATGCTACATCAGCATTACTCCTTGAGCTCTTGGAGGACTGCAATGCTAGTGTATCAGATGCCACTGACCCAGCCCCAGGGATGTCAGCATTCATCTCTCTGCATCTCCTGAGAGTGCTGTGAAAACCATGCTGGTCATGGTACAAGTATTCTCAGTATTCGAAGAAGCACAAATATTTTCTGCCTCTTTATGCCAAAAACAACAAGGGTGTTTGAGGGCTATTTTCTACTGCCACCTCCCTGCTCCAGCATAAGGCTGTGGTTCCTAAACAGGGCCTTATAGCACTGTTACTGTGGTCCATACAACCTGCCTTTCTCTTCTGTCAGCAAGCAAGATCCAGCCATGGCATTGATTTAGGGAGTAGCCAATGTGTTTGTCCATCTGTCAGGCATCTGGGCATGTATGCTCTGCTGAGCAAGGCTGACAGAGGTGGGGATGACAAGGGGCTGTTTGTTCTGCCTTGGTAGATCTGCCTAGATGCTTTAGATGCTGAATGGAGGCATGGAAATATCTTAGGCTCCCTGTGCAGAAGATGGCACAGGTTGTATAATTGGTGCCAAGAGGGGAATGCTTGTCAGGGAAATGTCCCTTCTTTCCCACTTCTTCCCTATAAGCTTGAGGCCAGGCTCCTGGTTTGGTGGCCAACAATTGGTTTGGATGGATGCAGGACAGGATTCATCTGCATCTAGAGGACCTAGTACAGATTTTCTGGTCCCCGGGCAGTGCGCGTGCAATGGAGAGCTCTCTACAGACTGAGCACAAGGCAATAGTGGAGATGGATGAGACTCTGTGAGAATGTTGTAAGGTTCAGATAAAATCTGCAGTTCTCAGGGCAGGGTCTCTGTGCAGTGGTGTCGAGGGTAAATGGAGTTTCGTCACTAGGAAGGCGAGTGACATGCTGTTTATCCATTTCTCATCTACACCATGCGATGGAAATAATTTCTTTCAATATCCATCTTGACACTGGGAGGGAGCAAGGATTCACCCCACCAGGGCTTGGGAGCAGGTGCATGGGGGTCATGGGGAATGCTACCATTCCCATGGTATCGGAGGGGGCTCTGGCTTTGCTGGGGAGACTAGGGGTGGGGGGCTTTTCACCCAAAATTTATACAAGAAACTGCTAAGGAAAGCTCTGAATACCTCTGAGTATCTTGTTGTGCACAGTGCAGAGAGCCCACTTGCTTGTGTTCACTCTCCACTGGCATCTTCTCTCATAATCATTCATTCTCTCTATAAACAGATTTCCCAGTAATGGTTTTCATTTTCTTTGAAGTGTCCCATTCATTCTGCTGCTCTGCCCATTCATGTGCTCGGGGTTCCTTGAAAGGAAGACAGACACAAACATCCAAAGTGCTTGAAATATGCTAGCAGAGCAGGGGGAGGGGGTGGACAGAGGCATTTCTTTTAAAATATAGTTATTTGAGGAGACTTTCATCCTTTTCTTTAGCTGCACCTGAATATTTTTTTTTTGCATTTCTTTCCACCCATAGAAATCCCAATGCAGCATGGCTTTTAAAATCCCCCCCTCCTGCCCCCAATCTGTTCCTGCTGCTTTAAGCTATTAATAAATTGAAAGCATGTTCTGCAGGGCGATTTAATCCAGCCCCAAAGTTAAGCAGGTGCTGAAGTGGTTTGCTGATGGGGTACATTTCCAAATTGGGGCCTTCCAGGCTAAGACATGACTGTCATCGGGGCTGGGTGACTGGGCTCATGTGCCTGGAAAGGAATATTTGCCCTGAAAATCAGGAATTGTATCTATTCTCTGCAAGGGCAGGGAATTATAATGGTGGGCTGCTTTGTTTTTTAGGGCAGGTATATATCCTAAATGGTTAGTTACAGCATGCTGTGCCCTGCATCAGGGTTCTCTTCTGCTATAGTAGTAGTCCAGATTTAAGGCTGAATCAATGCAAATGCTGCTTCACTTTGTCCTGATGTCCTTTGTCCCATGTCTGTGGTATCTGAGCCTCCCAGTGCTTCCTCGTGGGACCAATCTCCAGCAAATCTTCCTCCCCTGCTTGAAGAGGGACCTTGCTCTCACCCCACGGAATGGTGTAAAACAAACCCATTTCATTTCAATGGCAAGGTGAAGGCTTGCAATCAGCTCTAATTACATCCTGATAGATGTGTCCTGGTGTAAGGGGAGACCTTGCAATACTGATTTAAAATTAGTCAGAAGCCTGCAAACTTTCCAAGGGAAGCTGACTTTGGGTTTAGGGCAGAGATGAGACCTCAGCCCTGGGTGCAATGGCTTCTGCTCATAGGTAGTGACCCTGTGAACATTTGCAAAGCAAGTGCCCTGAGCGAGTTCTCAGCTGTGCTTTTTCTCTTGACACTTGGAATTTCAGCCCACACATCCAAGATTGTGCATGGCATTTGTGGCCAGCTTGAGGGCTTGGGTTTTTCTTTAATTATTGTTATGTAGTCATGGACTGGGGGCTTGGTGTATGGGAGTGAGAATGCGTTTGCTGTTTCTCCACCAGATTTCTGCATTGGCTTGGTTTTTATTAGGACATGTTTGGCTTTGATTTCAGATTTATATGTTGTTCTGTTCTATCAGGCTCCAATAGGCTTTTTGAATCCAGGCCCCCATATAAATGGAGAATTATGATTCTAACATTATGCCTAGTAGCAATAATAATAAAGAACTGGAGGTTCATATTCATATGAGCTGTGAGCCCAAATTCTCTTGCAAGGGACTGAATTTGTGCGTGGCTGCAGCCCGGGGAGGATGCTGCATTTCAGGGGGTGGAAGGTCTGTGCCCGCTCTGTTGAGAAAAGGGGTGGGGTCTGGACCAGATTTGGGTGAGGAACAGAACTGGGGGAAGGAGGGAGGAACAAGCCAGCCCCTAGCATACCACAAATGTGTTTTATATTGTAATATCAAACATTGGCTTATTCTGTGTTTTCTGTTAAAACAAGTCATAAAAGAACTACTTAAAGGGGACTCCATTCCTATATTTTATATATACCCACAGAAAACATGTGGAGCGCAGATAATGGTGACCAACCTTCCCCCGCCGCTTCGCTCCTTCTCCCCCCACCGACCCATTCATCTCCGTGATCTAATAAGAAAAAGAACAGAGCTGGTGTTAACACAGGAGGGGTTGTTAATCTATTCGGAAACGGATTTTCGGGTCCAGGCGCATGTATATGTTATATATATAATTTTTTGGCTGAAAGGGGAAAGGAAGGGATGCGCATCTTTTTGGGGACAGAGGATGGGGCGAGCGTGGCTCCAGCCGCCCTGTGCAGGGGAGGATGTCCTCGTTCCTCCGGTGGAGGTGCTCCGAGGAGGGAAGGCAGGGCGTTTGGCGTGGGGTGGGCTGTAATTGATAGCAGGGAAGAGCTGTCACAATAGTAGGATAGGAAACCGGCTATCCGGGACAGACCCAGCTTTAAAAGCCCCTAATCTGCCAGCCCATGTATTAAAGGGCTGATTTGAGGGGAGGACAAGGGGGGAGGGGGGTTAAAGAGGAGGCCTGACTCCTGTTAGCTCCTTCTAATGAGGCAGTTGAATAGCATTTAAAAGGGCTCCTGGCCTGGCATGAAATCTCACAAAGGAACCTCCTTATTTTAATGCACGCAACTGACTTTGCTTTACAAACACTTTTATAGTGTCCAGACACTTACAAATCGACCTTCAGTGATTCTTGAGTTAATACGAAGTCTTGGGAAACGTTAATGCGCTATTAAAAAGAAAGTCTCTCAATAGATCTTTCTAGTCTTACAAACACGCTCAGAGTCCTTGAGTACTCGACTCCGGGTATAAAAATGTAAAGTCGTTTAAGGCTATTAATGGGGGGAGGGAGCCGATCCTGCATTCCTTGCCCGAGTCTCTCATTTAAGCTGTTAACCTCCTGCTTGTAGGCTTTTTTGCCCGAGTAAAGAGCAACGGATTCTGGCTTCGAGCAGACATATTTAAAGCTCGAAGAAGGGCTTGTGTGTCGGCAAGTTTATCTTCCCCTCCATCGATGTGTCATTTGGTCTAATAAAAACTATTACCTCTCCCTGCAGACCTCGGCTCTCCGATTATCGAACAATGTGGGGAAAGAATTTTAGGGGTCCCATGCTGCCGTCCACAAAACTAGAGGGGATGGGAGCGGCGAGACTGGGGTCCTGTGTGCAAGCGGCTCGGAAAACATCCCCCTTTCCGAGGGGAGAAAAAAAAAAGCAAAAATCCGCGCAGCAGAAGGGAAATGGTTTAAATTGGCAAGCGAGATTAATGAGGGATGTAGACAGAAGTAAATCGTAGTGGAATAGCTCGACGCGGCAGGAAGTGTGTGTGTGTCTATGTGTAGTGTGTATGTATATAATATGTATAGCTTGCACTGATTCTGGGTGAGAGATGCTGGAGTCTGGTTTGGGGAGCTGTTTCCCCGGAGGTTTGTCCCACAGAAACGGAATGGGCCGGGGCAGCAGGAAAAGAAACTGGGCTGAAAAAGGACTTGCGATGGGGCTGGGGCCGAGCTCGGGGCGGCCTTTTGGGACAGCTTTTTGGGAGGAGGGAGCCTCTTTCCCTAACCCCCTCCCGCCGCGGCTCCCCGGCGAAACCCGGCGTTTCTAACAGCGAAAACTCGTTTCTCAGATTTTCGTTATCGAGTTTTTTTTTTTTCTCCCCTCTTGGCGGCGAATCCTCGCCGGGCTGAGCCGGGAGCGGCGGCAAGAGCCCGCATGCGGGGCCGGGGGCTCCCCGCAGGCCCCCGCCGCGGGTGCGGGCAGCAGCTTGGGAAGGGAGAAAAAAAAAAAAGAAAAACGAACACCCCCCTCTCACGGCCCAAATTATCTCCTCTTAGCGCTGGGCTCCGATAAGGCCGGGCGCTGCGCAGACACAGCCTGCAGGGCCGGGGGGGTGCGGACCCCCGCGCTGCTCTTTTGTCTCCTTTTTCCCCCCCTATATCCCAGCTCTGGGCTTTTTTTTTTTTTTTTCCAGGGCACTTCGGGGAACAAAGAAACAATTTAAAACCGGCTGTAGGGAAAGCAGCGGCCCCCCCTCCCCGCTGCCGCCCTAATGACGGGCGTTGTTTGTGCCGCGCCGCTCCGCGCAGGCTGAGCGCGGAGGCTCCGCTCCAGCGCGCCGCGGAGGGGAGAGCCGAGAGGAGCCAGGAAAATAAACAATGCTCTGTTTTATCTCCTTGCTTCCCCCTCTTCAGCTAAAACTTTTCCTTCGCGGGAGGGGGTTGGATTTGAGCATACGAACAGCTGCTTAAAATCTAATATAGACAAATGGACATCTTGTATAACATTAAGTTTTAGTAGGCAACTCATTTATTCTGAAGTGCTCTCGCGAATAGTTTGGCAAAGAGCTTTCTCCCTCCTGTTCCTGGAAAGTAGCTGGAGAGTTTGCTGGGCAGGACGGAGTCGGGTGATTGGGAAGGAGAGGGCGAGCGCTCCGCGGCCGCTCCTGAGCCCCGTGCAAATGCAGCAGCGCTCCGGGCTCGTCCCTGCACGCAGCAGAGAAACTAATGAGAACACCCCAAAAATTAGGCATAGAGAGAGGCTGTATGGATAAAAGATGTATTTATTATTTGGGTGATTTAATGTTTCTACAAGCGGCTTTAGGGAATATAACACTTGCAGCGTTTGCAATGCAAAGCTCTGGGGTATCTCTGTCTTTAGGCTAGTGTGTGTTAATATTAAACTAAAAAGAGTGGCACGGAGGTAGTTTTAGTATCTAAATCTCTCGGTAAAAATGGATTCCGCCGTCGGAAGTCGTCTGGGATGGAGCAGTGTGCTCCTGCCCCGGCGGCTGCTCCGCGCCTCTGTCGGGGGACAGAGAATAACGGCGGCTCTGTGTTTTATAGGAACGGCAGAGCCAAGAGCACATGAGCTAAACGCAGACCTGTGTCCACCCAACCGTGAGGAGAGCGCGGTCCCTTCCACATTACAGAATTAGAGTTCAGGGAGTTTTTTTTTTTTTTT
>VXAA01000494.1:69756-90473 GCA_013399115.1 Anseranas semipalmata
CTTCAACATTTTTAGTTTTTAGATTTGGGATTTTTTTTTTTTTTTTTTTTTTAAAAAAAAAAAAAAAAAAAAAAACAGGCCAAACTAACCCGAAAATTCAGACTTGATTTGCGGCCGTGTGCGCCTTGGTGCTGTCACCCACCGAGGGTGCCAGCGCCTCTCTGCTCTCCTCGGCGGGCGGAGAAGCCGGGGCTGTCTTCCCCGNTCCCCTTGGTGTTGTGTCCCCTCCCCGGAGCAGAGTCTCCATGGCTGGCTACAGCAAAAAAGAGAAAATTGCAATTGTTTGAGGGCTCGTGGGGGTACTGGGTCACTCTGCTTGAGCTGTTACCCTCTCCGCCTTCCACGTTCATTTGTAGGGACAAAAATCACATAGTTTGCCTTAAATTTTAGCTTAATTCGTTATGCGTTTATATATTTTCGAGTCATACTAAGACGATATGGTGAATTCCTAGGCGGGAAGCAGCCCGGTCCCCAGGATGAGGTTTTCTGCCTGCTCAGGGTTTGTTCTTCGTTGTCCTTCCCGCAGAAACCGCGTTCTTGGGCTGCCGGTGCGGCGGCAGCGAGCGCCCTGCGACCCCGCGCTGGGCTCTGCCGCTCGGGAAGGATGCGATCCGGGGCCAGAATACGGCTGCTTCGGGGTAGTTTTTGGTGGTGGTTTTATTTATTTTTGGGGGTAGTTTTATAAGAACAGATTTTCCCTAGTTAAGAAAAAAAAATATAGAAACGTAGCGTGATTAGAAAACGCGTTCTTGGAGCAAGAAGGGGCAAACGCATCGGAGAGTTTTGGGGAAGGTTCAGGGGAATTAAATCCCCGTTCCGTACGGTTCCGAGCGGGCGGAGGGACGAGAACCGAAGCCCGGTACAGCCAGGCCGGAGGGGACTCGGTGCGCGTGTGGCGGAGCCCGTCCGCAGCCTCAAACCGCCCCGAAGCGCGGAAAGCCCCGGCTCTGCCGCGGCCGGCGGGGACATCCGCGGGGGGGTTCGCCTTGTCCGGCAGCAAGGAGCCGCCGCCCGAAGCGCTCCGCACCCGCGACCAAGGTGCTGGGTGGGTGGGGGTGCAAGGAGCGCATGGGGCCCGCGGGGTTTTCCGAGGGTTCCCCTCGCTGCTCGGAGCTGGGGAATTTCAGTTTTTGCTCCCAAATCCCCGGCTCGGAGGAGACGGGCAGCGAGGGGAGGAACCCGCCTGCTGCTCCCGTTTTTCGGTCCCGCTTTAACGCAGCTCTGGGGGAAGGCATCGCGCCGGCCCCGGAGGTGGCCGTCGGTCCGCAATTACAGCTCCGTTAATAGCTCGCGGAGCCGGCAGCCTCCAAGCGCGCAGCTAACGCCGGCTGCCACCGCGCCCCGCGGAGCCCGGCTCCTCCCGCCCGGCGCCGGCTCTTAACGAGGTACCGGGGGCTGCGGAGCGCGGCCGCGGAGCCCCGCGGAGGGCAGCGGGGCGGCCGGGCCCGCACCGCCGGTAGTGCTGTAGGAAACGCCTTGGGTTTCTTTACGGGCTCATTTTCTCAGAGGAGGATTTTACTGCATGCGTAAAGAATTTTGAAAAGCAGTGGTAAATATTTTCTCTTCTGGCAAGTTATTTATTGGCATGAAGAGAGGATTTTTTTTTTCCTCTTTATAAAGCTACATGTGGTGACCATATAGGATCAGAAATAATGTGGCCTTTCTGGTTTTGAAGAACTGCTAATGTCATTAAAGGTCTTCCTAACACGCCAGCTAGGAGTTCAAAAAGCCTCGCCTTTTATCCTGGGCATATATTTGGTTGTTTATAAAGTGCAGACTTCCTTATGCTTCAAGTGCATCAGGAGGATTTCTTAACTCTGTAGAAGGATCTGTTTTCAACTATATTCTTCTTTGGAAATTGGACTGTTTAACTAGTGTCTTTCACACTTCTTTTCTGGCTGCTATTTTTATACATTCAACCGCAGAAGAGGTTCCCGCACACAGAAGCAAAGAATTTTCCTCTCTGCTTCATATTATAGAAAATATCTGCGCAGGCCACTAATTGTCCATTAGCGCTAATAAGTGGCTAAAACAATATTAGAAGATAACCTGAGCAACCTGTCTTCTTTATTTTAATTTGCCTTACTGAAGTCGGGAAGGTTTTGACGAAGAGCCGACTAGACGTGTCCGTGGAATCTGTGTACTAAACTTTTGGACTGTTGATTTTGAGGGTCACTTATCTAAGCTAAGTTCAAAGTGTCACCTGCTTTAATCCCTTTTCTGTCATGCTCGGAGAGACTCCACACAGCCCACAGTCGGCTTTGCGGAGCTCCTGGAAAAAAACTGTCTCGGTTCCCCCCCTCTCTTTTCCCTCACAAATGCACTAGGAATTTCTCCCCTCGATTCTAGCGGCTCTTAGGAAAAACTCATTTGAATTCAATTATTAATATTTTCCGGGCATGATCTTTTAGTGTGCCATTTGTAATATATTAGGATGAATTATATGTTTAAAAAAAAAGGGGGGGAGAAAAAAAAGAGAAAAAGCCGGAGAAAGAAGGCCTTTTCTATTAAATAGAAACAAGATGTTCAAATATAGAATGCATGAATTTGAAATCTCATGTTTTCCACTGTTGGATGCTGATGGCATTAAAAAAAATCCACTTTGCTGCTTCTGCAATTTAAATCCCTGCGTAGAAACATAAATTATCCACAGGGATATTATTTTTAATTAAAATTCTCTTTCCTGAAGGAGTTGTTTTTAACTTCTCTTCGGTTTTCCTGAAGATTTTTCTTTTCCCTCCGATTTAACATTTTCATTAATTGGACTATTCTTAAGCCGTGTCTTGTAAGTGGTGTGGGTTGGTGTTTTTGAAACTTTGACAGAAAACAGTCCACTTGTTTTGTTTTGTTTTGGGTGAATGGTTTTGGTGAAAACGCATAGTTTTGAAACAACTCAGAGGGAGTGGAAAACTTGGAGCTCTTCAGACATGTCAATGAACACTGTTCTCACACACACACACACACACACAAAAGCCCCCATGTTTTTTCAATGAGCTCTTGAACGTAGAGCTATGTGCTAAGACTTTTGAGGGGCAAACCTAAATTTATGCATCTCCAGCCGTTTTTAGGCACCTAAATATAAATGGAGCCGTTCTGAGAAGTGCTGAACCCTCACAAATCTTGGTGAAGACAAGGAGGACAGCTCTTGTTCATCACCGCTAAAACCTAGTCCCTTTTCTCTCCCTGCCCAAATGCGACTTCAGGCACTTGGACCGGCTGTTGAGTTCAGCTGCCTTTACCATTTCCTCTTAGAGAAGACCTGGAGAAGCAGGAAAAGTACTTCTGTACTCAGTGAAATAAAGGACTTGAAGTGCTTGGTGAACTTCAAAAGGTTTGAGAGCAGTAGGGCTAGCACACCTGCTTTATGTTAGGCGTCTAGATGGTCTGGAGGCAACCACCTTGGCCACTCAGCCCTTTCCCCGCATTCCCAGGCAATCCCGTAACGGGCCCCAGAAGGGTTCCCAGAGCATCCGCTCCATTGCTACAAACGCCTCCCGCTGCCGGGAACAAGCGCGTCGGGGCTGCCAGGACAGACCAACCGGCTGCAAAGCGTTGGAGGACCCTGGGATGGAGCAGGGGACCTCGAGGGCCCACGTCACTGCTGAATCTCGGGCTTGGCTGTTTTGAATGCATGCAGGGTTTTTTTTGTGTATTTCGTTTCAGTGTTTCATCTTTCCAAAGCCCTCCTCCCATCCTTACAGGCTAAAGAGGCCAGAAAACCAGGGGAAACAAAATTTCTGGTAAAAATGAGAAAAAGTGAGAAAAACTACCTCTTTTCTCTATCCCCAGTGGCAAATTCTTTAGTGAAGGACAAGAGGGATTTCTCTGTTACTTAGGGCTGGCAAGCATCAAGGGTTCCCTTGTCATACATATGTCATGATTTCTCATGAGCTTTTCTAGGGTTTGGTGGGTTCTCTAAAAATACCGGGGTCCCAGTGCAACAGCTGAATCAGTCCAGCCTCCTCTCCTTTTAGCTGACTGTCACCAAATGTGTGTTCTCTGTCCTATCAGACAAAGAAGGTGAAGGGGAAGTGGGGGCACAGATAGAACTGTTGGGGCAGGTACATCTGCTAATATGTCCTAGTGGTTTCATTGACTTTTTTTTTTCTTTTTCCTGAAAGTAATTTCTGAATCAATCATTCCGCTATCAGCTAGCTCTAGAGATGGATGAGTAACACTAGTGAGATAAAAGAGTCAAGGCTCCCTTTCCTGTGATTTGGCTGCTTTTTGTTAACAGTGCTCTGAGTGCCATTATTTCCCATAAAAGACATCTGGAAAATCATTGGCGTGTGGTGGAGAAAGTGGCTATTCTCTGCTTTGTACTCTCCTTTGATCCGACATGGAGCACAATTCGCTGCCTTTTGAGATCAATAGCTCCCATCCTGGGGCATTTTTCTGTCTCGTACAGTGTGGCTGATTTGAACCATTTTAAGAAAATATGAATGTCAACTTTTTGTTGTTGTTGTTGTTAAATGTGTTTGTTTATGAATTTGTGACAGTAGCACTAATGCCAGAAAGAGAATGGCGCGGACCAGCTGTATGGCCCCACTGAGCACAGCCGATTGAGTTGTTCCTCTGAGTTTGGTTAGCTTCACCTTTGTCATACCACACAACTAAAGATGCAGAAACGTATGGGTGGCCATGGTTGTCAGACAGCCCAATGGTGATCAAAGCAGAGACCTTCAGAGAGAAAAGCAGCAACTGCTGTAGCTTGAGCTCAGGCTGCCTACCCGGGGTGGGGATAGGTTCAAAGCCTCTTTGGGCTGGATGCAGAAGGCATCTCTGGGGGACTCAAAAGGGAAGGGTTTTGCGTGCACTCAGGTTTAGCAGAAATGCTAAATTGTGGTCTGTGCTTTTTAATCAAGAGCAGCCAGCCTGTGATTTGTGAGCTGCAGGCAGCTCTCTGATACTTTGGAGGTGGCCCCGGTGTCAGGACTTTGTCGTGGAGAGGCAATGGTGGGCTGAGGCTACTGCTGTAAGCCTGGTCTGGACAGGAGTTTGGGCTGAAGGGGCTGGCATTAGGCCCCGTATCGCATTCAGCATGGCCTTGTTCAAGGATGGAGCCTTGGGATCTCCATCACCATGTCCCACCAGAGCCCACTCCCAGAGCCTTCCCCATCCTTGCTTTTTGATTCTTCTTGGGAGAGGTAGCCGGGTGGGTGAGAATGAGTGTGCTGTGCCTTTCCTTGTGAAAGTAGCCCTCAGGTATTCGAGAAGGCCTGACAGTACTGAGCAGGAACTTGGGACCCATATATTCCATGAATGGCTCAGCTGGATGGACTTTGAGATGTTTGTCTGCCCAATGCCTCTGCTCTCCAGCACTAAATCCTGTAGTATTCAACCTCAAAAGGTCCTGCTAATATGCGTAGGATCAAGCACAGACCTACCAAAAGCGAGGGAGGTAATTTTTGCAGGAACTGAACGTTGGCCCCTAAATCTTCGGAAGAGAGCAGTGCCTAGAAACCAGCTGTCTAATATATCTGCTGTGCTAAACTTGTAGCAGGGAGGGGAGAATAAAAATGTGTTTTGCAGTATAATATTGCTTTGTGCCTCCAAAAAGGCTTCTAATTTTATGTTTTAAAGGCAAACATTACAGCTAATTGAAGAGCAGAGAGGAAAAATGGATCTCCTTTTCTAAGCGCCAATAAGACTGGGTTCTGGGCCAGTGGTTCTGTGAGAGGTCTCCATTTACTACCTGTCCTAAACCTCAGGTATTTTAGAAGGAAAATGCCTGCCATATATTAAAGAGAAAAGTCATTAAATGGATGTCAAAAAAAAAAAAAATCAAGGACAGAGAAAACCCATGTGACTGAATTTATGGCTTGCTTAAGAAGCACAAGGTAGCACTGAGAAAACATGAATGGGAACAAGGGGGCATCCACGCAATGGAAAAAGGATTTACCACTTGCTGCCTTCCCAGTGGTGACCTCAGAAGAGGTCCCCCAGGATGGCAACGCCGCTGTCCCATCCCTGCAGTCTGGACCCTCCTCCTCCTCCTGCCTTTCCCCCCAGCCCCCTGGAATAGAATAACCTCCTCCACCTCACTGGGAGTTGGATTAGGCCCCGTGCCCAGAACATCGCTGGGTTTTTATTGCTACGGTGAATGCACCCATTTGCCTCTGGAGGAAACGGAGCTGAGCTTGAGCAGTCCTGAGCCAGCAGGAAATTCAAGGCTTTGTGGGCATCCATGCAGGAGCCAAGCTAAATGAGCAAGAGGCAAAGGGAGTGCTCTCAGGGACAGTGGGTTCAGAGCGGGGCTCGGGTTTGGGTGGGAGGATGCAGGAAGGAGCGCGATGAGGAATTTTAACCATGGCCTCGATGGGAGCAGAGGTGTTCAAAGCGCCTGGCGTAGCACCAGCAATCAGGCTGGCAACCCATCTGAGGGCTAAGCTTGCTCTGAGCTCCCGTTGAACTTTAGGTTCTCCTTCTGAACATCCAGAAGCTTTCTGGGATCCCCCTGGAGAGTCCTAGTGAGGCTGGAGAAGCAAGAACAGACTCCTCTTACTGCTGCACTTACTCCAGGCCCTGAGGAAGCACTGTTGTTGTTGTTTAATTTTTAAGAACTAGAGATCATACCCTAGAGGGCATCTGTCCTTCCTAGCCCGTCTCATTCTTATCTGTGGTCTCAGCAGTGAGATGCTGCGGTCCTTAAGACCAGCCTCACAGATGGCAGAACCAGGACATGTGGTGATGACTCTTTCCAGTTCTGCATATGCTGGTAGGACCCACGTACTTGGTCTCATAGCAGATGCTGTGCAGTGCTGCTGCTCCTTGCCTACCTAAGCTTGGTTTGTTGCTTTTTCTCACTAGCTTTGTGCATGGTTTGATGTCCTAGCTCAGCTCAAGTGCCTGCAAGCTGCTGTGGAGAGAGGTGGGCTAATCCTTTCCTCACCTTGCCTCCCTGTGCTCAGCTCCTACTGCTTCCCTCGCACCAGACCTCGCAAGGTCTGGCTGTGGGCGAAAAGGTTCAGCTGGTTGGTCTGATGGCAGACCAGGCCTGTAGGAAATATGGCAAAGGGACTGGATTTTGTGTCAGATCAGGTGCTGAGCTGACCACCTCATTGCTGGATCCTACACGGTCCTGATCCTCTGCTATTAGAGTGGCTTTGCTCTGTGACCAAGCTAAGGGAAGCTGCTGCCAATACTTTAACTGTGTTGCCAAGGGATGATGGAGGGGAAAACAGAAGACAGGGTTGGCGGGAATCCTGCTCTAGATTTGATGGGATGGGCAAATGGCTTGGGAGAAAGCAAATCTGCTCTCCACTCAGCCACTAATACGTCCTGTGGACCTGGGCATCTCACTGATCCGTGCGCCTGACTTGCTCTCACCCTTTGCATCGTGACCCCCGGAAAGGCAGGACCGGCCTCTCCCCGTGTGCTCATAGGATGCTTCACACGGTGATGCCCTGTCATGGTGCGGCCTCTGGACTCCATCACAGCCCTACTACTATTAATAATCCAGAGGATTAGAAAGATAAGCCAGTTACAGCAAGACTCAGGCTTGTCAGTGCTGCCCACTGGCTCGTGGTATCTTATAGGTGGGAGAACTGCTTCGCTCTGTTTTCTTACAGTCTATAACTTTGGAAATGCTATAATAGCTGCTCAGGTTTTATTTCATTGCAAACCTCTCAGCGTAGGAGACATCTGTGCTGACAGAATTATCTTTTTCTTTTTTTCTCCTTTGCCTACAATGGTGTCTTTAATGAGAGCTGGGCTTTAATTGGTAGCTCAGCTGCCTCCCTCCCCCTCAGCCTGGGGGAGCTGGCTGAAAAGGAGCACAGAAGTAATATATGGGCAGTTCAAGTACGTGTATTTCAGTTACGAAGCAGCGTATGTCAGATATTTAACATGTATTTCACCCCAAAGAAGGACAAATATTTGTGTATAGGTGAAGCACAATAGCACTCTGCCCTTTCCCAGGTGTTTAGCAGCTAAAGGTGGTGGTTACGCTGTCTGTGTGGTGCTCAGGGATGTGCCTGCCTGGCCATGGGCTCCGGCTGGGCTGGGCTCTGGCCACACTGCTGTTGTTCCTCGTGGAGCAGGGGGATCTATGTGTCCATCCTGGATGGCTTTTGTCCTTGGGAGGGCTGCAGGGCTCCCTAGGGTCACAGCAGGGTGACAGTTGTTCAGTCTGCCGAGGAGGTGGCACGAATCAGCTGCTGGCTCGTCCTGCCACATAGGTAGAGCATCCCAGGGATGGTTAGAGGTGCAGCCAGAGGTTTGAATGAAGGTGAACGGGGAGTTGCTGTTCTTGAGAAAGGAGAATCCAAGGATTTACAGGAAACACTGCTTCCAGTTGCAGGACCTGACTCAGCCTTTCCCGGTGGCAAAAGTGTAACTCAAACACACATCTCCATTTCTTTTTTCTTTCCTGCTCTTGTGTTTTAGCACAAGGGGGATTTAGGGGAGATGCTGTGCAGGGGGAAGAAGGGATGAGGCATATATAGAGGTTTGTGCAATAGGTGTTACCTGGGAGCAGCACAGCCAGAGTGGGCTTGAGCCTTTTCAGAGATGCAGGGCAAACTGAACTTGCCAGAGGGACTGGGGCTGGGCTGCTCACCATGTGAAAGGGTAGAATAAAGAGGAGGAGCTGGCAAGGAGTCCACAGGGGCTTGGCTCACTGCTGCTGCTGGGGGACTTGGGCTTCTTCTGCTCTCTGCTGGGGGAACTTCTCAGTGGGATGTGGCAGCTCTTCGCCCGCTGCAGCAGCCAAGCCACCTGCTGAACTGCGTGTGCTCAGGGCCTTGCACGTGGTGCTGATGTTTCTGCACCCTCTTCTCTTCCTTTGCCCATTAGTCCAAAAACACTCCCTGCCCCACTGGTGAGACCTCTGCTTGTCATGCCGTGGTGACTCCCCCAGCTGCTGCGGTCAATGCTACATCGTGTTACCCCAAGATCTTGAAGAAAAACTAGTCTGACTTCTGGTTCCTCCCTGCTGAGCAGAAAGACTACTGTCTGTGTGGGCAATGGTCGACCAGCCCCACAGTGGTGTGAGTGCCCTTTCTCCCCAGTGACTCTGCAATAGGAGATCTCAAAAGCATGTTTGGAAAGGGCAAATGAGTACGGAAACTGAAGAAACCTTGTTGTCAAACATGCATTCTCACAGAGAGATTTTCTGGTGTCTACTCTGGTGAACTTCTTGCTGCATGTGTTGCTTTTCTAATGATGATCTCATTTGTGGATTCTCTGATGTCCAGTAGTGTGGCTGTGTCAAGTGAGGGCAGTGACTTTTTCCTTTTTCATGCTGTGTAAGAACTTTGTTCTGTTAAGAGTGGCAGCAGGCTGCCAAACATGGTGGAGGTGGGACAAAACATTCTACAGCTGTGAAGGGAGACAAGGGGACTAACAGAAAAGCAGTTCAGGCATGCAGATCTCACCTCCTTTCCTCAGGGAAATAGTAGAGCAAGACCCCAGAGCTTGGCCTGAGGATTACACCATGCTGGAGTCCATGGAAATGCCCCCAGATCTTATGACCCATAGCACTGGATGCTGTAACACTAAGCATGTTGCTGAAACAGAGGGCTTTTCTCCTGCAGAACAACTCGAGGTGCTGGTGGGGTCTCCAGAACATAGGATTTGGGCTCTGCGCAACTTCTGGACCCATATTTTAGGCACTTCTGGAGGCCCATTGTTGCACCTCCCTAGACACGACTCATCTTTGCCCCATGGACCCAGCCTCTCCTTCCTTTCCCTGCAGTGTCTCCAGGCTCTCACTGCTCTCCTCTTTGATGGTGCTGGCACAAGTTCATAAACGAGTTCAGGAATGCCCCGGTGCAGTGCATGCTTGCTGCCTCCCAGCCTGGCCCAGGCTGCACCCTGCAGCACGCAGGATTTGTGCCTGGGAGAGATCATCCCCTGTTGGGAGCCTTGCAGGACTCCTGTGGCAAGAGCAGTGTTTACATGAGGGGGCAGGCACTGGGGTTTTCGCGCTGGGATTTGGGAATGTTCCCCCCACCCTGTTCCTCCTGAGTAGTTGGTCAGAAATGTTTATCAAGGGCTAGGAAGGAAACCTGTGTGTATAATACCCCAGACCAGAAAGCCAGAAAAAATCTCGCTGAAACCACAGGGTCAGCCTGGCAGATTTGCAGCACTAATTTACTGGTGGCTTGAACAAACAGAGGCAGATTTGCACTCCTCCCTTCTCCTCCTCCTCTGCCATCTGATGCTGTGCTGCAGAGGGTGGCTGGGGCAGCCACGGGGTGCGGGACCTACCTTCGCCCTCGGGTCACCTGGGCTCTGTCTGCTGCCAGGTACGGCGGGGCTGTGTTCCTTGATGGCCCTTCCGATGGGTGCGGAAAGGTAGCGATGTTTCTGGTGACTGCCCTTTCCTTCTCCTCCCTCCGAAGGAAGAGGGGACTGAAGATGTTGTCTCCTTATCAAGCTGCTTGAGTTTAATTCTCCGCATCCACGTTCCCAGCCTGCAGTCGGTGCGGGGAATGGTGCTTAGCTCTGACCCCATTTCCTTTCTGGTGACGTTAATTCGCTTGACCTTGTGTTTGCTGATCTTGTGTTCCCTTGCAGCTGACAGGCGGGTGTGAGGCAGGCAGGAGGCTCTGGAAGGAAGGGCGCGTGATCCCCAGCACCACTGCTTGCTGAGCATGCAGGAAATAAGTGCTGTGCTCCACAGCGGGACCAGCAACTTGGTCTGTGCTGAGGATCCATTCTTCAGATTTTAATTCCAAAATGGGAGTCTTTATCCAGTATTCCCCTTTGCTATGCTGATGAGATGCATCCTGTGCATGCATAGTGGGTCTCCTGGGAATTCTCATTAGCCTCACCTGGAGCAGACTCACCTCTAGGTCTAACAAGGGTAGAGACAATTTGCTGCTGTTGAGTCAAGAGCAGCCAAATGCTAATCTCAAGTTTATGTTGGTGCTTCTGAGAATTCCATCGTTTGCTGTCTCTCTGCCTCTTCAGGATCATAAAACATGGTCGCTACTGTTCCTTTGGACCTCATTTCCCTATCTGCCATCCTTCACTTGTATGATACAACGGTGAGCGTATGAAGGATGAGGAGAGGCTCAGATATTCCAATAAGCTGTGTGTGGGGATGAACAGGTCATGTTGATGGCCAACTTCAAACTGCCCATCAGCTGTGGCAGTTAGGGTCTGTGGTGGTCAAAACTTCTGCCAGATGTCTTGGATCTCTGCTGGGAAGGGATGGCATGGCTGTTTGTCAGTTATTTAAACTGTGACTGTCTTCCCTTGGAAAATGGGCAAATCTTGTGAACACAGTTCCATTGGTATTGATAGACATGCTGCATCCCAGCTGGCGTCATGGGGTGCTGTGGGAATGGATCAGTCCATACAGGGCTGTTGGAACAGAGAGCACCATTGCCATTGTTTTCAATGGAAAGTACCAAAAGATCCCAGTGTTTTGGGAAGCTCCTCTGCGTGGGAGAGGGTGTGGAGATGAGATCGCAGCACTGACCTCTGCAAGAAAGTGACTTCGCTGCTTGGGATTACGATGCGTGTCTACCTCCAAGTCAGTTGTCTTTGCAAGAATTATGGCTCTGTGTCCAGAATACATTGGCAGCCCTCTGCCAACTCCTTGCTGTAATCTCCTTGAAACCCAAACAAAAATGAGTCTTTGCTCCGAGGAGAAAATTTCAGACTTTTTAGATAAGCAAGCAGGAGAAAATGCAAACATCTTTGTTCTCTTTATGTCTTTCCTTTCATTTATTTTCTTTTCCTGCCTCTTGAAATACAGCCCTTTTCTCTCTGGAAGGTGCCGCCACTAAGCTCACTTTCCCAATTCTGAATCTCAAGAATGTGATAAACCTTAGTTGATTTCTCCAAGCGGCTTGAACTGGTGTCAGGGCCATCTGCTCTCCAGGTCATTATAAGAATTTGCACCATAAAGCTTTGCCATGTGTTCTCTGCAGATTACATACACCTTTGGCTGTGCTCTTGTTGTTAGCTGCTCATTATTGGTTGGTTTGAAAAGCTTTCCTTATAAATGCCCTGTGTCCCAACCACACGTGTTGTATCAGTGGTTTTATAATGACCCATTTGGAATTATTTAGCCAGGGAACCTTGCAGTTTTTCCTTTCAATGTGTCCTTATAAGATGCCCAACTTCTACAGTTAGTCTATGAATGTACCCACACTATTAGATCCACTTGTTTATAATAGCAACCAAATGTCTTCAAATATTCAAGCCTCCTTTTATTTTTTACAGCACTGGCAATAAGCCTTTACATGTTAACTCTTGGCCTCTCTGGGTAACCTCTTATTTAAAAGCAACTTAATTGACTTTACCAGGCCTGGGCTATTTTTCATTTCTTCCTAGTGGACTCATTACTGGAGATGGATGTTTATAAACTGGATCTGGATCCTTCTCCCTTCTTCCTTCCCTCTCTCTCTCACACACATATGCACACACACACACCCCAACGCACACACAAACTGTTTTACCCCTTCCTGCCTGTTTACATTAGCAGGCCATAATCATATTCATGGCTTCAAATAGCTTGGCTAAGATTTTGTAGTGGTGACCTGGTATAAAAAAAAGGAAAAACACAAAACCAAACAGTTAAGTAGTAAGTGCTGAAAGGGAAAGAGAAAACATTAAAATACTCAGGAGTTTAGGGATTTGTGTGTCAATGAAATGGTCAGGATTGAAAACTCTTAAGGAGCCTACAAGAAAGATGGAGTGACTTTTTATATGGACAGACAGTGATAGGACAAGGGGAATGGTTTTAAACTAAAAGAGGGGAGATTTCAATTAGAAGTCGGGAAGAAATTCTTCACTCAGAGGGTGGTAAGGCGCTGGAACAGGCTGTATGGAGAAGCTGTGGCTGCCCCATCCCTGGAAGTGCTCAAGGCCAGTCTGGATGTGGCTTTGGGCAGCCTGGTCTGGTGGGTGGCATCCTTGCCCATGGCAGAGGGGCTGGAACTGGATGGTCTTTGAGGTTGCTTCCAACCCAAACCATTCTGTGATTCTATGATTAGAATAGAGATTTGATCCTTTGAAACAGGTAGGTTTTATACTGGTGTAATTCTTTTTTTTTTTAATGTGTGATGTAAAACAGGTGCAATGCAAAGGTAAACTGGGTCCAGTGTTGTTTTTTCTTCCTTCTTTGCCTTTTGGAAGTAGTGTTATTATTATTTAGAGGGAAAAAAAAAAAAAGACAAATGGAAGCAGGTTTTAATCAAGCCACAGTCTTTAGCATACCGGGTTCTCAAAAGTTAAGCATCCAATTACTTGTAAAAGCATAAGGCATGAGTACTTTGAACATGTAACCCTGCCTGTCTCTGTAAGCAGGACACATACTTAAATGCATAGCCTTTTAATATATAATGTACCAGATCCTCAGCTCATCCTGTGTTGCTACAGGTTTCACTGTGTCACTGGATCTTTTCTGATTCCCTTCAGTTGAACAGCTGGTGCAACACACTCAGGTGTTATCCCTGCTTTAGTTTAAATCAAGTGGCCTGTTCTAACAGAGGGGCTCTGAGCACCCAGTACATTTGTTAGGTATCCCAACTGTTCTGCTGGTATGTGTATAGCCACTGAGCCCATGCTGCTTCTTGCTTTGCATCCATCTATACATCCTGAAATGGCTGTCAGAAGTGAGAGAGATAGAAACACCAAACTGATTATATCTTTCATCCTTTTTTTTCCTGTTTCCTCTTTGTGTCTGATAAATTCACTTCTTGTTCATGAGCTTCTCTCTCATTTTAAATATCCAGTCTGTGGAGAGTTGCAACACATCCCACTGCTCTCAGCCCAGAATAGCTTGTTGGGAGGATTTTCCTGCTGATTCATCTTAAATTTGCCTCATTTTCCTTGAACCTTCTTGTCTTTCCTGGGCTGCTTACCACCTAGCTTGTTAGCCCAGTGGGAAGGAGCAGCAGGACTCTTGGTCCCCACCAGTCACTGCTATGGAGAATGAGCCAAGAGGTGGACCCCAGTGATGGGAGCCCAGGCATTTCCTTGAGGGAGAACAAGTGCATTTTCTCTGCACACCACCACCTGTACGCCCATCCTCACAGACCCTCATGGTTGGGAAGTGTTATTTTCAAACTGTGTGACAGCCCTGGTGCCCCACAAGCTGCCTGTGGCAGAGCTGAGAAGGAAAGGTGGGCAGTCAACCTCTGAGATTAGCAGCCTGGGCGATTGGGCAGGCTTTCCTGCTCAGTTTGCATGTTTCTATCACATCTACCGCAGTCTGGTATCTTCTGTATCATTATCATATGCTCTAATAGATCTGTATGATGGTGTGTGGTGGAAGCACGGGGAACCCCAAAAGATGGAGGCTTCTTTGCATTAGCTGCATGTAGCAGCTGATGATTCCTGCCCTCAGAATTGCAAGTTCTGACCCTTTCATCATGAATTTTTCTATGTTCTCCTCAAACTATCCGGTTTGTGGGTTTTTTTTTACGTGTGTTTTGTTGTTGTTGTTTTGTTTTGTTCTGTTTCTTGGTGATTGCCCAGCAGTAAGGTGCAAGAGATGCCTGTGGGCTGCCTGGCCCCTGTGTCCCACCTCTGTGTGTGAGCTGTGCTCCTGCTGTGGGACCTGCCCCTCCAGCACTCCTTACTGCAGCCTTCAGAGCAGCTTTCTGCCCCATGCTCTCTCTGGGACTAATCGTTTACTTTTTACTGGATTTTGGATAAAACCACTATTGAAGAATCTGGATTTTGAATAATCCTCCAGCCACCTTTCCCTGAATTTAATTTTCACAATTTATTTTATGCTCTTTCTGCCTTTTATTTTCCTGCTTTTCTCTGTCCTTCTCTTTCCTCCTCTTTTTAATCCTCTTATGCTTTTCACAAGTTCCCTTAACTGGGTAGCATCTGCCAATTTTATTAATGGGCTGTGTAATCCATTTACAGGGCTATTAATGAAAATACTAAATAAGACCAGACCTAACAAAAGATCCTTGGAGTACTCTGCAAGATACCTCCCACAAGTGTAATACTTGGCTTACTGCCTTTCTGGCAGGTTTGAATCCACAAAGCAATGTTCATATTATTATTATTATTGTTATTATTATTGGCATTAGGAGATAACTAGAAAGCCAAGCCAAAACCCAGGTTTTGCGGCAATAGGCATGGTGCACACATGCTCTAATTATTTATTAGAAAACAGCAGAGTCTCAGTGTGATGGGGGTCCTGGTTTAGTCCAAGAGCTACACGAAGAAGAAGCAGTTGTTGGTCTCAGGGTGGTTACAGTATGAAAAGAATGACCTAAATGAAGGATGGGAAGGGTGACAGCGAGATCAAGAGCACTGCCAAAGGCTTTGCCCTCTGACAGTAGCCATGCAATAGTCCACACTGCCTCTCAGTCAGGTAGCACTTGTCTCCATCTGCTTGATTTTACCTTCCCCATTAAACTGTGCAAGCACCGGATACCTTATGGCCAGCCCAGACAGGGCATATTCTCAGAAGTGCTTCCACTGCCCGAAGTTGCCATTTTTGTAAAATGTAAAATCCAGTATCTTAGGGGGGGAAAAACAAAACTATAAACCAACCTGTGTCGTCTGGACTGCTACTGCTCGGTAGACAACTTACGTGCCTGATATAAAACATAAGCAGAGGGGATTCAGCTGACCTGCCAGCATGTTGCATCAGAGCTCGTTTCTGCTGACCTGTTACTCGCATTAATAACCAGGCTGATTTTAAGATTTCCGAGTAGATCTCCAGTTGCTACTCAAATTAAAGGGATGGAGAGGAGAGCATGTAGCGTACAGTAGATGGTAGCACAAAGCTGTAGGTGATCTGGAGAGAGAGCAGAGGGAGAATACAACAAAATGCCTGATAGAAAAGATTCTGGTGGGTGATTTTCTGTAAGAAAGGTGAGAATTTCCCGAGCTGCTTACAGCATGGGATATCCAGCTCTTGGTCACAATCTCAGATTTAAAAAATCTGAAAGATTAAAAGCTAATGAAGATAATTGCCAGAAGTGTACAGAGGTATTTGTTCTTCTATGTCCACACTTGGATGTTCAGTCCTTGTGCACATAGATGTTTACCCTGGTTTATTTTCATACCAGCGCACACGTGAGCCTCCTGGATGCTGCAGGTTTAAGGCCTTCAGTTGCATTTTGGGAGACCTACTCTGGTGCATGTGCCTGTGTATAAGATACTTTTATATAGTCTCCTTTCCAGGTGCATTTTCCACGATGTGTGTGTATATACCAGAACCCTTACGTGATTGTACGGGGAAAACAAAGTCTTTTTGTTACTTTGCAGCTCTGCCTGAGCAGCTTTCAGGACTCCCAACCAAGCATTGCTCCTGGCAGACCCTTAAGTCCAGGCACAAAACAGAAAGGGCTAGGGGTTGGGGGGGGATGTTTCTATTGAAAAGGGGAAATTTCTGACCATGCTAGTTTTATTGGCCTGGAGGAACCCTATAGATTAACAACCAGCAATACCACCCCCCCACACACACTCCTTCACTGCCACCCACCCCCACTCCAACCCGGAGACCTTAAACAATCCGGTAGAAGGTGTGACTTCAAACTTGGTGGTAGGGATAAAGAGAAAGGAAGCCGGAATGTAAGCACTTGTGTGATGTGATTATTCCCAGAAATGCCTCGACATCTCCCCGCTGTCCCGGCACGGCTGCCAGCGGTGCCTCCGAGCTCTGAGCTAAGGTGCTGACCACGGACTGCAGAGACACCGTGATACCTTATCGAGGAGAGGCATTGGGTCTCCTCGTAGTTACAAGCGGAAATAGGGCCGGTAGCCAGCCCAGCCTGCTGCCAGGGGCACTGCGGCCTCGGCACCCATGAGACCCTGCCTGCAGCCAAGGTAAAGGGGCTCCCCTGGCCCCCCTCCCCCGGCTCCCCCTGCCTGGGGGCTGCCCTTGGGTTCCCCTGGCGCGGGCCGCGGGGCTGTGCCTGGGGTTGGCCCCCACGGGGTGGACACGAGTGGGGTCAGGGATGGGGGGTGCGTGGGGGTAACGGAGTGGGTGGGCATGCGCGGGGTTGGCCTGACGTGCGTGGGGTGGAGCTGATGGGGTGGGCACACATTGGCTGTGGCAGGGGGGTGCCTGTGCTCCGTGCGTGGGTGCGAGGGTTTTGGGGGATGCTGCCCGGAGCTGTATGTGTTTGGTGGTTGCCTCTGGGCTCGTTGCCCTCCAGATATCTGTACTGGGCAGAGGAGCTGGGGCTGCCCCTGCCTCTGTCAGCATTTGGATGCGAAAGTGCCTAAAGATGCAGTGATAGAACTCATCTAGTTGCTTCCCAAATGCCTTATTATTCATGTATTCACCTTAAGTGATGCCTGGTTCTCCAGCTCTGATCCCATATGTCAAGGGAGAAAAACAATACGCGTATTCTCTCTTATTTTTCTCCTCTTTCCTTTTTTTTTTTTTATTTAAATGATTTCATTTACAGGGGAGGTGGAAGTGGGAGAGGGCTAATGTATAACAGGTGTTTTGATTTCATGTTACTCTTTGAAAGGCAAATCTCGCCATTTGGACTCCGTATTCACCCTTGGTTGGCAAAGAAAGTAATAATAAGAATTGTTTAGGAATTCATCAAAGAAAAACCCACCCCCTTTCCCCGCCTCCCCTTTCCTGCACCATCGGTGGGATCCAGCACCCCCTGATTGTAGATGGCACAAAGCTTCGGGGTTTGGGCTTTTTTTTTTTTTTTTTTGGTCTGTTTTCTAAGATGCTTTTTGGGTGATGTGCGTTAGCAGCTTGTCACGCAGGCTGCGGGGCTGGCTTTTCCCTCCCGACGGCTGCAAGAGACGGAGCCAAGAGGGGGGGGGAAAGCGCAGGGAAATGCAGCCGGGGACCATCGGGTCTCCCAAACCCGCAGCCGCGGCGGGGCAAAGCTGCTCCGAGCCGCGCCCGGCCCTGGCGGGGCTCTTTTCTGCGGCTCCGCGTTTGCCGCTGCTCATGTCCAAGAAGTAGCTCGACATAAATATATATTTCTTTCCTATTTCCGCCTCCCTCCCACCTCGAAAATAATGAAAACCATTATTCATATAAACCACGGCCCGGCAGCTCGGTGCTGCCCGTGTCAATCAGGCGCTCGGAGGTCCGGCACCAGCGGGGCCGCGGGCAGGGGGGAACGGCCCCGGGCCCCCGAACCAACCCCGGGCACACGGGTGCGAATAAGGGGCATTTTCTCCCGTTTTTAGGAAACGTAGTATTTGCCGGAATAATCCCGTTTCGATGAATTTCGCGTCGCCCCAGAACTCGAAGGTGCTTCCCCAGAAATTCGTAAATCCTTAAAGCACTGGGTCGGGCTGAGGTAGATCGTTACGTGGGGGGGAATAATGCCTTTGCGCTGTGTTGATTCGGAGTAAAACCGGTGATTGGGGAATTAACATCGGGATGGAAACGCGATGGTAGAGACACTGTCACGCCGGGGGTTTCGGGACTGGTTGTAGATCGGGGTTTGAATGCGCCTAAAACGCAAGCATCTTCGGGCTTATGTTCTTCGATGTCGGGATAAAATGGATTCAGTGTCCTTAAATGATGTCCACTCCTAAAACCACCAGAGTTAACCAAATATCTCGCAATTCAAATGGGTAAAGGCGTCTCCGCGCACAATGATCTGCAAACCCGGGGCTTTTATTTCTCCTGTCTGATCCCGCTGTAGGTGCTTGTGTACGAACTCCTCGCTACAATTCCTGCGAGCTCCAAGAGAGCTATACGTTTCTGGAGCCGGGGACAATTTCCGCCCGGTGCTCTACGAGGCTGCTCCGTCCTGCAGAAACCTCGGGTCATTTGTCCGGACAGTTTTAATATTCTCCACCAAGCCGAGGGAATGAAACAGCCCATTCCTCCTTCGGCTTCCAAGGTGATTTCAAGGCTTCGATTCGAGCGCGGGGTGGTGGGAGCGGGACGGGGAGGGGGCTCCCTTGGAGCTAACGCCGCTTTTGGAGCGGCGGGGAGGGAATCGGAAGGGAACCATCTTCCCTCCGCCTTGGAGAAAGTCCTGCGAAAGCTCCTCAGACACTCACAGCGCCCGGGCGCTCTGCCTGGCGAAAGGCACATCCGTGTTTTCTCCAGCAAGTGCAATGCAAGAGCTCTCCGGCACGGGAGACATTCGTGTTTTAAATTACGGGGAAAGGAAAAGAGACGTGTTTTCTGTCTCGAAAACAGGGAAATCGCATCTTTTTTCTAAAGAAAAAAAATGCTTTTGCTCTTGTGATGAAACCGTTGTAATTTATCACTCGAATTCGTAACAATCCTGCTGATGGTTTTTAGCACCGAGGCCGCTGCAGCTTCTTCCCTCCGCAGCCCGGTTCCGCGTCTGCTGAGAAAATGGGGGCCTCGCTATTATTGCCCACAAACCGCTTTATTTTCCACCAAACCAAGGCTTCGGTGATTCTCTCTAATGCTCCCCCCAAGCAGCCCCCGAAATATTGCATCAACTCCAAACCAGAACGGCCGGTAAACCCGGAGCTGCTAGGAGTCGCTTTGGACGCGGATCTGGGGGATTTCTCGTTTTTGCGTGTTTTCAGAGGAAATCCTTTCCTCTCCCATTAGACACACACAGACACCCCGGAATTTCTTCCTCCCCCTTAAGGGGTCCCGATTTGAAGGGGGGGGGGGGAACGGGTGTAATTTAAAAGCCGCCGTGCGCAGCCCGAACAATAGGAGCCATAAAACGAGACGAGTATAAGAAAGTTGTCGGGAGGGACGTAAGAACCACAAACACTTTTTTTTTTTTTCCCCCTAACCATACAATGTGGAAACTCTTAAAGGGCGCTATCTGTAGACATCTTGCAATCACTGGTCTTCCTTGTCATCTGAAGGAGAAAGGGGAAAATATATTAAGTGAAGACACACTTTAAAATTACTTATACATTTTAAACATGCTGGCAAAGGGAACTGCCTGATAAACTCTTGCCCAGATTTCCTTTTTCTGGGATAAATTATTTCAAGTTGTTACACAAATATCTCCCTCTTCTCTCCTTCCCCCCCCACCCTTTTTCTCGTTTTTTGGTTCAAACGAAACCACGCTCCCGCGAAGAGCTGGGGCCAGGCGCGGGCGGCGTGCGGGGCCGGTCCTGCGGCTCCGGGCGGGTGCACGCAGCCACCTGAGCTGCCCCTGCCTTGCGGGGGCGGGGGGGGGACCGAGTGCGATGGTGTGAGTTGATAACAACAGCACGGGTGGAAATGCTTGATAACCCTCCCGCGCACCGCCCCGGTTTGCAGCCAGGTGCAGCGGCGCTGGCAGGATCGGCCCCGGCTGCGCTTGGGCCGCTTCCCCCGAGCTTAAATCGCCCCAAACCAAATTATTTCCCTCCTAACGAATTTCCGAGCTCGGACTGCTGTGCTTGACTGCGAGGGCTTCAGCCAAGAGCACGTTGCCGCCTGTAAAGCCGCCAGCTCGAAACAATTCAAGCGGCGGAGATTTGGACAGGGAATAAGGGGTGCAGTTTTCCCACCGTATGGACGCGCTCTGTGCCTTAGGGATGGGATTTGTCCGGGAGAGAAGAGCGATGCGAAAAGGGACGGAGGGCCTGGGCGTTTGTTTGCTCTTTTTTTCGTTTATCTGAGATAATCTCGGTCTCTTTTTTCGCTCGTTAACAAAAATTGGGGAAGGGCCTGGATTTGGGACAGAAGCGGGGCAGGGGGTGCGCTGCCCGGCCGGGGACATCCCTTCGTGGGGTGGGAAAATCGCGTTTGCACCGGGTTTAAAAACGCGGGGCAGGATCGGGCTCTCCTTGGCCAGCGGGGTCACCCGCTGTTCCCAGCACCTTCAATCGGCGTCCATCGCACAATCCGAGGGTGGAGGGGGGGG
>VXAA01000494.1:90484-103942 GCA_013399115.1 Anseranas semipalmata
CACCCCACAAACCGGGGGGGGGGGGGGGGGGGGGGGCACCTTTTTTTTTTTTTTTTTTTTGCCTTTTTTTTTTTTCTCCCTAAGTCTCTTTCAAGCTGAATTTATGTTTGTGTGATGAAATGCCCCTCTGTGTTTAACATTCCCAATGATCATTTGTTTCCTTAGCTCCATTACTCCTTTATGAGAGCGCCTTTCGCCCGGGCATGTTTAATCATAACCGCTTACGCAATATTTTCTTTGGGATAGATTCACTCAGCCTTATTACATATCAATTATTTCCTTACAACTTCGTTCCACACCAGCTGCTTTGTTATCTGGGCCTGCCACCCCCTACCCCCCCGGCGTGTGATGGGAAAGGAGGGAGACGTTTGTTTTTCCTAGGATAAAATACTGCTAATAATAATGCGGATTGAGTGCAAGGAGCGGGTGGGGGGAGAAGTCCCGCAGCCGGCCGGGGCTGTGTGCGCGGTGTCGCCGGGGATGCTCCGCGATGCCGGTGGCACTTTGGGGCAGAGGAAGGGCTCACGGGACGGCTGCGGGTCGCAGCCCCCTTCCTCGCCCCGGGGGCTCCCTCCCCGCGGGGGAACTGGGGGGGTCTCCCCGTTCCCTTGCCTTGCGCGAAGCTCCGGGGCGCTGCGCTGCGCCGCGCCTCGCACCCTATTTTGGAGCCGCTCCGCGCTGCCTGCGCCTCCCGGGCTTCGCGCTGGCGCAGGGGAGAGACTTCCAGCTTTAGAGCCCCCCGGGGGACCTTTATTCGCCCCCCTCCAGCTGTCTCCTCCGACTATCCTGCAGCCACCCGCCTGCAAAGGACATTTCGAGTCTGTTCGAGCTCCTTTCCCAACCCCTCCTTGGGTTTGAAATATTTTCGGTGTAAGTTTTATCGTGATTTTACATCGTAAACACGCTGCCAGACTTGGCTTCTCTCTTGCTCCTCTTTCCGATGCCTCGGAGCTCGCCAGCTTCCCGCGGGGTCTGTCCTGGGCTGCCCCGGGACCCCCCCCCCGCCCGGCCACCCTCAGGGATATGCAGGGGCTCCGGCCCCCCTCCTCCCTCCTTGTTCTCCGATTTTTACCCTTCTTGCCCCAAAACTCGAGAGGCAGTGTTTCTTTTCTCATCTACAGAGTCCACAGCACAGCCCATATTTCTTTTCTTTTTCGGTTTTTTTTTTTGTTTGTTTGTTTTTGTTTAAATCCCCCTCTGATGCTGAAGAACCCGAGATCGTTTGGTTAAGCCATGCCTTTATAGGGGAAATATATATATTCCTTTATGTGAACCATAAAGCTACTCTCGGGGAAGTGAGAAGGGCCGGAGTGTGTCCGTCCATGAGCAAAGTGGGGGACACACAGGTTTGGAGCGTGGCAGGAGCCCGGGCCACGCAGGAAATTTTGGGGAATTGGGGGGTTAATGCTGATTTTCCTGGCTCTGGCGAGATGGTCTCTCCATCATCTTTGCGCACACGCGTATATGTGAACAGATGACTTGGCACTGGCGAGAAACACTTAAAATAATGCCTCTGCCTCTGGCCAGGCCTGTGTAAATATCTCGCTCTTCCACATGCCTGCCTAGCTTTTCCTGATGCTGCGTTACTTGATCACAAATACATAATTTGCGAGAGTGTGTGTATACATAGAGCCGCTTTTGATCTCGGTGCAAAAATACCCCCCCCCCCTCACATTTGGAGGGGCTGCTGCCCTGAGAACAAAAGCAGAGAATAAAAATGGTCAAATAACACATTTTCAAATGGGAAGCGTGTCGGCTTCCTCGAGTGGTTCTGGCACTTGGGGTGGGGGGGGAGGAGGAAAAAAAAGGAGACTTTATTGAACGTATAAATTTAAACTTAGTTACCGCTAACAGTTGCCTTATAAAAGGGGTCCATATAATCCACGTCAATTTTTTTTCCTGGAGTCCCCCGGCGCATTTCCCAGCGCACCCGATCTCTTGGCAGAGCCGGCCGCGAGGAGCGGGGCTGGCTGCAGGCTGTGCAGGGGGAGATGTTTATTTTTCAGTCATTGTTGGCTCCCTCCCCTGGATTATTTTACTGCTGCAGATTTAAGCCCTCTACTTATTTCTGATTCTCTGGCAGCTCTTTCCACGAGCGCTCCCAGCTCTGCGCTTTCTCCCTTCGCTGTGTCTCAGGGTGGTGAAATTACAGGGTATGAGGGAAATGTGTAAATTATAGGGTTTATTAAAATGTAGGCGAGCGCGGCTCTCTAGGCAAAACAGATGCAGGATGGCTTGAAGTCAGCCAGCCTGACAAACTGCAGAGCTGGGGAATCATTAGAGGGGCATTTCCCGCAGGGAGAATGGAAGTGGCCCTGGGGTGGGGGGAGAGGCTCTCTGTCAGGGAGCCGAGTCCCGAAAGCAGGGCTGCACCGAGGAGGTTTCTCCCACTGAGCAGGATGAGACCTCTGGGTGCACATCCCCGGTGCTGGCATCCTGCATCCCTGCTCCCAGCCCCAGGGGGTCCCGGTGCTCCCCGGTCCCAGCAGCACTCCAGAGCCTTCCCCCCTCCTCTCCCCACCAGCCTCGAAGGCGATGATTTATTTAGGCTAAAGCGTAATTCTCAGTTTATAGTTTGGCTTCTCTGATATTAACCTCGGCTGCTTTTATGTTAGTTTTAAGGATGATGAAGGGACTTTCCGCAGCAGGAGAAAGCTCTCTAAAGGACCTCGGGGTCTGGG
This sequence comes from Anseranas semipalmata, assembly GCA_013399115.1. NCBI lineage: Eukaryota > Metazoa > Chordata > Aves > Anseriformes > Anseranatidae > Anseranas > Anseranas semipalmata. The sequence continues at coordinate 93,166 of VXAA01000494.1, forward strand.
CACTGAGACTGCCTCTCCCTCTGCAAACTGGCAAGAAATGGGGCTTCAGTTGTAATACAGAATAGGGGGAGAAAATCAGCCCTGGGTGAGGTGGCCTTTATGCTGTCCCAGCTGCATGAAGCTGTTGTCATCCTGTAGAAAGGCTGAAAAACATTCTATCGGTCCCTTCTCATTGTAGGAGCCGGGGGCTGCCCATGCTGTCACCCTTTGGCCCATCCTTGTCGCTGCTTCTCCGCAGACCCACAATTTAACAGGAAGGTTGTCTTGAAGACAACTTCTCAGCTATGAGCACCACCTCCTTCCATGCCTGAGGCCACAGTGTCCCTATAGCGGTATTTGCTTTCACAGAAACCCATTAGGAAAGCAGGCTGTGCTGTTTTAGCTGCCTAGGATTACACAGTTCGGCATAGGGCAGTGAGGATTAAAACCAGGTAGCAAGCCAAGCAACCCTGCTCCAGCTGCTGGGATGTCCTCTGTGGATCCCACATGGTCCAAGGTAAATAGCTTGAGCGGTGCTTGCTGCGTTACACTGAAGTCCCTCTGAGAGTCTGACCAGCCCTGCCATGCTGAAGAAGCACACCATAGGCTCTGAGCTGCAGAAAATCATACAAAACCGCATGCAGAGGGTCTTGCAACTCCTTTTTCCCTCAATATTGATTGCTGTCCTAAAAGATCCTGTAATGGGAATGCTGGAGATGTTCTCTCATGTCCATCAAACATTTAATGCGGTTGAGTCTTTTTACACTACTTGTTTCAATACCTTGCGGGGCTGATGAGGTCTTTATTTATTCATTTATTTTCTGTTTGTTTTGGAGGATGTCAGATGTTGGCAGAGCAGCATAAAGCAGACAGAAAGGTTAACAAAGGAAAGCATTATTTACTAATCCCTTTGCATGCTCCCAAAGCATTTGAGGTAACACAACCACAGTTATAAAATAGTAATTAGTAAGTGCATTCGGGTATTTATTCAGTTTGGGGATCTCAAGTAGCCTGTTGTTTGTTAAGCACGATACAGCTGTCATCCCCCCCTGCTCCCGGGTCTGAATCAGGGAGAAAGGCTGCCCGCCTCTCCCTCAGCCCTTCCCGGTTTTACAGTGGTCGTCGTCAGTCGCGGCTCTCAGTTTGTGGCCTGAAAGCTCACCTAAAAGCTCATCTGCTCTTCTTCCTCCTTTTTGGTTTCCAGCTACTACAATCATTTAAGGGGAACAGTGGAATCAGAAACGGTCCTTCCGCAGCTCTGGGAGTGGAAGAGGAGACAGGTCTGGGTAGGAGAGACAGCTGGATTTTAAATAATAAGGATGTGGAAGGGCTCCGACTGAATAGTGGGAAAGGGAAAAGAGGGCACATCAGTGGGGAGCAGGGGGAGAGAGACTCCCTGACAAGCTCAGTTCCTCCTCTGGGGAAGTCCCTGCTCTAGGCAGATGTAAGAATTGGTGAGAGCTTCATGTTCTCATTGGGTGAGGTTTCCTAGCTAAAATGCCTTTGAAAGACAAGCAGATTTGCAAATAAAGGACTGTCAAAAGCAGCTCCTCAGTTCAGATTTCTCTCTTTTTTGAATTCAGAATGGGAGTCGAAAGAGGCTGGTTGCTGAATGGAAATGTGCCTAATGTGATGTGGAGAGAGCTTATGCACTCAACAGTTGTAGTCTCAGTGCAAATAGGGGTCTTTTGTGCTGTTTGATATTTCAGCAAAAGCTTAAGAGGAAATGAAGCAAACCCGTCTGCATTTCCAGAGGGAATTCTGCAGTGTGCGTGCTGGAATATCTCCCCCCTTTCCCTTGGACTTTGTGGCTATTTTTACATTACCTTAGATCACAATCCTGGACTTTCCGATTGCTACTTCTGGGGTGCTGTTATTATTTCTAGTGGTATTTGCTTTTGGTTCTTGACTGTTGGCTTTTTTTTTTTTTTTTTTCCTTTTTAAATGATCTTTTGGAAACAACGAGGTTGCCTTTTCTGCTGCTGGCTCAGCCTGGGCAAAATAGATCTTTGCATAAACGTGTGTACTTTGCCTCTATGCTTATCTCGCCGTACGTAATTCTTTCAGTGCTCCGCTGATTTCCGAGACACACACAACGTGGCGAGTGCAATGCTCATTCCTCGAGATGGAGGACCAGGGGAGTGGGTTCATGTGTTTGGAAACATTAGGACAGCTGGCCAGGCAGTAGCTATCAAGTGTGAGGGTGATTAACGGAACGGAGGCCTGTAGGCTGGAAGAGCAGAAGTACCAGGCTGTGAAGATGGAAGAAGGCAGGTGTCAAGTGCTGGCTCTCAGCTGCGCATGGAGCTCGTGTTATTCCATGATCTAATGCCCAGGCCAGTCACCCTCTAGTACTGAGCTTAGATGTTCCTCAACTAATGAACTAAACAAAGCAAAGGTGCTAGGTGAAGAGTTGCTGGTTAAAATTGTCCTGTTAGAGCTGTAGCTGCACTCGTAGGACGTGTAGGCAATATTCCTGACTGATGTAACAGTCGAGAAAAGAGCGCACAAGGTTAGTTGTGTGCAGGAGGCGATGATAAAACAGGCGATATTCAGTGGGAGGGAGATCCTGCCGTGCTACTGAGCAGGTCTGAGCTTCTGCTGCTGGAGTCAAGTGGCTTGGACAGTTGCCTGAGCTCCCTGCTTCAGTGGGCTGCTCCTCCTGCTGCCGACGCATCTATCAGGCTCTGACTTCTTGTTTCCACTCCTGTGCCAGCTTTGCCTGTCCGTGTCACGTTCCAGAAGAAGAAAAATGTCACGTACCCCTTTGTGGTTTCTCTCTTGTGCTGTCTGCCTTTGCAGTTATTGCATTTTGTTCTCTGTCCCACCAAGCCCACTCCTGCTGCAGTGGTTTGGGGGTTCACAGCACCCCAGCAGCAGCTCTGTTGTCACGACTGTTTGCTTCTATGGGACAGGGGCAGTTGCCTCTGCCTCGGCAGCTCTTGCCCAGCTGTGTCTCTTGCCTGGTTGAGGTGGGCTTTGGGGGATGTGAGGTTGGCCGTCTTGGAGTAAAGCTGGTGTGTGCACTGGGCACAATTGCTGTGTTTGCAAGTGTGTATATGCTGACACGGTAGTCACCGTGTCCCTTCTGCCTAAAAGTGGCTTAGCCTGTTGTAACGATCCCTCTTGAAATGAGCAATGCGTCCCTCTTGTGTTTAGTGCTGTGGCTTCAGTTCCTCTTACAGCCGCTTGGGACTTGATATCTATTTTATATGCAAAGACAGAAAAGCCTAGAGGATTTTATTGTATGATACTGGGAGGATGGATTGAGATGGGAATCCTGAGAATTCCCAGTCAAGGATTGGAGGAGGCGTAAATGAAGCAAAACTGAAGCAGGCTATTTGAGGCGGGGGGGGGCTGCTGCTGGTGGGATAGCAGCAGAAGTGGTCCTGGCTTTTCCATTTGAAAGGAAGAGCAAGGATGTGGGAAGGGAAGAGGTATACGAGCCCACTGTGGGAGAGCAGAGGCTGAAAGGAGGCCCCAGCATGAATTCTTCCCTTCCCACTAACTTAGAGCATTTTCTCTATTTCGTATAGAACGTGATACTCTCTTAGGAGTGACCCCCCTGACCTTCCGCCTTCTGATAGGATGGCGAGTAAGTGAGTGCAAAATAAATGGCACCAAATAGACTTTTTCAAAGAGAACAAGGGAAATAAATCAGGTTATTCTGGTGCTGCATTGACAGCATGTCAAAACAACTCCCCAAAGCGTGAAACTTGGCTGGGGAATGGTAATTCCACTGCCATGATACTTACATGCCAGATGTATGGCTTATCATCATGTCTGTCTGTCTGTCTACCTGTCTGCCTACCTGCTCTTACTCTAGTATCAATTTTTTAAAATGCAAATAAACTGTTATGTTCCTATCTCCTGTTCTGGAGTAGTAAGTGGGGTCTAAACATATGAGAATTACTCAGGGAGGAAAGTCTACTAGCTTGTAGGAGCCTGTGACTCAACACATCAAAATAATCTGTTGGCCAGTGTTATATGAGTTCACGGTTGTATTTTACTTACTGCAGAAGTTCTCTCGCTGAGATGTGCACATGCATGAGCAGGTGGAAGACAGCAGAACCCTAATGGGTGCTGCAGGCATGGACTGCTCTAGGCTGGTGCTCCAGGCTAGTATTACCCAGAGCTCCTTCCCACCTTTCTGGAGAGCAGTGACAAACAGATCTAGAGCTTGTCCTGCCAGAAAATGCATTGCATCGTATTCTGCTGAGACCCAGACTTCATAATGCACACAGAAAATCACTGCTCGGTAATTCCACCAGGAAACAGAGAAATGAAATCCAAATACGACAAACACCTCCAAAGCCTTCAGCATTGATCTGTGCTGATCAGTAAGAGCTGATGAACGAGGTGTAAGAAATAAGGCTGGGGAGCTCCACACCCTCTCCTATGTGGCTCTCCAGACATACATTGCTGAACTTGCTGTGTACGGGAGTCTTTGAGAGTGAATGCATTTGTGGATTTCATGCCTGCAAACTTCATGGTTACCCCAGTATGTGTGGAATAAAGAAGGCTTAGAAATGCTGATGAAGTTAGTTAGTATACTGGAACATTCCTGTAGAAATCTATAAGTTCAGAAAAAAACTGTAAAAAACTATACTCCCTAGTAATTTCCAGGGCTAAAGGCTGAGCTCACTTCCAGTAGTGCAGCTGCTGTAAATTTATACTAATTAACAGTAGGCTGAGTAATTTGGGGTGTAGTTAATGTTTTGGTTTTGTATGCTTGTTTGTTTTTCTCTTCGGAGGGTTAGGAGGAAATAGATCTGTGCAGCACATTGGAGCTGGGAGCGGGGTTCTGTTGCTCATTTTGGACCAGATTTCCCGGCTGCGCACAGTGTGTCTGTACACGCGTAGCTCAGGACATGGCCAAGGGCTTGTGCGCAGACCCCCTTGATACCGAGGGAGCCAAAGCAGTTCCGTCCATTGGGTATTTTGTGCTTCTGGAGACAATGCTGAAGCGCTCTGTGCACTCTCTAGGTGGGCAAGTGTAGGGGTATGAGGAGCGTGATGTGCTATCAACACCACCACTGCTGTCATGAGTAGCTGAAGCACCTAGATTGGGCAGGTACGGGCTTCTGGATGAAGCCTTATCTGTGAAGTAATGCTGATCCACAGGCACCATGGAGCAGCATTTTTGCCTGGGCTTAAGTTTAGTGATTTAGGACTGGTTTGCCATGCAGGATATCTGTTTGTCTTCTGTCGCCTTCCACTGCTGGAAACAACCAGTGCAACAACAGCATCTGTCCTACTCTCTGCCCTGTGGTGCTGCTGCATGGATGACTTAATGATGACACCAGGAATGAACCGTGTACCAAAACCTGTACCCATGTCACCCAGCAGGAAGCATCATGTTGTACCACTTGATTCTGTGCTTGGTTTCAAAGTTCTTGTGCTTAACAGGGATGAATCTGTCCTGGTCACCTGTTCTGCAGGAGTTCTGGAGACCCAGCCAAGGTCAGAACCACAGTGCTAAGCTCATCGTGCACATCCATCAGGGTTAAGAGATCTAAAAATTAGACAGTTTAAGCTGGTTTTCTAGGCTCTCTGTGCCATCGGTGGGTGGGTAGGGGCAAGTCAGCCCTACTGTTTCAGGAGTTGTCTTAGGACTGGACAAAACACCCATGCCGGTCTCTCTCTTGATTTCAGAGGGATCCTGGGGTAACCAGTGCGGGCTAAATCCCTAACCCAAGGGGGTGTGAAGGAGGGAAGGGTCCCACGCAATCAGCTAGTAGCAAGGCAGGAGCGGAGCCTAGGTTTTGTAATTTCCCAGTCCCAGGTCTTCGACCTTGTTTATTATCCTAGTATCCCCCATCACCTTGGTTTATAAGCATCCCACTGCAAATAAAAGGAGGAGAGATGTCACACGTGACTGCACTGTGTGCAATTGCCTTGTAGTTTGATGTCAGAGCCCTGCTACTGGAAGTTAAGGGAGGGGTGACAGCATGAGAAGGGACCACCTGCATCATTGAGTACAGGCTCTCAGAATTACAGGTGACCATGTAATAGCCGCTTAATCCAGAGGGGTCCCCAGAACATCCACTGCATACACTGCAGGCCATAAAACACTTCCCAACACCCTATAATAAATTTAAGACCGTTAGTACAAAAGACCAAAAGCCACAAAAACTCTAACATGCAGGAGAGATCAAGGGCATTGCCAGTGTCCCAGGTCCCGGCAGTAGCAGGGAAATTGTTAGGTGAAAATGTCCAGATGATCTTAGGAAGTGGACCATGGCCCACCCTACAGAGGAAAGCAAGAAAACCTTACCAGCCCCTGCCAAATCTGACCCGAGGGGAAATTCTTTCCTGAATACAGGCCAAAACCCAAAGTAATTGCACATGTACTCTTTAAAAATGGATTTTATTTAGGAGAAACACATTGTCATCATCATCCTGTAAACTGCGCCAAATGTGTGCTAAGGACTTCCCGTAGCAGCAGAAATTGAAAGGCTATTTTATTTTTTTTCAGAAATGCTGCAATGAGTCAGGTGTCTCCATCCCACCACAACCTGGCTGGTGCTGGCTGGAGGCCCCTCTGCAGGTACCCCAGATAGCCTGGGGGAAGAGGCATTACTTAGCTGGAGCTGCTTTTTTCTCTTGCCAGGGTCCCCAGACAGCTATGGTATATTGGATATATGGTTTATAACCAATCTCAGCCTTTTGAAAGAAAGACAAAGCTTTTTGGAGGGTTTACTTGAGGTCCTGGCCTGAGGAACCCTGCTCAGTGTTGGTACATCTGCTGTGGCTGATTTTGCATAGTGCAGCTACTCTCTGCCTTCGATGAAATTCTCTGCGATGCACGGGGCTTGTAAAAGTCCTAAGTGCCACTTAAATCCAACTAACGGATACTGAAGGACTTGTTCTCAAAGCAAATTTGCTTCTCCTTCCTGCAGTCCCAACCCAGTTTCTCTCTTTCCTTCTCTTTAATTTGACTTTCTGCTCTTGGTTATGGCAGCAATTGCAGTGAGAGCTACCTAGGCTGCAGTTTAACCACGTTTGTGGAAGCATACAGACTTGAGAGCATTTCCGAGTAAGACTTACCCAAATTAGAGGGCTGCTGAGTCTCCAGTATTACTAATGTAGCCAGCTATATGGTCTGGATAGAGTCAAGAGTGGGGCTGGGAAGGAGTGAACACATGCTCACTTCATCTCTTAGATCCTACACCACCATTTTACAAATGGGCCCACTGTTCTAAAAATGGCCCAAAATTGCACAGAGCAATCGGCCTTGGACTTTCCAAGCTCCTGGCTGGTGTCTTAGGCACAGTTGCCTTTGCCAGATGTGGGGATCAGTGCTGACATGACAGGTCTGTGCCCGGAGCTCACCAGGGAACTGCTCTGGGACTGCCTGTGAGCATGGGATGTGTGCTGGCCCTGGGTGTAATAAGGACACTTATGCACTAGGGACTGCACAGACACCACCAAAACAGATCTGGAGCTACCCAACAGGACAAGCCACAGCTGTTATGCTCAGGGTTATGGAAAGCCATCAGTGATGCAGGTGTTTGCACCCAACTGACATTGAAGTGGACACCTAACTACTGAGCGTGTCCTGTGATTGTATCGTGACATTGGTGACTCGTGCAGGGGACTAATATTTGCAGCACCATGGGTGCTGCAGAGCGCACTCCCTGTTGCAGCCATGGGACGAGAATTTGGGGCAGGGGGGACCCCAGCTGGAGACTTCCATAGGGTGAGGGAGTAATCCTGCAGCTGCAGTGCTTGTCATCAGGGAATGTCTTCCCTGCTCTGCCCAGTGACCTCCCCCCTCTTTTGGCTTTGTCCCCAGGACGGTGGCTCGCAGGCAGCCTGGGCAGGGCTGCAGTTTGTAACCCAGCAGTGTGCTTCTCTGAAATCTGGTGGCAGAAGACCTCTGGCAGAGGCAGTGCTGTGAGCAGCAGCAGTGGTTTCAGTGTGCCTAGCTGTGCCTGTGGTCTGAGACAGGGCGACTGGTTCAAAGGAAGACACATCTTCACGGCTCCTCCTGGCCCCGAGTCTGCTCTCGGTTGACATCCAGGGCCAGCTTCCCCCTGCGTTCACTGTCAGGATGCTCAGGCTGGCTTCTGAGCAAGCTGAGCTTTCTGGCAGCTTGGTTTTGATGGGAGCCTTGCTGCAGGCTCCCTTCTCCTGCCTGCTGAGAGCCAGGAGCAGCGCGGTCCCTGCTCGGAGCTGGGGCAAGGGAAGGGACAGCCACGTGCCAGCCCTCCCAGCCCGCATGGCCCTGACCAGCTCTCACCAGCTCTTCCCTCGCCCAACTGGTTGTTGTGGCAAAAATAAAAATGACAAGATTTAACGACAGCTAACCCATTACAGTTGAAAACCAAGTGCTGCTGAGTGTTGACATAATTTTTTTTAATAGAAGGATTTTATATATATATATATATATATATATGTGTGTGTGTGTGTGTGTGTGTGTATTTGGAAGGAACAGGCTAAAAGTAAAAGTCAGTGCTAAGTAAAAGCGTGCTTGAAAGAAATAAAAATAGCCTGGGTTGGACTAGGTGAGGAGAAGAGGAGGTTGTGCTGCTTCCATTAAACATGACATTTAAACGGAGGGTGAACTTGAATCTTTGACAGGACCGTGCGCATCCCCTTCACAGACTGCTCCTGCAGAGCAGTGGCCACCCGGCTTTCCCTCCTGATGATCACTTGCTGATTTGTGTGCCCCTCTTGGGTGTGGGGAAAATTTAGTGAAGAGAGGGATGGTGGGCTATTTTCCGAAATTCTCATGTCAGAATCAGCTCCTACAGACAAACTGCTCTGCTGTTGGAGACTTGGTTTTGGAACTGATGCACTCTTCATTCCTCTGTGTGAGAAAAAGTATTAAAAGACATGCTGAAATGCCACCACCCCTTTTTATGAAGATCCATGAAAGCTGGCTTGGCTTTGGGGTATCTGTATAGACTTAAGAAGGGCTCAGTTCCTCCATGTTCAGCATCTGCTGAGCCTCAAGGCTGGATCTGGATCACCTTGTGGGTCCCCAATCATTGCATGGCTGGGCCTTTGCTGGTTCTCATGGGGTTTGGGCTTGCTCCCAGCCACAGCGTGTCCAATGGGAACCTGAGCATCTTCTCCTTCCAAAGCCCCTCCAGGGAAAGCATGCATAAGAAATGATGCAATGACAAAAAGCATAAGCATACAGTTCTCTGTACTTCCTGAGGGGGGGGGGAAAAAAAAAGACAAAAAAAAGCACTCTTCTCTGTGTTTCTGAGCGGGCAGTTGGAAGCAGTGAGATGTGCCTGCACTCCAACAAGTGGGGCCATCCTGTTGGTGCTGCTGGAGCGGGTCTGGCCGGGGCAGCCCCCAGTGCTTCCAGCATCCCCGCACCCCGGGGCGGCTGTAACCCCAGCCCAGGCTGGGCAGAGACCTCGGCAGGCATTAATAACCTGGGGGAAGGTTCCCGCTGCTCTGGCCAGAACAGGCCCCGGTGCGCACCGAGTCCCACGCCAGTCGTAGGGGTCAAGCTAATGCTGACACTGGGCCCTTTGATTGTGCTTGATTCATGTGCGTACATCACTGGTAGGTCAGATGGGCCGTTAATCCCCACATCCCTTCCCCCTTCCCCAGGAAAAAAAAAAAAAAAAAAGGAAAATGAGAAATAAGTTTAGTGGGCGTCTTCCCGGCTTGCTTCAAGGCTTGTGATGTGAGCTGGCTGCAAGATCTGGGTGTTTAGGATTGAGAGTGTTTCCTCTGCACTTCGGGTCCTTTTGGTAGCCTGGTGATTAAAAAGCACGAGAGGAGAAAAGCCGAGCTGGTGTGAGCAGCAGAGCCAGGGCTGGTGATGCCTCTCAGGGCTGGGTAGTGGCTACTGAGTCTTATGGAGGGCCCGGGGGTGCCCTGGTATGTGCAAACTGAGATTAAATTTCTATTTAAATTCCTATTTATTTAAATTTTGAATTTGGATTCTGCACCCAGTGGGTCGGAGGAGACAGGAATGTGCAAAACAGTGCATCCCCACCCCTTGCCTGTACACGAGAGAGTTTTAGCCCACGCATTTTATTTCTGCATTATGTTTTCTTTTTTTTTTTTTTCTTTTTTTTTTCTAGCTGATAAAATGCATTGGGTATCACGGAGAGCCCCAGCACGTGGTTTGCGGGCTCCCCTCGCCAAGCCACAGAGGGTGGTGAGCGGCAATGGGCTGCGGGGACGGGCGGGCAGCCCGAGGCGTGATTTCTGCGGGGGTCGTGGGGAAACTCCTCCGAGATGGGGCTGGAGGCGGCAGATGGGGCCAGGGCCCCGACACCCCCTTTGACGGCTGAAAATAGCCGGGCCCCGGGCTGGGGAAGCTGGTGTGGGCAAATGACCAATTAGGGAATCTTTGTCAGATTCGGGAAAGCCGAGATAAGTCTCTTTTATCAGCCTATAAAAATACCACTTTCACTTATCTGAAGCTACCTATGCCGCGCAGCTGCGGGAGGGGGGAGAGGAAGGGTTACGGACGGGCTTGGCAGCGCGGGGGGGGGGCTGGAAAACCATTTTCTGCTCCAGAGCGAGCCTTGCCCCCTCCTCTTCCTCCCCCCGGAGCGCGCCCCTCGCTCCGTCCCCGCCACGCACAGCAACCCCCGTCCCTTTCCCTTCTCTTTTCCATCCCTATCCCGGCATCACGCACTGGCTGAGCCCACACCGCGGGGGAATTCTTAGGGCAAGGCTGCGTGTCTTCCATGGCACCCACGGGCACGGGCGGGCGCAGTGCGTGAGCCCACGGGGTGCACCCGTGAATGCGGGCACGTACCCGTACAGCGATTGGAGTGCGCAGCAGCTGGCTCGGTGCCCCCCCCCCCCCCCCCCC
>VXAA01000495.1:0-11351 GCA_013399115.1 Anseranas semipalmata
ATACATAGAAATACTGGAATGCCAGCAAAGATTTAACTGTGAAATGTAAGATCTTACAGGAGCAGAAGAGCAAAGCCAGGTTCATTCACTCACATTCATACCCTCATACGTACCAGCAACCACCACGTTTCCTAGTAGCCTGGCCAGCAGTTTGGCTCCGAGATGCACGCACCAAGCGGTCTGACCAGCACTGATGCACCAAGACATGTATCCAACAGTACAGTCAGGCCTGACAAGGACACTAAGGACAAGTGACAAGAGTTATCCAGGCCTCCTCAAGTCTCCTGGGTTTCTTCCCAGGTTGGCAGTTATGTCCTGCCTTCACATGTGCCTTTGTTAACCCTTAGGACCTGACAGTGATTAAGATCTTCACCTTTCCATCCTGTCTCACCCCCGAGTCTTTAGGATTTTCTCACAGTTCTTTGACTCTTTATCTGGGTGTCTAAAACGTCCAACTCTGGTCTTCACTTTCCAGCCACTATGTAATTTTTTGCTTTAACCTGGTTGGCACCTTTCATTTCAGGCTGTACTTTGCCTTCCTGATCCGGTAATCAGGAAAAAAGTTACACAGTGGTGTGCTGTTATTCTGCTGATTTGCTAGTCTAAGCACCATTAAAATCCAGCTGTTCTCAGAACTTTCACATTCCGGTAATCTCACTACTAGACATTCCCCTTCTTTCTCCATTCATGTCGATCCTAACACTTGTATTATAAATCTCTACAGAAAACAGACATATGACATTTCAGAACTGCAATATGCTTACCAGTGTCCTAGCTACCACAAAATGAAATTCACATGATTTTAACAGTTGCTGAAATCCTTGCTTAGAAGTGGGGGTGATCCTAGAATTTTGTGTTCTGTCCAGTTGACTGCCTGAACTGTTATTTCTGAATTACTGTCAATTTTTAAATATTGTTTTATAATGGCTTTAGAACAGCTCATTCCTCTTACAGGCAGTTCTAGGCACTGTCATTTGAAGATTAAATTCAATTAGACAATGATGTGGATTCTTAATGGGCTCATAAAAATATACATCAAAAAAGGTTAGTAGTGCCAGACACATTGTATAGATGACATGGAAGTTAAATGAAAATGCTATTATTCAACCTAGAAATAGAATCACCTTATCTTACTACACAGAATTTATGAAAATAAGTGACTGAACTGACACTAAAACAAACTACCCTACAAGACTGGAAGTGTATTGAAACTAACCATGGTTTGCATAAATTCCAAAACCTTCTTTGATGCATCCCACTATATGTATAATATTGAAGGTCATAAAAAAAGGACAGGAAAAATAATCTTCCCAAAGAAACAGAAACATGAATTTCATTTCCACGGGCTACTGGGCTAATGACATTGCTGATGCACTGCTTCAGTGCTGGCTTTTTTATCTTTCGAGAAACTGTGGGAAATACATACAAACATCTTCTATGTGCTTGATGAGGTTGGCACAGGGATCTGTGCAGCCACAGCGTAGTTAAATGACTTGGGGAGGGTGCAGGGGAAGCAAGGCCTCAGTCTGGCCAGGGCTGCTCCATGTAGTTGGCACCTATGTAGTCTATCACTCATGCTCTATAGCATTAGCTCTAAAACACAGAAGCCACCAGTACAAGGATGCTGAGGATATTTACTTTGAATTATTCAGCAGAACAATAATAATAAACAAAATTTGAGTGTATTAAACTGTTAGACTTCATTGCCATTTGTTAGCAACATGAACACTGACATCCAGAAGGCTAGGGGGTTCTGCTGCTCAAATGGCTTCTACCACAACACAAATCAGAAAGTTGTACATCTCTTGCTATAATATCCATTAGCATGTACATTTCAAGATTCTTGACCCCTCCGTAAAGACCACAGGCTGAATGATGAAACACCCGTAATTCAGGTAGGCAGCACATCACAGAAGATACCGAAGCAAAGTAAGGAACAGAGCCATTAAATACTATATTGCTGGAATGCAGGTTGGCTAGGACTCTGTTTGTATTCTGGATTGAACTACAGAAAGTGTAACTATTACTGTGTACAAGTTGCTGTGAGTAGCCCTTCTGTGCCAAATACAATCTATTAACACTGCCTCTAACAGTGTTTATTTTAAGTCATTTCTTTGAAAATACTGATTTCAAAGCATCTTTTAGACTCTTGTTAAGCTTTGACTATATTACTGTTCATAACCTTCCCTCGTAACTAATTGTATGGGTTATTTCCTTCACCATTTTGCTTATTTTATAATTTCATTCAAAGCATATTCACAAAAGATACTAGAAAAGCAGCACAGCTTAGTTCTTGATCTTTTCTGATTATTACCAGAGCTTGAGAGACAGAAAAAAATCTAAATTCTGCAATGATTACTACAAAAATTAGACAAAATAGGATTTGTGCCCATGAGTATAAACAAACCTAATCTAAATAATAAACAAAATCTATTTATTCATATCTTAATAGTTTACAGAAGCTTTATAATCTGTTACTTACAGCTGCTCAGAAGCTGAGAGAATTATGAACATATTTCCCTTTTTCACCTCTCCAGCCCGCCCCAGCCCCCAATTAAATAGAAGGCTGGTAGCTCACACCACAAATTTAGTCTTCAAACCCATTAGCAACAGGAACGCAAACATCTTCCAGCTTCACAAATAATCATACTACTGTCACCTACTGAGTATTGACGCTATAGATTGAACATGTTCTAGGTAGTCTGATTTTTGAATTATTTTTTGCCTCAGAGTTAATACTTATACTGTTTATACTGATAATTCCCCCCACTCCAAAGGTAGTTTTATTTTCCTGATTTCCTCATGGGTTTGTATTTGAGAAAGGTGACAAAAACACATTTTCCAATGCTTAGTTTTCTCAAGATTTCAAGTAACACTTTGGCATTGTTCTTCTAATCTGCTTTTTACTGTGTGTATGTTATGGATAAGGAGTCTCATGAAACTGAGAACATCCACCCCTATTTTCAAAAAAAATTACATCTGGTATTTTCAGAGCTTTAGTAGGAACAGTTTAATTACAACTGTTAGAAGAAGCTTCTGAAAAAGCCTGGAACACAGTTTTCATCTGTGTTTACTCTGACTGGGTGTGGTGGCACCAACCTGCCTGTCAGGAAGGCAGGCTCCGGCAGAACACACAGGGCCAGCCCTCTTTCCAAGCTCTGATCTGCTCGACTTGAGCATGGAAAAAACTGTCCTTTATACCCTGATAGCTTTAAGTTCTCCTGCACTTGAGCTGCAGGTGAGGTCACTGAAGTCCTGGGACCAGAGTTCTTGCATTAATGAACTCTAATCACACAGAAGAGACATTAACTTCACAGCAAGCCTCTGTTACTGTTTTCAAAGGACCTTCATGATGGAAGTATTTTCCAACTTCATTCAAAAAGATCGCAAGCTTTAAAACATAGGGCACTTCAAAATCTTATATAATATCTTGCATGTTTTAAACTTGTGCTAGGAACTATAATGAAATAGTTGCTTCTTCTGTTAAGAGCAAGTCACATTTCAACATGTTTGAGACAAGAAAAATGATTACAATGTAAATTGCTGATCTTCAGAATTGAAATCTTGATTTTAAATGCTAGCATGACAGAAACCTGACTGTAATAACTTTGTTGGATATTCCTCAAGTGCCCCCAAGATTAGAAGAGCCTACATATTACAAATGCCAAACTACTCCAAGTTTTTGCAGGCAAGACCTTCAGCTGGCTCAGGATTCCACCCATCTCCTACAGAGAAGTGTAATAAAGCCTTTATCGCTTTCATTTTGTTTGTGGATCATGTTGCCTTCCATTCTACAGATTTGCTTTCTCCTCATCCCCACCTCCCAATAACTAAGGTAATAGACTATGATTTAGTCACAGTTGAGTATTGAAAGAGATGAAAAGTTTCCAAATAGCTTTGCTTTACTGCACATCTGCAATAAATCTGCTATTATTCTAACAGAGCTGTTCTGTCATAAAACCACTTAAATCTAAAAGACAATGAAAACATTTTTTAGATTTCTCACATTATCTCACAACACTGAGGAAGTCACTCATAGCTGAGTGAGCTCAACAGTTATGTATCACAACATAAGCAATATTCTACAAATGAAGTAATGCTGAAATTAAAACCTCTAGATATTCGCTTTTTAGTACACATTTCAGTCAGTAGATGCCCAAGAAATACACAGTGCATCTCAATGTGAAGATGAGTTCTCCAGAATTGCCATGGTTCGAGGAAAAAATAATCTGAGTTTGGACAGTTTGAATCTATAAACACAAAAGTACAAATTGGGAAGAGAATACATGGAACTATTTGCCTCTAACGCTGTTCAAAACCAGAGTGTAGTCACTGAAGTTCAATTCTTGAAAGCTGAGAAAATTGCAGTTACTGTATGAATGAAAATCCTCCCTATATTCATCAGAAAAGGAGCTTCTATCAAAGTAACTTGAACACACGTACGGAAGTACATGACATCTACAATCTTATAATTTTTTGTAGACCTTGATTTTTTTTTTCCAGTTCCTTGACATTTTCAATCATGAAAAATTATACCCAAGGAATACGTAAGATCTTAGTATTGCTGAATGCAGTCTGCTTTCCAGTAGCTGAATAAAGTCACTTTACAACTGTCAAAGTCAACACATTTTTGCTTACTGAAGAAAAAGCTTCTGTAAATATATTTCTTCTCTCAGAGAAAGTACACACTCCTCACAGAATACACACTGAGGATTTTAGATATATGACAACCATAAATTCAGAAATTCAGTTAAGTTTCAGATTAGCTTAATTTCAACTACCATACAGTATTACTAGATACAGAAAATAGCGATCTTTTACAAAACACATAGTATCACCTTCAGTGAAACACTGAAGAAATCTCACCTGGAAAATACAGAAAGGTAGAGTATATAAAAGCTGTTTTTAATTTCAAGTACACTTTTTTAGCTCTTCTGTTGCTCGAACATCTGCCTTAGTACATATATGTAACATGGACATACAGACATGTATGCAGGTAAAGATGTGGCCCATCTGGCAATACAGATAACTTGTATAACGGAGCCTGTGTCTGATCCACATCTACTGGCCTCAGTAACACTTCAGTAAGCCCCTGTTTTCCAGTGTTCTCACTTGTAATTTTAATACCACAACCTCGTAACTCATGTTACCTTATTAAATTCAGTTTGTTTTGCATTCATTTGTACAGACTAGTACCTGAAATCTGCTGTTTGCCAGAGGCAGCTAAGGCAGTATCATAAACTGCAAGTGATCCCACACAGTTTAGAGGAAGCACAGCTCTTCCATCTGAAGTGGGATGGTTCTCATGGTAACAGGAGGCTATACTGTTGGTCATGTCCCATTGCTACGTATCAGGTTAGACCTTTGAGGTATAATGAAACACACTAAAAATTAATATCCTGCAAGGTATCATTTTAATGGAATGATTAACTAAATTCACAAACTTCATAAGAAAACTACTCCTATTCACCTCATCCTGCTTCTCTCCCAAACAACCTGAAAACTTTTTGCAATTTTAAGACTACCCTGAAAATGGAGCAACTAAGAAAAGAACTTGAAACATCTCTGATCAGTCTTCTTGGCACATCGTATCTAAGAGGGAAATATTATCTGCTTTTCAGATGGAATCCATCAGAAACTCAAAAACTCTACTCTTCAAAATACTTTAGGAGCAGAACACATCAGTAAGACAA
Organism: Anseranas semipalmata; assembly: GCA_013399115.1. Classification (NCBI taxonomy): domain Eukaryota; kingdom Metazoa; phylum Chordata; class Aves; order Anseriformes; family Anseranatidae; genus Anseranas; species Anseranas semipalmata. The sequence continues at coordinate 5,694 of VXAA01000495.1, forward strand.
CATTATCCACAAGAGGGACCAAAATCCAGCAGTGTGGTAGACAGTGATTCAGCTCTCCTTTTGAAACCTCAGCTAGGTAATACAGAACAAACTATTACTGAGAAGCTATTTCACCGGGATTCAACCTTTTAAAAGTATAATTTAGTTTGTGTATTGCACACCTTGCCTTTACTCGACTCCTTGACCCTGCCTACATGCCTCACTCCATTTCACTTTGGTTATCCATTCTATTTATTTTTTCATTCCTCTGATCTCTTGCTTCTATCCCAACAGAGCAAAGAATCACTACTATTATATTGGATTTCTTATTGGAACACTGTGTTCCCTGTTTCCTCCAGGTCTTACACTTACTCCCTGGGTTCACCTTGCCTTACAACTCTCCTGTTTGAAGTCCCATTTGAAATCCCATCCTTCCGTTCTTAACCCAATTGAACACTCTGTTCTCCCACAGCATATAGGTCATCTCAGCACATCAGAGTTTAAGGTGAAACTAATCACTTCACCTGGGAACAGGCATGGGAAAGCCAAAGAACTCATTAACAGCATTAACAGTGTCAGATACAGAAAAGCTTACCACAAATCCAATACACACTCAGAAACTTCTTCTAAGTATCAGTGACATCCTACATAACACATTTCCTTTCCCTTTATTTCCATGTGACCAGGCCACCTTATCACAGTTATTAAGGTAAGCTATTTTTAGGAGTTTTTATTTTCTACTCAGGCTGCTCAGAGTTCCACGCTGACTCTCAGCATGAGGTTGCTTTGCTTTTAGAGAATAATCTAGATGCATGAGGCAAGAAAACCCTCTCTCCACTCACAGATAGCTTGAAGTACACCACAGCAAAACCCACCTCTCTTCTGAGCCCTATATGAACCCTTGAAGGGCCTGACATTTTAAAAATGACTTTCAAGAAACACACCAAAATGGTAAAGCTTACTAGCAATTTGTCATGGATGTTGTCTGTAGTATGATACTGAACATGCAGCTGTCTCAATTAGTGGTGGAAGACTACGGTAGGCAGAAAGCACAAGATCTGGGATGGTGCCACCTATTGAAGGAACTCCTGGACCAACTGGATCACCTCAGGCTTGGGGCAGAGGACACTCTGCTGCTGGAGTCCAGAAAGAATCCCAGGAGTAACAAACACTCGCACCCTATCATCACCACAATGGAGCATGATCCAAACTGAAAATGAAGATACACCCGAAGAGTTGAAGAAAAACAAAGGGAGAAGTTACCTTCCCGGCCTTTATAACCACCCATTTTACAAGCAGAACTCCTTTCAGTGGGCACAACAATGAATATTTACTTTTGTTAAAAAATGTTCGCGGTGTACTATTGGTATGGATGAAGGAGAGCCGGAAGTGGTATTGATTGACATGTGAACCAGTACTAAAAAAAAACCAGGTTAAACATGTTCACAGAAAGTACAGTTTAAGGTTTAGAAATGTAACGACTGCAGATGTAATAATCAGGAAAATTCCAAGTAGCACACCTTGTAGCCAAATTCCCACATCCTACTAGCACAGGACTGGGGCAAAGAGGAAAGGAACTTCTGTGCATGACACAGAACCCCCATTTAGACATTTAGGCAATCAGAAATTTAGGGCACATCACAGAGACCACCTGCTTTGCACTGCAGACATAGCCCTTATAACAGAGGAGCCCCATGTTATCATTTGTTTGACTGTTCCCTAATCTGACAGGTCTTCTCTCACATCTTCTCCCTGAAGAAATCCTTTGAACTAGTAAATTGGCATTGCAACAATATAAGCCACTAGATAAATATTTAAGAGTTTTACCAACATACACAGAAATATGTATTCTGTGCTCTGTAACCTGTGTTTGTGTCTTTTTTTCTCTGAACAGAGCACATAATGCAATAGTGGTGTTACATGTGCCAATCAACCTAGTGTATCCCAGCTGATCAAAAGCCCCGCTTTGAATTTCAGAGGAATTTTCATCAGAACATTTCCATTGTTACCATGTTTTTCATGAACAGCTGCCTTTACATTTTACTATTTCCTGTAACTTCCAAGTCCGTGAAAACTTTTTGTTTTGCATTTTCATGACTATATACATGTAATATCCAAAGACTTCATCTGTATGAAGCACCAAATCCATCCCCTGCTTCCCCCTTAATGCAGCAGTTCTGCATCTGTTTTAAATTAATCTGTTATGGATTTGATAATTAGAAGATGGGGTTCAGTGGCTATTCAAAGCCCACTAAGAGGTCGTCACAATAAAAACAGTAAGAACAATAAAAAAGCAGAGTTCCCCCTGCCTTTACATATTTTTCCTGAAAGAACCAAACTTGGAGAAAAAAATACAGTCTGCAAAGTGCTAATAGCCCTCCTGCTAGAAATAAAAGATGCAATGCTTCTCATTCAGGAGATTTTCAAAGACTTTGGTTCAATATCTGCTTTTCCGCAATGAACAGTCTATTCAGTACTATCACTTAATTCAGATGTCTCTTCAAATCTTTCTTCCTCAAAACAACCTGGTTTCTAGGTCACAAGCATCCTGTAAGCAAGCAGTAGACTGCTATGTCCCACCTGAAGTGCAGTTTTCTCTTCCAAAGCAGTACACTCCTCAGCTCCTATTTTGTAGGCCAGTTTTCCTACATGTCCATTACAGAATCACTATATAAGCAGTTGAAAGGATAAAGTTGCAACTCTTGAAACTTAGTTTATACGAAGTCCTAGTAAAGTTTGGAAAAGTTTTAGGTAAATGTTCGGTTACATAACCCACACATCATGGAAAACATGCTGCTTCCAGGGTAGGGAGATGGGAAACAAACACCTGTACATGTATTGAGGTTCCAGGTCAGTGCAGAATATCTGAGGAAGTAAAGGTGCAAGAGTCTCCAAGTGTTAAGACTTCTAGAATATATCTTCCACCTCTGCATAATTCAAGTGGACTTACAAACAGCACAATCATTAATTTCTCCATACAAGCGATCTGTCTCTTCCTTCAGCAACCCGAAGGTAAAAACAAAAACCAGGAAACTTTTTTTCCCCAGCCTAAGGTATAAACTGGTTTAGGATGTCATAGTTGCTACTGGTTTTGTTCTCCACCTAAGCCACTCAAGAGCTACTTGTAAAAGGGCATGTTTTCAGGCTATATGCCCAGAGTATTTTGAAGAAAAACAGACCAAGCAGTAACTTTAGACCACGTAAACATATTTAGCCTGTACTAAAACACAGGCAATTCCTCTAGTTTTCATCTCATTAAGTTAATTCAGCATGGAATAAGACATTGAAGAAGAGAGCCCAAAAGTCACATTCCTATTCAGTCTGTTTTCTGCTGCAGAAAACTCTCATGCTACATTTTACACAGATATGAGACTTGCACCTGAATATGATACCCATCCATTTTTGAGTTGTGTATTTTGTTAGCGCTTAAAGGGATTTAGCTCAAGTAGCAAATATCTAAAGTTACCCCTTTAACCCTCACCAGATTTAGCTCCAGACCATCTTTGGCTTTCTTAACTCCATCCATGTATGCTAACGATGTGTTCTTCCTGGGTCACCTAACCCCTGCTTCCACCTTTTCGAACTGAGTTTTGTCAGGAGCTCCTCCTTTATCCATGCAAACCCTCCTGCTTTTTGTCTGCATTGCAGCACATAGGCATAGAATATTCTTGGGTTTGGAGTGGATGATCCTTGAAAATGCACTATTTGTCTTGGACCACTCCTCTCCAAGACTGTATTCCATGGTATTCTTCCAAGCAAATTCCTGAACACATTCAAGTCTGCTCTTTTGAAGTTCAGGATTGCAATCCTGCTATTGGCCTTGTTTCTTTCTCTCAGGATCCTGATTCCTACCACCTTACAATCATGGCAGGCAACCAAGGCTAACCCCCTCAACATTGCTGACCACTTCTTCATGGCTTTCAAGTTCCGGGTCCATCAGAGCATCCTCCCCATCAGCTCACTGATTACCTGTGTCAACTAGTCCCCTTGGTAGACCAAGGCCTCCAAACACACGGTTTCTTCCCACTGTCTGAAAACAACCTTCTATAGTGCTACCCAATTCCAAACTTCACGCATGTTGCTCCAGCCTTCATTTCTGACCTGTCGGTTCTCTCCTGGCTCAGCACCTGTCCCCAGGCAGAGCTCCATGCAATCCAGCTGCTCTCACACAAAGTGCAACCAAAGGCATTTCACTCACTGCAAGAAGCTGTGAGTGACAGATATGTCTGCATTGTTTTGCGAAAACAAATACATCAATACATTCACTCATTTCAATAGGTAAGAAGTTCATAGAATATCCTATGACATGATATTTTTGCATTCAACGTACTTCCATCACGAATCATTCCTGAAATGAAATACTGAAGTCTTCCACTGAATGTTTGTAACAACTAAGCAATGTAATCAGCAAGCCAAAACCCCACTGTTCTAGCTAACAATGAATATCATCTATTGCAAAAATAGTTCCAGCGGTTTCTATAATACTGCACAAATGACTCAATACTGAGAACTTTTATAATGTCTACGGCAGGTAGAACTTATTTTCCTGCACCCCAGAACACTAGTCAAAGCTACTTTTGCTGCTTTGCTGGTTTTCTCAAGTAGACTATGAACAGATTTGCAAGACAATATACAAACTAAGGGAACTGTAAAGTTACTTCAGTATCCCTAATTACAACGCAGAGCTGGAAGTGTAAGGACTGCAGATACTTTTTTGAAGAGCTCAACTATCTATCAGCTGAAAAAAGCCTTGTTATAGCAAAAGTCAACTGGATAATTACAAGTACCTGCAACAACACTGCACAGTAAAATCTCTCATGTATATTTCATATGAAAATCTACTTAATTGTACTATTATTCTCAGTAAATCTATTCGAGAAGATGGAATTTAAATTTCAAATTAAGACTGACTGATCTAAAGGATGAAAATATGTTCAAACTGATTTACTACGCGGAACTTGCTGAGGTCCAATGAGCGGACTATAGACTGAAAGCAGTTTGCCATGTAGTTCTCAGATGAAATAGGAAAAGACTGTTCAATTGTACTGTCTTAATAGGCAAATATCTTCCCACTGTACCTTCTCCTAACAGCACCATCATAAGCTTGTAAGTTTAGCCATTGCTTTAGGTGGGACTGTGGACATCCCAAGAGATGGTACATTTTCCATGGCTGCTGAGAGTAGACTGCTGTACAGAAAGGAGAAAGTTTGCAGGTAAGTCATAGCACAAGTCTGGCTAGCTCTACTAGAGCTTTATCAGAGCAAGTCTACCGAGCATTTCCACTCTCCCTCCTTGCTGACTACTCCTTTGCCATAACTTTGGGAAAGGAGATAGGCAGAGCACAGCAGTAGAAATTTAACATCAGAGTGGTTGAACAGAAAAAACACAAATGCTACAGTACAGTTGAAGGCATACAGAGCAATAAACCACAGCTGTCTCAAAGAAGTGAAGGCCCTCAGCCAGGGCCAGTAACTGAATCACAGTTCTACACAACAAAAAAAATTCTGAAGATAACGGTCTTCTATTTCACAGAGCATCTGAACCTATCTGTAAGGTGGGCAGGAGAATCTTAAAAGAAAAATGTGTGAATAGAATATATTTAGTTTACTGAATTTATAAGTCAAAACATGAACTAAAACTCAAAGGTGTTTCCCACCAGTCAGTTAAAAAAAAAAAAAA
>VXAA01000495.1:11402-240837 GCA_013399115.1 Anseranas semipalmata
AAGAGATAACCAGCACAGCAGAAGACTGTCACATGGCTACTACAACTACAAATATCTTCTTAAAAAGAAAGATCGAAGAGGCAAAAAGGTGCTCCTGGATGGCTTTCAGACACCACACTGTAGTCATGGCTAAGTATTCAATCAATGACTACTTTGCACAAAAAGACAATCTTCACTGAAAACAACAGCATAAACCCTTTCGGTAACAGTGAGGCAACACGGAAGACTTAACCCAGATCTGAAAGCATTCCATAGTGATGTTCTGCTTTTCTTTGGATTTATTTACATCTGGTGATTATTTCCAAGAACAAACTTGTTCTACCACCAAAAAGAGTTTCTATTAATTACTATACATATTGATGCCCAAATGGAGGGGTGTTATGCTAACATCCACTTCATTATTATTATTTTTTTTAATGCCATCTTTAGTTCCTCTTTCCAACTTGAAGAGGCCCAGTGACTTCATCTCCTCCACTCCAGTTGCAGAGCGGATTGTTTCTGAAGACAACTTATGAATTTTGGTGCTCATTTGAAAAGCTGCTTCTATTGCCATTATTAATCATGCGTTTCTCACAGCATCACTATCAATGAACAGCAAGGGAGACAGCAATGATAAGTGTGGACAAGTGGGCCAAGGTAAAGTTCAATCTCTCCCCCAGGTCAGATCCTGAATTAAAGAAACAGCAATGAGACTGTCTTCCTAAGCTTACCTTCTGTACGAAAGGGAATACTAAGCTTTATATCAATAAAAAATTATCTTTAGCTCCAAACTTTGCAACGTTTTCTTTGTACCTTCTTTGGTAATGCCATTAGTGGTTTGAGAATAAACAGGACACTACAGGAAAGCATTAAAACATTAACCTTGCATGAACATTTTCCAGCCTATTTCTCAGAGCACTTAAAAACTAAGGGTGCTTTTGCCTTCAGAGGAGAACCCTGTAGTAACAGTTCTTTACACAATAAAAAGTCACCGTATTGCCTCTGTTTTCTTCTGCTGGGTCCTTCCAAATGCAAGGAGTCAGCAGAAGAGGGTTGAAACAATCAAAATATGGAGATTTTTAAAGACATAGCAAAAGCCCAGTCACTGGCTACCACACAGCTTGTCTAGGAGATTTCTCCTGCCACATTTCTGTTGTGTTTATCTCGGGCATGGATTAACCCAGTTCCCTCTTTTTGCAGGAAGAAAGCTGAGTAAGAAAGACCTTAATACTCTATTTCTGAAAACAGCTAGAATGATTACCACCCACCCTTCATCCCACTTGAGATGCTTGCTACCTTTAATCTGCATAACGATAGGCCACTAAGTTTTGTTTTTTAACACCTTGTTGGAGAGAAAACTGAAGGGCTTCACTCAGTTCTCCTCAGTTCTTCTCTATCCACCCAAAATGCTGCACTCAAAGCCATTTTTCAAGGGTACGTTCAGCACAGTAGTTATATTTGTTAATAATATGGAAAACTGCATCAGAATGGCTAACAATTTCTCTAAGTCTTGTGGTCAGTTTCTGAGAGTCTTGTGGTCAAACCTGAACTTGGCCCAGCCTCCGGTTTCCAAGTTTTGTTGCCCATGAGGGATGCTTTCCACCGATGGTGCAGGCTAGGAAGACTTACCACAAAGCAGCTTTAATCCTGAATGCCTTACCTCATATCTGAAATACTTAGTAAACATGGATTAGTTGGTACTTTTTAATTCTGCAAGCTCCAGTAACTCAGCATGTACCTCGGCCCTCTAAGACAAAACAAGTTAATCCATATTTGGGTGCTTCTCCTTGTTTTTCAAGGAGGTAGACATGGAAGTTTTGGTGACATGGAAGTGTTAGAGGCTATCTCCACTCCTGCTTCAAGTCACTTAGATAATACAGTTGTTTGGAGCAATAATATTAACTTTTAAAGTACTAGCTTTAAAGATGTTACGAAACTTACAGGAAAAGGTTAGCTTTACCCTTTCTGTAATTAAAATAAACATCAGAAATGGCTTTCCTCTTTCCTTTTTATTCCTTCAAATCTCATTTGAAGAAGCGCTATTTCATAATCTCAGCTTAAGTGTGCACCAAGCTATGCTTGGATGTTATCCAACATCCATTGCTGTCAGCTTATGCACACTACAGCATCAACTCTGCTTCACTCTAGTGCAATATTAATGACACGAGTTCTACAACTGCAGAGACACTCAAATCAAATGGCCTCTAGGAAGATTTGGTTCTTCTACACCAGACGACTAAAGAAAGGGAGAACTATTCCTTGCTTTAGAAAATTGACATGGTACAGAGGCCTGGCAAACATTCTTTTTATTGGTCTATGTATCAAAAGTATACTATTTTTTAGTTTTTTTTTTCTTTGAGAAGAAAGGGATAAGATCCCTCTATTTATTAATGTAACCATCCCTTGTGCCACTATTATGGTGCTATTTCCTATGATGGTCAGTCTTGTCAAGTCTGAAGAGATTTAGTTTTCTTTTGGTTCAACTGCAAATGTTGTTTAAAATCCATTTAGTGAAACCATCACAGAGGCTCAATGAACACTCATTTCCGAATTCAGTCAGGTTTGTTCTGGGTTATCTTGAATCAATTAGGAATCAGTTTCAGCTGAATCAGAAGAATCAATTCAATGGATTCAAAAGCAACTTGTACTACTCAAGGTCTAGATTTAAATATAAAGTTTTAAAATGTAAATAAAGCAAGTCTTTAAAGATAGGAAGCACCAACACCAGTTTCTTAGACTGTTCTATGTTAACTATCTGCATTATGAATTCACAATGTACAAAAACTGAAAGGGAAATACAACGTATTTCCATTACTCCTACGAACAGCTACGAAAGTACAACTGCTTATAGATGCCTCTTTCAAAATTATCATGTTCATATTTGCCTCCTGAAAAAGCTGAAAATAACTCCAGAATCTGTATACAAATGAAAGTCTTTTCCCCCCTCTAACCTTACATCATTTTCATCACAATTATCTGAAGTTCAACTAAAAATATAATGTAAGTGTATACACAAGGGCACTTTCAAGGTGACTTATGGAATACACCAATTAGCAATGCCATTTAAAATTATTCTTTTATTCCCCCCAGTGTGCACCATGAACAACTAATGCACAAGACTTCAGATTATTTCATCTTCTTTCAAAAAGTATAAAAACTAGTTATGTCCAGAAGTCTGTCAGGCTAAGATTGTTTCCCCTTTTTCTCCATGATTCTGCCTGTAAGCTGAAGGATAAACTATGACCAAAAAAAAACAAAATGAAACCCCTGCAAAAACAGACTACATAACATAGCACAAAATAAAATGTATTATTGCTTGATATGAAGCATCCCTTCAGACACTTTATTGAGAAAACCACCAGGATTTTTGTTTGTCTCACTAAATTCCATTTATGACCGAAGAGTAAGAGTTCAGATTAAACCATACTTAAAAAAAGACAGTGCCAGTTACTCAAATCTATTATGATAGTATTATCTTCTCATCTGTTGCAGTCTGCTTCCATGCCTTTTGGTATAACCATCAATTTTAACATACTTTGAAACACGTAATTCAGAAACAGTGGTCGGAACACTCAGAAAGGCACTCAAGCCATCACTCGGAGGACAGACTTCATCAAATAAATTTCAAAGCATATGCTATTGCCTTAAAGCATGTTAAGGTGTATACTTTCAAACAGCTCTGTAAAAATTGAAACAGTACTGTTGAACATCAAGTTTGAACTTCTAGCCAGTGTAAAGATGAGCAACCTTTACCACAGTAACTATTTGTAATTTGCAACTGTGTATCCACAAGCTAGAGCAAGAGAAACACAAGAACTCGTTTTTTAAAACACCAAGAGTAGAGCCATCTCTTGACCTTTTGTTCAGACTTGAGCGGGATGCAAACCATCTCCCAGCTTGTCCTCACATTCTTCTCCTGTTGTCTAGGTGTTCATTTCTGTATTTATGAAGCCCCTAAAATTTGTGCAGTCTATCACAGCAAGAGGTCAAGAGAGTCACTGCCATACCATCAACTAACACTAACAGCTATTAGTATCGTTTTCTTCTGTATTCAGATACTCTTAGAGGAAAAAAAAACTCATATGCTTGAAATACTGCAATCGCATCTCAACATCTTTCGAGCACAGTTTTAAGGACATAAGGTTTAAGTTTTCAAAATAAACCATCCATTTTGCATCTCTAAAGTACTCATCTAGCAAGGCAGTTCACAACAAATTCAAATAAAAATATAAATACAAATGCTGTGGTAAGGGAAGTGAAAGTAGTTTAGATAACTTCTTCCTTCTTGGAAGGCACATGCATATTCCTTAGTCTAGAACACATTTAAGACAAAATATATTGTTTCTCCAGGGGTTTCTATATAGATTTTAATTATATGATGCTAAAAATTTTAGGTGACACTAGAAATTTGACAGAGGACTTACTTATGGCTGCCAATTTTGATCCATCTCTCAGAAGGAGCAAATCCCCATGAGCCTTCTTAAAGAATCATTTTCTTGGGTTGCAAAGAAGTATTTGAACATCAGTAATACAGCTCAAGTCTGTCACTCCAGCTGAGAACAAAGCTTTTCAAGCTTCAGAACTGCCACAGGGACACACTTCTTTTGAGGAGCAAATCCAAAGTGGCGCTCAGAATTTCCTGGCTCCTGTGGAACAGTGGTGATTGCTGTGTCTTTCTCCCCTCCTCTCCCATCAGGGATGCTGCAGTTTGAACTAGTTTATTTTTTATTTCTAAGTCTCATTGGAACAGAGAATCATGGCCATTCTTCTCCTCCCACCTCTCCGCCTATTTTCCCCCAATTTCCAGCTAACCCCCACAGGTAGGTAGGTGTGTGTGTGTGTGTGTGTGTGTGTGTGTACACACGCACACGTTTGAAGAGGTTTTTATTTTAACACAAAAAAGCATAACCAAGTGTGGCTCATGTCCTTGGGGGGGGAACATGAAAGCTTTTCTTAAGTTAAGGCAAACAAGTTTGTTGTCTATTTCAGGGAACAGCATCGTATACAGATTAAGAAGAGCAAAGGCACAAGAGTAAACATGAAGGCTGCACTTTCACCCAGAGAGCAAGCCTAGAAACATCCAAACACTGAGTTTAGAAGATATATTCTTTAGCCAGACAGCAAAACACAACATGCAATAAAAACAGCATAGCAACACTGTGGGTAAAGTTAGCCTCTTACATGATTCTGTTGGCTTGAGTCAAGTTATAGCAGGATAGGTGACAGGTTTACCTGCCTACCAGGCAGCCACTAACGGCAATTCACCCTGACTTTAAGTATTAGGTGGGATAGCAAGTCAGACAGCTTTTGCTGCATACAAGAGGCATAATACATTAATACTTCACCTGCATGGAAAGCATTAATATAAGTCAGACATTTTGTCAATCTCAAGTCCCAGCTGCTCTCCAGCAGTTTTTTTTTTTTTTTTTAAGGAGTAAAAAGTCAGGAAAATACTCCACAGTAAAGATACTTCCCAGAGTGCTTGCTTAGATCTCACACAGCTCTACAGCACCTCACAGGTCCCAGTTCCCAGCCCTGGCAATCATTCCAAATTCAGCAGAACTTTCCTGGTTTACTTTAGTCAGAACTCCTCTCTTCACATGCTTCTCTTACTTCATGAGGGGAGACGCACTCCCTGCTATCCTCAGTTGAAAGCAGCTGACAAAGCATTATCCTGCCAGTAATGATTTTTACAGTAAGAAGAAATTTCAGCTGCAATTGATCAGTCAGAGGTGATGTGCAGGTTCAACGGGAGATGTAAATGGACCTGGTTTTACAGTTATTATGAACTCTGTTTACTGAGGCTTGAAATTTACTTAAAGGTACGAGAAGTCCTTTTGCCAGTTCCTCCTACACATACTCCCAATCAAGTTGTGGGAACACATCACTTCTGCATCTAGATACAAGCTACATGCAGCTGTGTTCTTCACTGCTCATGCACCCAACAGCCAGAAAAAGTCAAATGAACAGAAGTTTTAGATATGTTTTGTCTGATTTAAGCCTATGAATATTTTCTTGAAACAGAAGCCCTATTATTCTTCTTGAAGCCCATACTCCCAGTCTTAATCTCATAATTCAACACATTCTCCAACACTGTAGCAGCAGTTGTTTGCTCTGCTTCCTCACTTCTGTCACATACAGACAACGCAGAGGAACTCATTGAAAGTGACATAACATGCTTAATGTTCACTAAGTGTTACAATTCTCTCAGCTTAGTTTTCTTGCAAGGACTAAGCCCCTAGGCATGAATTAATTACATTTCCTATTCTCAGCACACTACAATTGATTTTCATCATCTTTCTTCCCGGTAGCTTTATACCTCCCTTGCTGCTGGACTCTTTTCCTCCTTCAAGCTGGTATCAGCCTGCAAGCTTCTACTACAGGCTGTTTCAACTTTCCAATTTTCCTCCTTTCCTGTCAGAGTAGCTCTAGTGAGAGGATAATACTCCACACCTACCACTTGTTGGATGCATTTATTTGCACACTTCAGAGCTACTGGAGGTAAAAGGTACTGTGAGTTTTACCTCCGGGCCTGTAAAAAATGCTGCCTTAACAAGGAAGCTTCTTATGGGTAGTCTCTGGCCAGAAGAGCTACACAAAAAGCGAAAAAGACAACTAGGCTTTCCATTTTGAAATGGCATAACTGGAATATCCATGCAGTTGCTGTTGTGCAACCAGAGAAGATACAGCCCGCACTATAAAACAGTTGAACCTTAGTGGACTTGCATGATCTTCCACATTGGGTGCAGGTGCCCATGGGGCACTGCTGCATAAGGCAAGTCCGGGGCTGCCCCATGCCGGCCACAGCCGGTTCCAGCCGGCTCCAACGGCCCCACCGCAGGGCACGGCCGGGCCCAGCAGCCACGGGTGGGCGCCTCGGGGACAGCCTGGGCAAGAGAGGGCAAAACGCTGCCCGGCAGCCAGGAACAAGGGGCAGAAACAGCCCTGCCGGCACCCGGGGCAGAGGAGGAGGAGGGCAGGAGGGGCTCCAGGCGCCGGAGCAGGGATCCCCCTGCGGCCCCTGGGCAGGAGACCGCGCTGGAGCAGGGATCTCCCTCAGCCCCTGGGAAGGCCCCGCGCTGGAGCAGGGCAGGGTGTGAGGAGGAAGGGGCGGCAGAGAGGGGCTGTTAGGGACTGGCCCCAGCCCCTGCACTGCTTGGGGGCAAAAGGTGGAGGTGGCAGGGATGGGGGGTGAGGTTGGGCCTGGGGAGAAGGGGTGGGGTTAGGTTTTTTTTCCACTATCCAACTATTTCAATTGGCAATAAATGAAACTAGTTGTCCCCAAAGTCACCTGTTTCACCTGTAACAGTAACTGGTAAGCAATCTCCGTGTGTTTATCTCAACCCAGAAGTCCTTCCATCTTATTTTCTGCCTGTCTTGTTGATGAGGGGAAGCGAGTGATCAGCTGCCCAAGGTCAGCCCACCACACCTAACACCAAAGTCCTAGCCTCTAGCTTAAGGCTTGCAACCGTGCAATCTCTCTCACCAAGGTTTACTGTCACTAGCCTCCCGAGACAGGATCTCTCATGAAGATTAACACAACCAGACAATATTCCCATGCCAAGCTTGTCCTTTTTGTGTCTACATTAAAAGAAAAAGCTCAAGTCATGGAAAGATGAACAGTTATTTCCTTATTCAGCTTGTTAATCTGAATTTAGGCATTGATGCACAGCCCGTATATTCAGTTACTCATGTTTTCTGTAGCTGCATCCTCCAAGCTGCAGTCAGCCTAGGGATTTTCTGTTTCACAGAGGAGATTACAACACTTTCTCACATCTTATTCTGCAGTATTGTATGGCAGAGTTTGTGGCTACAACCAGCTGTAGTTTGACTGCACTTGGCAGGCTGGAATACAGATGCTTTTTGCTTAAAATTTATTCACAGAAATGTGTGAACAATCCATCCTTACACTTTACAGTCATTGTTCCTCCTTGTTACATGCATAAAGTAACTCCGGCTATTCTGTGCTCTCACACTTCATTCTTGACAGATTCTGTGGGCAGTCACTCTTCTTTCCTCATCATGAGGCCTCTCAATCTGCACATTTAATATGAACTTTGAGATGACTTATATCCTTGGGGTTTAGTTACTGAAATATGGAGCTAATTGAGTGGATCCTCTTTAGCACAAGTGACAGGAAGGATTGCAATTGCAGAAACTGAATATGTTCTTTCTGGTGATGCTTCAGTCACTTTATTCTTCTTCCTACTGATAGGGAACAACATTATCATATGTTTTCTAACATTGTTTCTACAGTTCTGAAAAGCCACTGTCTAATTCACTGTTTTCCAGAAACTCTTACCTTTCACATACTGACATACCCTTCTGTTACTCAGGTATTCGGAAGTACCTTAAACCACTAGCATCAGTTTGCAAAAGAATGACATCCGTAAGAATGCATTCCACAATGTTGCAATTGAAGATTTTAATAGCCCTCCCTGTCTACTTGAGCCCAGCTGAATTCGACAGAAACACACATGCTGTCAGGAAGTTACTCAGAAGCACATCTTTTTTAGAATCCATTCTCCAACATGTACTTTTTTCCTGTGTTGCACTTTGCAATGAGTTCCTCTGTGATGAAGCTTGCAGCTGGAAGCAATTATATACCATAGAGCTACTTGCCATCAGAAGCTGTGGTTTCAAACATACCATAAATAAAAATAAGTGCAGTATTAAAAAACACACAAAATTAACGTAACACACATGAACTGTTTACCATTAAACATCCTTCTTTTCAGTTAACTGCCTTTTCTCAGTTAGGATGCAAGCTTTAGACTTACTACACTTGCAACCAAAAGGCATTATGATGAAAATCGGACTGTCAAGCCTAACAGTTATTTACTCTCTGGAAAGGTAGTTCTACCAAACATCAAAAATTCATTGCTGTAAAAAAATAATCAAAGACAAATCCTTGATGAGGCTGTTGGAAATCAAAGCTTGAAACACAGAAATTGGATGGAAAAGGTCAGCTGCCCTGTCTATTTTTACATGTCTCAAGCACCAAAGATTCTGTATTGTTCGCTGTAAGATGAGTCCAACGTTCCATACATCTCACTCATACTTTTCCTGATACTGAGTGTTATCTTACTTTATCATCCTAAAATTGTAAAACCTAGTTTGAATCAACAAGGTAATGCCCATACATGCATAACATCCTTCTAAGAATAGAGATGACTATTTCTTAATCTACTGTCACCCCAGAGTGATTAATTATAACTATGTCTATGTTCTGTCAAGATCTAGCCATAAGATACATGTATTTATCACATTTATAACCTAAATAAACTTAGAGACTGATCAAGACAAAGTCCCCACACAAGTTTAAGACATTTCCCTCTGAGGGATGCTGTCCAAATGGTGAAGAAAAACTTTTCCAGAACAGAAGCTCACCATTAGCCAAGTAAATACAGGAGCCAACTCCTAGTTTAACAAAGACACACCTGCATATTTAAGAGAAACAATTTAAGAATAACCTAGCTGCCTCCTGAAGTAAGGCAGAAAAGAATAAGTTTCAGAAGGAGATTTCCTCCTCAACTTCTGACAGACTTCACATAGAGACAGGCAGTATGAACTAACATGTTTCATTGAATAGGAACAATCTGAGGCAGTCCTAGAAATCATAGAAGTTAACAGATAGTAAATTGTAAGGGTTGTGACTGAAAACGTCTGGTACAAACACACTTTTTCAGAAAATCTCTGACTGAAGCTCCCAAGTAGGCCATCTGCAATAAATGCAAACTAAGGCTTAAGGTATACATACAGACTAAACTGTGATTAAGTAACTTTTCAATAAAAGCAGTGACACTTCTTATTTTCACAGCATTGCAGCCACCAAGGGACTACATTCCAAGAACAAGTTAAAATGAGTGAAGTGCTGCAGTTAAGTGAGATCCATAGATCTCAGTTTTTCTGGACAATGTCATTTTGACAATAAATAGATAGTAAACCCATGTGGCAGTAAACCTATGCTAATGTATCACTTTACACAGCTGCCCCCAGTAGGCAGCTAAGTACCACACAGTTGCTCACTCACTCCCCTGTTGTGGGATGGGGGAGAAAACCTGAAAGGTACAAGTGAAAAAACTTGTGGGTTGAGGAAAAAAAAAGTTTAATACATAAAGCAAAAGCTACATACACAAGCAAAGCAAGGAATTCATTCACTGCTTCCCATCGGCAGGCAGATGTTCAGCTATTTCTAGGAAAGCAAGGCTCATAACACGTAACAGCTACTTTGGAAGCCATGTGCCATCACTCCAAACACTATTGCCCATGCCCATCTTCCTTCCCCCCAGCTTCTATTGCTGGGGGCAATATCATAGGTATGGTATAGTCCTTGGGTTAGTTTGGGTCAGCTGTCCTGGCTGTGTCCCCTCCCAGCTTCTGGTGCACCCCCAGCCCACATGCTGGCGGACAGCTTGAGAAACAGAAAAGACCTGACTCTGCAAGCACGGCTCAGCAGCAACTAAAACATTAATGTACTATTGTACTGGGCTTTGCATGGCAAGGGTTTGGCAGCAGGGGGGCTGCAGGGGTGGCCTCTGTGGACAGAGCCCAGCAGCTGCCCCATGTCAGGTCACAGCCAGCTCCAGCCGGCTCCAAAAGGGACCCGCCGCTGGCCAGAGCCGAGCCAGGGAGCGACGCTGGTTGGGCCTCTGGGAGAGCAGAGCTAAGGAAGGGAACAAACTGCTGTGCCACAGCAGCTGGGAGAGAGGGGTGAGAAACAGCCCTGCAGGCACCCAGGGCAGTGCAGAAGGAGGGCAGGAGGGGCTCCAGGCGCCGCAGCACAAGTTCCCCTGCGGCCCGTGGAGAGGCCCATGGTGGAGCAGGCCGTCCCCCTGCAGCCCATGGGTACCCCACGGAGCAGATCTCCACGCTGCAGCCATGGAGGACAGGGAGGAGCAGGTGGATGTGGCCTGAAGGAGGCTGCGGCCCATGGGAGCCCCCGCAGGAGCAGGCCCCGGGCCGGAGCTGCAGCCCGTGGAGAAGAGCCCACGCAGGAGCAGGGGATCTGGCGGGAGCTGCCGCCCGTGGGGGAGCCATGTTGGGGCAGTTTGGGTCTGAGGGATGGGCCCCGTGGTACAGACTCATCTGGGAGCAGTTCTGGAAGAGCTGCAGCCTGTGGGAAGCCCACGCACGATCAGCTCGGGAAGGACGGCATCCCGTGGGAGGGACCCCACGTGGAGCAGGGGCAGAGAGTGACTGTGAAGGAGCGGCGGAGACACAGTGTTAGGGACTGACCGCAGCCCCCATTCCCCACTCAGCTCAGGGAGGAGAATGTAGAAGATGGTGGATGGTGGGGGAGGAGGTGTTTTTAGTCTGCATTTAGCTCTCACTGCTCTTGTCTTTTATGAAGATGCAATAACTTACCTTGATCTCCCTGCCTTCATCTCAGACCCCGAGCTTTTTCCTCATTATGTTTTCTTCCCCTGTCCTCCTGACATTCTGACAAGGGAGTGAGAGAATTGCGTGGTGGTGCTTAACTGCTCATTGTTGTTAAACCACCACTTAACACTGTTTTCCTCACATATGCAGAACATAATTTTCTACATAGTAGCTTGTATAGTGTTAACTTCATCCCAGCCAAAACCAGTAAAACAGGAGTCTTGGCAGCTGTGGAACACAACAATATGAGGAATTCACATCTAAATTCTGCCATACTCAGACTCTCCATTAGTCTTACCGGTGCAAACAGTATGGAAGATACAGTGAAATATGCTATTCTGATATTCAATTCAATAATTTTAAGTGAGATCTACACTAAAGGATCAGTTCATAACTAGTTTTGGGAAAGTCCGTATCTGTTGACTTGGTCACTAAAATAGTAGTCCGCATCTTATGTTTAAGAAAGATCTTCCTTCAAACATGCTGATCAGCCAATCTACTTGACAGAGGCTGTAATTCACCTGCAGGGTGAGATACAGGCACATTTTACATCATATTATTTCTAGCATTTCCAGCTTTACAGTACACATAGATTATGTTGTCATCTTAACATACATCTGTTTATATCACCTCTAGTTGGACTATGAAGGATTTGAAGAGCAAGAACCATCTTTGATTATTAGATATCACAGCTGTGCAAACATTACCACATGGTTCCTTTAAGCACAAATGTAATACTTGCAAACAATTCCCCAACTGAAACAAAATCAATCATTTAAACTAAAATGGAAAAAAGCATGAAAATACAAGAATTCTATTTCAAAGCCTAAGGTTTTTTAGAACAACTCAATATTATCAATTCCACTTTCACTTTTCTGCAAGCACTTTCAAAGTCTCCCTTTTAGTAGGTAAAGGCAATTTTTAAGTAATTTTCCCTCTAAACTTGTTCCCCCTGAAAAAATGCATTAGTGACTAAATCAAGATATTACTGTTTTCACCATGTCAATGACTACTGGGTTCTTGCTTTTCCTGAATCAAGAGAGGTTGAGAATTATCACAATGTTCTTTCACTCTTCTCTTGGCAACTGTTCAAGCTCACTCTTATAGATACACAGCCACATGAGAACATGGCTTGATGCTACATGGCCATTTGTAGAAAATGGATCTAACAGGAATCTAAGTGGGAGATTGAGACATCTTAAGTTCCTAACAAAAATAGGTCAAAGATTCATTTTAATGATGCCAACTATTATGGCAACATAATTGCAAGACTGTTTGACCACCAACATGCATATGCAACTGAGCTGTATAGAACTCATTTTTTTTCTGATCAAGACAAATTTAAAATAAGAAATCTTAATGGTTTTCATTCAGTCTGATGAGTTTGCCCATTTAATTTCACCTTCCTATGTCTTAAGGACATCTAAAGGACTACAACACACTGAGGGACCAAATCTCTGATGATGCATTGCCCTATTAAATTAAATAGGATATACCAGCCTTCACCAGGTGAAGACATGACATTTTAGTATTATTTTGCAGCAGTACCACAGAAGTTGTGTTTCATCAGATGGGAGCTTCAGCACTTTAGGGAGCAAGTTTGATGTCTTGCTACAAAGGAATCACAGAGATGAAGACAGGAGGTAATAGCAAGGAGATGGGCCCATCGCAAAACAGATTCCAAGCACTTCAGGACAGAGGAGCCTAGGGCTGGCTCCTCCTGTCTTTCAGACTAACTATAGACATCTGACTTAGTAATCTACATTCCACACAGGGAGCCAGGGTCCTGAGAAATTCAGCTGAGATAACACCAAGTGTTGCAAAGCCAAACTCCTTTTTTGTGTATGTCTTGAAATTCTTAAACTACAAACTGAACACTTAAGAGCTGTACATGTAGAAAGTGGGCAGTGTAAATACATGTTTAAACCAGTACTCTTAACAGTTCTGTTAATGGGAAGGGGAATAATTATGAGGTGCCATCCATATATATATGACAACTTCAATGACAATGCATCTTAGATAATATATGATATAGATGGCATAAAATACAACTATATGATACAGCAATTTACTGGATGAGACCACTGGGAGCAAATTCTCTTCTCAGCTTGAAGTGCTCATGGATTTCTGCAAGTCACCTAATCTCTTCATGACTCAGGGTATCCTATGAAATAGGCTTCATTATACTGACTCCTGTCATTAAAAATAACAGAAGAACTTTGAAATATGTCAGATGTAGAAAATCTCCATACATAATAGCCTTAGATGCTATTTGCTTCCATGATTTTTGGCCATATTTTTAATATTCTGGTTACTTAAAGTCAGGTCAGAAAGCCTGCAGAAAGGAGCTGCATAGTATAATTAAGCACACTGTAAAGAAACTTTTGGTATGTATGTTTCTCCTGATTTCACTCATGCTCCCTAATTCTTGTATTCAAGTAGACAATAGGGTTGATTGTGTTTTTAACAGGGTATACACATGGAAGACATTGTCTCCAAGCGTAGAGCAGATGTTCAATGGAAAAATCCACTCTTCTGATTCACAATGCAAGCAGATTATTTCAGGAAGCATGAGAAAGTTTGCTACCACTGAAGCCTGTCTCAGTTCCCAGCCGGGCTCTGGTGTGCATGAGGGAACAGAACTCTTGCTGAAGTAAGAATAGAGACAAGTTACTAATGCATTAGTCTCCAAATTGAATCCTATATTGTAACACAGGTAGGTTTTAAACAGTAGAGGTAAATCTCTAAGCAAGTCTATGAACTGGCCCAGAGAGCAGATTTCAGTGTGGAATAACACCACCATGCTAACTTCACAAGACCTCATAACAAACCGAGAACAGCTTTAGACCCAAATGTACCATGGAATCTACTCTGACACTCCTATTCCACATTTTCTCTAGGACATCCTCCAGCTATCCCAGATGAAGGATGATGCAGTCATACTACTGGCAGCAAAGTTGCCTGTGTAACTTCACATAGGCTGCTAAATATAGATTACAAGAACACTAATGATCATGAAATGAACACCTCTCCTCCAGTACAACTCATACCAGAACTACTGGTACGGAGATCCTATTAGATCACATGGTTTCTTTCAAGAGAGGCAGACTTGACACAAGTCAGATTTGAAAGGTCATTATCTGCTAAGGCTTCAAAGACTTTACAGCAAAGTTAGGAGAAGCCTTTAAAAATACAGAGACAAGGCACAGGTCATTGCTGCCAGCTGTTCTTTTCAGAAGGAAAACCAACACAATAATCATTGTAACTTCAAAGATGTATAGCCAAATACAGATTTTACATCTGGACTCATGGTATTGCAGGGTTATCCTACATCTTGGCCAGCAGCATCAGCTCCAAGTACGTGAGGTTATACAATCCTAGAAAAAGGATGTCCTACATATAAGCCCACACAGGAAAAGCCCTAGCAAGAAGCTTATCAGTTCCTCAAATATAAATACAATCAATTACATGGCATGGGAAAAGCAATGTAAAGGAACTGTGGGTAGGCTCTGCATATTTAAAGTAACCCCCGACACAGTTAAAGTACACAATATAATGCAGATGAGTGAATGTTACCTTAAGTTAAAGGCAATGGAATTTCATAAATGCAGTGACCATTTTTAAACTTCATTAAGGACTTTGAGAATGTGTACTTCAATATACAAACTCCTGCTTAAATGGGTAAGGGAAATCCACTTGATGGATGGAAAGCTTGCTAACTGATCCATATAGAGTAAGAGCACAGAAACAGCTGAGGAAAACACCTCCAGCATTCCTTCCTAAGCAGAGATCCAAGGTGCTGCACAATTCCTGCTGCACTCCACCCTCATACAACACTCACTATCAATTGTGCTGTATTAGTGGGGACTATACTGGGTGGTTATATCCACCTAGAGCTACTTAAAGTACTACGGTTAAAGAATAGCTATTATATCATTAATTTCACCTCCTCAGATGAAACTGGAAAGGTTTTTACAATAGGTTACTTTCTATCTGCAATAAGACTATGAACAATTACAAGCACTGAGTCAAGTCATAGTAAATTGAGAACTTAATTTATCCATTTATTAAAGCTGAAGATTTTGACTTCAGCTTTATTAATATAAATTACCACCACTGGTATGTGTAACAATAAAATAAGGGTGTAGGTAGGTGTGGGATCTACTGAAACTGTAGTAGTAAGAAATATATTTCTCACAAGCATATTTTTGGCATCAGACTATTATGAGTTGCTAATTCATGAAGTACATTGGGTTCTTAGTTTGATTTCAACAAGCTTCAGGGAAAGCTAATGGTGCTAAGGACTCCTGAAGACTTGCTCTAACATCTTCAGTGAGCAAATTCCAAACAGAAGTTTAACCCTTAAACTTCACAAAAAAAGAAAAACTGAAAGTGATCAGAAGTTACATCATTAATGAAAAGTAACAAAGCCATCACAACTAGAAATTATACTAACACTAACTGGAATAAGTTAAAAAGCACTTAACCTACCATTTAACCTGTGGAAGATACATTTTGTTTCTCATTAGGGCTTTTTACATGTTTGACTGCACATCCTTAGAAACATTTCTGACTTCTGTGCATGTACAGTCCATAAGTTCTAACAGAAAGACTTGACTGAATCATGTTCAGTAAAGATTCTTAAGTTTTCTAATCTGATTTTTCAGATTTCAAAGCTTTATTGAAGAGAATGAAAACCGCAGTTTCTAAAAATTATACACTCTGACTTGAGTGCCAAAAACTCGTCTGTATGGAGCCTAAGTATTAAAATTTCACTTGGACTTCCACCGTCTTTCACCCATGTACAATTACATTTAATATTAGTTTTTCATTATTAGATGTTAAAATTGATACCTGGCTATATCAAATTAATCCCGTGTAATAAGATAATTCTTAATGAAATAAAAATATTAGGTATCTGGAAGTTCCAATATACATTTGTAAGTACGGCATCAGAATCACGGGTACAAGCTATCCAACATGCAGCCTGTTCTTCCTCCTGCCCTTGATATACACTTGTCATTTGGCAGCTGATACTTTCATCATACAGCTCTCCACCCACAACCTGCTTCAGTCTTCTGTTTCATATGCATTCAACTCAATATATTCAATGGCCTCCAAAGCTAGAGAACTTCAAACTGGGCTCCACCAGGAAAATGAGGTCTTTTTCTGGCTCAGAAGTGGACTACAGCAAATCCAGAAATTTTTACCACATTTCACTCACTGTCATTTCAAGAACTTGCACAGCATTGAATGAGGTTGCAGTACTAGACTTCGACTGGGTCTGCACTGCAGTTTTTAGGGACAAGCCCATGTCTATTATTTCTTTCAGCAATACAATAAAGCTTAAGAAGCTCATTAGTTTAAAGATCAAGTACGACTCCAAAATATTCATTCATACCCATTTCAAGAAGTCTCCTTATAAAACCACCCTGCTGTTTTCATTCCAAGCTTTCTTTCAACTGAATTTTGAGATGTCAGTAACAGCAAGAACAGATACCTGATTTAAACTGAATTGCTACAATTTACACTAGACAATAAATGAAATACAGGAGAATTTATAACCTAGCAATAATAAAGAGGGCAGAAAATCTTGAATGCTTGCTGTCTGGCTTTTGGAACACCACAGGGAAAGGCTGCAATGATTTCCAGCAGAATGTGAGGATTATCCATCCACAGTGAAAATATGTATGTCCCAATTTTAAAGATTTGGAGTGCCAACTTACAACACTGCAAATAAATGCAGGTCTAAAATGACCATACAACCTAACAGATCACAGTAACCCCAGATAACATGCAAAGACAGGAGGAGTGGATCTGACATTCTGGTGTCAATGGTGCAGATGTCTACATTGCAGACAGCTGCCCAGACTACCTAACAGGTGATGGAAAGAAACAGCTATGTATGTTCAGTGGACAAGATGCATCAAGTAAATGTTCCTTCCCCACATCCAGATAAACCACTCTAGATTTGTTTGTAAGTGCAGATCCTATAGAAGAAATCTACACACTTCAAATGTGTCTACGTTAGCAGTATCTAAAGTGCATGCATCTCACCTGGCTAGGAAGCACTGCAACACCAACCTTCTAATATATCTCATGTCTGCAAGAAAACTTAGTATGTGAAATAAGCTCGACTGAGGAGAACAAGATGCCAACAATATAGTTTCTTCATCTTGCTGGCAAAGAACTGCAAGAGATAAATTATGATCACCTGTGCTATATATACTGGTAAAATTATCTTCCCAAACTTCCAGTAGTGCAGAGTTCTGGTATGGGCAAAGCATACCTCATGAAATCTCTGGCACTAAGAGCATACTGCAAGTGTGATTGATAGTAACAGTCTGATAGCCTGGTCTTTAATAGAGGCAAGTATCACTAAACAGCAAGTTATCTGATCCTCTGGTTTGCAATGCTAACCCTATACCACCCCAGCCAGAAATGCTTATGTATTGAAAGTATTTAGTGATCCTGCTTCAAACATTACCCCTCCCCTCACCCCCCCTTTTATTTTTAATTTTTTAAATAGCCTTGTTACCATGCCACAGACCTCGTTGTCAGCATCATTTTTTCCACCCAGAGTAAGCTCTGGAGAGCTGCACTGAAGGAACCCCTGTGCAAAGGCTTTGGGTCCCACTCTATTATCCCTTTACTCAGCTCAGCCCTGAGAGTTCATGTACCAACAAAACAGGCACCTGGGGTCAGAAGGGGGCTCAGAAGGCTGGGGGACATTTCTAGGCTGGCAGGACAGATAGCATGTTCTTCACACGTTGCAACAGCAACATCACCCAGGCTCCTTTTACCAGGCAGGTTGTACACAAGGAAGCTGGTTGCAGTGCTGTCTGAGGACTGAATATGTACTAACACAATTAGACCCTACAGGAACCATTTTAGAGAGCAATCAGAAATGGAGAGAACAAGGTCATAAATCCATCTCCTTCCATTTTGATAGGGGTCATCATGCAAAGGTTGACAACAACTTCCTTCACACAAGTAACTGCCTAGCCTGCTCCAGACTGACATCCAGCCCAGTATTTATATAGAATTTAAAGAGTAGGTATAACACTTCCATATATACTCGTCTCTCTTTTGTCTAAAAGAAGCAAATGGTTTTAAAACCATCCACTGAAATCAAGCCTTACACTGTTACCCTTCTGTTCTATGCAGACTTAAAGGCTATTAATACATCTTTCCTCAAGTACAGAAATTTCTTTAGTCCTTTGTTATTTACATACTATGGCAAGGCTGAACCTGTTTTCATGCATTTGTGTATGAAGACCTTTGAATTTAATGGCACTGTCTCCTACTCAGTTAGCCACGCAATAGTAAGAAACAATTCTCTTAACATTCGAGGACTGGTCAAGTACTACAGAACCTAACACAAAGGAGTTGTCTTCAGGAAAAGAGTATTTGAAGCCCATGGTTTTTATTTACTTAAATTGCCTTTTTTAGATGTATTGATATTATAATAAATCCTGTTTCTGTACCCAATGATTTTTATGCAGTTGCACATGTATTCCTCATGTTTCTCAACTGCACTGGAACATTAACTAAAGTATGGTAGAACGCAGCATAAAAATCCCAGTAAACCAATATAAATTATTCCTTATAATTTACAATTTGTATGCAGTCAATAAGGAAAATTAATACTTATTTATCAAATTTGATTAGATACCTCATATCTGTAATTAAATCTAAGTGTTTTGGATTTTAAATTTGTACTCCTGTTAATTTTAAGAACCATCCATCAAGGAGGATATAACCTGGCCTGTGAACTTTGAATATTTGAATATTCTCCAGGGTCTCAATAGAGATAGGAAATTTTTGCTTGGGTTTGTTTATCAGATGACTTCTCCCAACCACCTGCTTTATGGTGCACAGGCTTTCATGCTTAACTCAAAATGTCAAACCATAAGCATCTAGTGATGTGATATTCTCAGAGGCTGGCTGATATTTTACGGGACCCGTTCCTCTACCAGAGCACTCTCCAGCAGCCTGGCAGGATACCCTTGGCACCTCACAGGACATCCAACATCCATCATCAGGCAAAGGATTTGTTGCAGGCTCTTAATCCCTGCAGCTCTCAGCACAGCTTTATCCTGTCCAGGAGTTGATCCCTAAGAGCCACAGAAAACACACCTGGGATAAGCACTTGGCAATATCAAGCCAAGTGCCATCCTACAACTGGGCCAGCTTTGTGCCAGACTGGAAGCGTAGATGGAACACTTTGTAAGAAATAACTGCATGTATTTAATTCCTTGGTTAAAAGAGCATTAACTTTCCATTGATACTTTTGCAAGGGGTTTTACTTCTGAAAGCATTTGTGTAAACAGTGACATTAAAAATGTCATGTGAAATAACTCACCCAGCTTGATGCATGACAGTTTTATCTCTCTCATAATAGCCATTAATTTCAATTTTAAAATGTACAGAACGCTTCTGTTGTGCAGAAATAATTATACACTTATTTTGACGAGGACTGATATGATAGAAAACCAACTCGCAGATCTGTAACCAGATTTTTGCAGTGTTCTGATGTAAATCACATCACTGTGGAATTCCATACATGATTAGCAGCTTTACTTCGTTGTGCTTAGCTCACCAGAACTATACAATGGAAAACTGATTCTGTCAACAGAATGGTAATTAAATGACTCTACTAACTTTAGAAGCTAATGCAAGGCAGCCACTCCTGTACAACAGTGAAAGCACAAAGTAATAATTGGGAATAGTTAGCCATGCTGGCATGTTTGTACTCTTCCTGGAATTTAATGTAACATCTACACTGCTGCACTGTCCTATGCAAATATACCAAGACACTGGACACTAGTTCAGACAGCTCTACACCACAGTGTACCCCTCAGGTAACAGACCCAAATTATCCAAACAACACTGTTCAACACAGCTTGGGTAACAAGAAACATGGACTGATACTGTTAATGGACACACAGGGAACATTCCTTTAGAAGTTAAAAATGTATCAAACAAGTTTTAAGAACAGGGTAAGTGTTCCACCATGCCTTATTTAAACAGAAAAGATGTGAAAGACTATCATGACACAGAGAACTGAGTGGCTCTATCAGATCAAAAAAGACAGCTATGCAAGATGTTCACTGAATCACTAGCATGTGGCAATGTATCATTTTCTATATGTACATATACATAGAGAGCAAAAACACGGATCAAAGCAAAAACTTTGTATCAGCAAAGCAAAAATCATAATCATAAAGGCTTGTGATCTGAAAACCCTGCTAAGAAGTTCGTTGAGGTGACTTTCACCGAGGAAACAAATTTCAGACTAAAATGACGAATGGTTTTGGTCCCCAAGCCAAGCAGCTGTCACCTTTAGCATTCCCATAAGGATGCATGGTGTCCATACCATTTCAAGCCCTGCCCTTGAGCATATGGACCGTAAGCCAGAGCCTGGAGTCACCTACTGACTTAATAAAGGCACATTCTGTCACCTCATCCAGGCTGACCCAAACATGCAACAGGGCAGGCCCCAGATCAAACCCTGAGGAACACCAGCTGCTACTGGCCTCCAGGCAGGGTGGCAGACCCTTCCCCCCTCTCCTTCTGGCCCAGCAACCCAGCCACCGCTCCACCAAGCCATGAGTCCTCCCATCCACACTGCAACATCCAACCCACAGTACAACAATGCTCTGGTAAGCAAAGTCAAAAGCTTTCTTAGTCACGGCAGACAGCAGCCAGCAGTCTTTGTACACCCACAAAGTGCTAAGCGAGCGACAGCCTTATCACAGGGAACAGGCTGGTCAAGGTTGATTTACCCATGCTGGCCTTTCTCCATCGTTTTCACACACCCCCTGTGTTCCTCTCACTCCTCGGTACTTCCAGGAATGAAGCGAGGCTGACCAGCCTTAACCCACAGCTCCATGGATTATTGTTTTTTAGCACTTACCTTCCAATAAGGAGTCAACACCAGCCCCCACCACGCCGCCACCGAGCCCCCGGTGCTACTGCCCAGCTCTGCCCCCGCGGGCCCCTTTTATAGAGCAACCCACCAATCAGGCAACAGCTAACAATGGAGGACCCACCAGTCAGGAAGGAGCTAACATAGGCGGTGCCCTGCGGAAGGCTCTGGAAGGCACCTGGAGGTGCTGGAAGCTCCACGTGGGCTTTAATAAGAGCAAAAGCCAGAGCCAATAAATAATTACCTGACCCCAAAACAGCTGCTGGGAGGGGGAGAGGAATAAACAGCTACTGACGCAATCAAAGTAATAATAATAATTTTAAAGGCTGCTTAAGTAAATTAAAAAGAAAAAAGAAAAAACAGTAGACAAGCTCTCCCAACCAACTGCTGGGAGAAACNCCCAAAACAGCTCAGGAGAGCTCATCACCTCTGGCCGGTGGAGCTTACCCAGGCGTGGCCCGAGCTCAGCTTTGTCCCAGATCCCCCGTTTCTGAAATAATCGTGAGTAAGCTCAAGTGTGAATAAGTTATCTGCTCATTTTGAGCTTAACCCTGCGGTAATTTGGTGCTCGTTTAATGAGTTTTAGTTGAGGCTGGTTAGACTAGCCTTATCAGATAATAACAGCATAGATCTAATTGGGTTAAAGTGCTTGTAGACATCATTTAACTTAGGCTGTGTTTGTCTTCACACAGTTTGGTATCTTTCCTGTAATTTTAATGATTTCCATGGTAGTAAGAAGATTTGGTAGAAATTAGTCTTATTTTCTGAGCACATGGGTTGGTACTTAATGCAACTAATTTTTTATTTTTCTCTGTAATTTTCCTAAAGCTGACTTGAAGCAACATTATTACTAACTCTTCTTCAAACAGATTTTAAATATGAAAGGCAAAAATCCCAGTATTTAATGACCTGCTGTGAACAACCTATGCATGTTCCACTTTTCCACAGACCAGATGAAACAGCAGTGCATTTCCCATATTCACACTTGAACCTGCACTGACTTTACTCTTGTATTTTCAATTTAAGCAATACTAATTATTCACAGTTGAAATTTCTTGTTGCAATTTACCATGAGATTTATCTGGATCAAAGTCTGCAACAGCCTGTGAAGACATATGTACTCTTTCAATTTCCTCTGGGATAAAAATATTCAAGACAAACTCTCACATTGAAATAATTTTTAATGAAATACTGTGTTCTGTCTAGACAGCATTGCAGAGTAATTGCCAATCACAGCAAAATTGTGCCATTTTATAGTTGTCTATAATATTAAGACAACTGCATAATTGAAAAGCTAATTCTAACATAATTTGAATCGTTTATCTGAGCTACAGCAGGGAAAAAACTTGGTAGTTTCAGTAAGCAGATAATATGATGAATTCGTAGCTTCTGTTTTGCTTTCCCCAAGTTGGACCTTTACCTGGAGTCCATAGGGGAAAAAAAATAAAAGAAAACTAAAGCAACCCAAACTTTCTGAATTATTTGGACACTTACAGAGACAATCGGTAAAATACAAAAACTTTTCCTCTGGTGCAGATATTCATTTGCATTTTAAGTTAAATTTTTTTTCAAATTTTCTATTTTTGTCATTTGTTTTGTAAGATGAGGTATTATGATACAAAATGAGAAATTGGTTGGTTGTAGTATTTTTATATATGAACTTCTGTTGATTTCCAGAGAGCTTAAAAACAATTTTTTTGTAAATCACATTTCTACATCATTTCTATATATACATAAAAATGCTAAAAAGTTCCACAACAGCTTTCTTTCCTCCTTTTGCTTTCAAAGTAGAACTGGTCACCCTGAGTTGGAATTTCAGGCATTCATTTTCAGAAATTTCACCAGTATAGGCTATAGAACTAGTATCAAGCAAAGTGATAAATTTGGTTTTGAGATTATGATTCAGTCTCACACTAAAAAATACAGAAATACAGAAAGCTGGCATTTGTTGACATGACATTGCTAGCCTTCTTTGGCAATAGGGTCTTACCAAAGTTGCTCCTAATGCTGTATTCTGACTGCTGCTATTATGGAGACAGTATCTACTGCAACAGAATCTGCCTGGCTTCTTGATAGTGGTTGCTCAGTCACCCACGTCAGCAAAGTCTCCAGAGCCATGTAGCCCTACGCTGTTGTCTAAGCAGCACAGAGAAAAATCATTTCTTTCATTTTATTGGGAATCTAGCTGACATTGTCAGTTACTGAGGTTGGATACAGCTACCAGCTCTCGTTTATGTGTGCAGGATGGGGTGATACACTTATGTGTGCCATTAACTGAAAACAAAACTTCAGCCTTCCCGATGAGCTCCCTTCCTTTTCTGAGTTTATCCTTTCAAGTATTGCAAGGGAACCGACCTACCAGTTCCAGAACAATTGCCAGCCTTTCTTTCACTCAGTACTTGGAGTGAGTTATAATACAATGGAGTTTTCTGTATTCAAGCACCTTTAGCTGATACTTACTGTTTGACCTACTTTCTCCAGAGGAGTTTGGGTAGATACCCTGCATTCACAGGAATGTCTTCTGTCCTCTAATGCCAAGATATCTAACACTGCCTGAGGTCCGAGTTGAGCTCTGACTTTCCTAATTGTTCATCCAAATGTGATACAAGTCTATGTGGCAAAGGTCTGCTATGGCAGACCCACAGTGAATGGGGTCCTAATCTCTTTTTTTTTTTTTTAAAGGACTTCATGGAAGCTGTCATAGGGAACTATAATAATAAAGATGCCACTGGAATGCACGGTGCTTATGTGCCATTCACAATTGAAATATGAATCCAGTTTATAGAATGACTTTGTATCTGTAAATATCTTAAAATGAACTCTCCTTTTTACCTCGTGTTTCCTCCATACTCTTTGTCTCTTTAAAGCTGTAAACTCAGGGCAGGTGATGTCTCTCAGTATGATTAGATACAAAATGAAACAGAGTTTTCCTAATTCGTACAGGCCATCAGTTATTGCCTTAATTTAAGTAATTATGTATGCACACCCATAGAAATGAAGAATCAGTACTTTAATTGGCATGAATGGGATGGCCGCAAATTTCAGCCACTTCAGTATAAAGTGTTACATAACCCGAAACATATTTTATTCAAAATTTTAATCTAATTTCCTTTTTACAATATGAATGTACTAAAGCACATTGCATTCAGTTTGTTAACATTACGGTGTCTTTGAAAGTAGTTCTCACTCAGCTAACACCATCTGTTTACACGCAAATATTTTCCTTCCATGCAGCCAAGTTGAAAGTATCTGTAAAAACAGTCTGTGTAGGGAAAAGAAATGTGCTGATACACATACATATTAACACAAGAGCCATTTTTAATACTGCTTTACTGCGAAGCCAAAAACTGAGCTGTTGCTTTGGAAATTCACTAGAGTAAAAATTGAAAAACTCTTGTAAACATCTGGAACTGGGATCAAAGCCACAGGCAGAACTTCCATTTACTTTCATATACAAACATCAAGGCCCTGACTCTATTCACTTAAAAAGAAATGTTTGAGAAAGTAGAGAATAATTACTACATTATACATGTAAAATTCCTCCCTGTGATAGAAACGCTATGTTTCAGAGCTCACCTCCTCAAATTGAAAAGGGGGAGTTGGTTGGGTCCTTTCTTTTCCTATTTACCCCAATGCAGTTTTCCATTCTCTGCAGTCCTATCTTCATGGAAAGTAATAATAATAAAAAAGGCTTTGTTCTTTGTAGAACTTTTTATTGTCTTCCATTTAAAAAATGCCATTCCAAGCCAACCTTATTCACTGTTCAGCTTCTGCCACTGACAACAGCTATCTGCTGTTTTGGCTGGCCATGATTCTCATGAAGAAAAAAACAACAACCAGGAGGATGTCTCCAGGAAGAGACAAACTAAGTATACTGGCATTTCAATCTTCCATTTTTCTTTGGCAGGGGAAGCATTTATAAAAGCTTCTTTAAAACTATTTACACCAGCAGTCTTAATATATCACTGAGGGAAGGACCAGAGGCTCCCTCTGGAATTATATAGACTCCACTAAGATCTTTTCACACGGCTTTGTTGTCTGTATTGATTTCTGGTCCCAGTTGCATTCAGTCTGGAAGACAAATAACCTAAGTAATCAGCAGCTCTTCAGATCACTTGCCCTTTTACAATGTCTCTTTCCCAACTGGAACCAGGAAAATTCTTTCACCTGCAACTCACACAGAGGAACCTATGCAGAGGTGTCTAATAGGAACAAACAAAAATGTATAGCCTTCCTTGTCAAAAAAGCATGCATTGAGATTAGGCAAGTGTTAGATAACAATGGTTCAGGATTTATGGGCTAGTTACTGTTGGACTGTTCTTCTTAAACATCATTCTCTTACTCATATACTGTTAAGTTGGCCACAATAAGAGAAGGTGAAGTGAAATAGATGTTCCACTGTTAGAAAACCAATCATTAGTTCGAGTATTGACCAGTTACATTCCATGAAATCAGGGTTCTTATATTTTTGCTCCTAAAAATTGGCTTTCCTATGAGTTTTAGTTCAGTGCTTTATACTAAGTTCAGTGGGATTATATCCATTCAATTTAAGGAGCATTGGATTGTTTTGCCCTTATATGTACTAAATTTATATTTCAGTGTTGAAAATGCTGACACTGAGGAAAGAAAGAACTTTCAGTTTAAAATTAAAAGAACATCATTTGAATGTACAATCATTAGTCCAAAAATAGGATACTCCAGGGTTACATATGGTTCTCTTTTAGTGTCTGTGAATCACAAAGGTGTTTTCAGTGATATGGCTTTGTCATAAAGCAATGCCATGTTAGCGAGTCAGAGTAACCAGCTACTCAGACTAATATACCTTAATTCAGATGTATATTCACATGATGTTTGCATATGATAAGATCTGAAAAGTTGTAATGATTTCTATTTTCAGATAAAGATACCTTGCATTCTCTCATCAATTTTAATAAATTTATAAATAGAATTTATAAATATATGCTTTATAAATAGAAAGCAATGGTAGTTCTGAGTATCTAAAGATGGCATAAGCCAACACTGTAAATTTTTGAGGAAAACAAACCAGAGATACTAAGCAGTTTGGAAAGAAATTCTCTCCTAAGGAAAAAAAGAACACAAACACACATATACATGTATGCATGTCTATACATGTACATATATAAATGCACAGCCCAACTAAACACCTAACAGGAACATGGAAAAATAATACTGACTGTTTGTGCTGTTCATTTTCTATTTTTCATACTATTGCCTAGAATAAACAGGTGGAATTGTTTCTATTGGGAGCTTAATATGCTGATAGCAAGGGCTATGAAAAGATATATGGCAGTTTCCAGTTGATAACCAGATGACTGGTTTTTCAGATGCTTACAATGAGCTTCAAGAGACAAAGGCAGCAAATAAAAAAATAAGCTGCAAAGTGACATGACATAGAAAATGTGACTGCTCTCAACAGTGCATTGATATTTATTCACTGTCTCACCAAATATGGGGCAACAACTTATCGAATGGTTTGGAGACCAGAATGATTTCTATGTAGTGCTTTGGTTTAAAAACTAATTTTCTTCTCAGAAAGGTTATTTTTGAAGTGTCACTCTCAATTCCCATATCACTGCTTGAAGATATTTTGAAACAGATTTCTGTGTTACCAGAAACTAAAGAGGCAATAAAGCCAAAAATGGAACGTGACATCTGCCATTTATAAACAGAGATGTTAAGATGGAGCTCTTTGCCCATATCATGGTTAAAACCCAAAACAAGAAAAGAAACTAACCCAGCTTTGGCCTGTGGCATTACTTTAATAAGTATTCTGTGTGAAGCCTGCTTTTTAGAAGAATCTATTCATGTTTTTTCTAATTGCAAATCTCTTCAGTCAGCTTATGTTTATGAATGACTTAAAATACATTAAGAGAAAAACCGCATAATTAGAATTCATGGAAATAGCTCTGAAGAGCTACTGTAGATGTTATTAGTAAGAAAAGATGGCTGCTCAGTAAAACCTCTTTTTCCAGGAAAGTACAGAGGACTCAGACAGACATTTTACTAAACAACTTACACATTTTCTTTACATTTTGAATTGCTTAGTAAATTTAGTTTTCAAAGAAAATACCATTGTTTTAAAGCACCCTGTAATGAAATACTTCATTGTCACAAGGATTCATTTTTAGTCACAAATATGTTTCTGATAAAGGTTTTCATCTTAATGTTCAGCACTGGTATTCTTAAGTAAGTTTCTATCAGTCGTACCTGACCAAAAGCGGAGTCAGTCTTGCCAGATGTTTAATAAATCTTTGAAACACAGAGACATTAGAGGGCTTTCTTTGGGATGACTGGATCAACACCGTTCTCAGAAATAAAGGTTTTTTCTTTTTTTTTTTTTTTCATTTTAAAAAATGCTAATTTGGTTGAACCTCTTGCAGATGAATCCTTCATTAATACATTTTACAACCTTTATTTTATTTGTCAGAAAATATTAATGCTTTCAAAACTAGCAAAAAATTAGCCATCTGGTATATTGACAAAAAAAATCATGTCAATGGAGTAATCCTCCCCTCCAAAATGTCAATACTGAAGAGGTTCAAACAACCTCTGTCATTCTCTCTCTCTCTCTCTGGTTAATGACCATATGAAATTTCCACACTACATCCAACTGGGGAATGGGAATTTCTGCAAACTGTTAATTTTAGAGAAGAAGTCGTACATTTCAGAGCCCGGATCCTTCGCACTGTAAATCAAAAAGAACAGAGTTGTCCCATGAGACACACAAGGTCTGTTGAGAAAGCCATTTTTAGACTAGAGGTAGAGCTACAGGGCATATGTCCTACATATGTCCTTGTTCTCTTAGACCCAGTAAGCTCACACATTGTACATCTCCATGAACTGTTAAACAATTCAGTGTATTCAGTCTTCTTGAACAGCATAATGAGGAGAAAATTCATCTCTTTCTATTTGAAGAATAATTGGTGATTAAACTCTTCCTAGTAATCCAACTGGCCAATGTGTACATGGCTGCACAAGGGAAAAATCTTTCTTGCCCTAGAAAGTGATCATCTTGTGATATGAAGCATGAACTCTCATTAGCCTTTATTTAATTTGCACAACTGTGATGTTAGACACATTTCAAGTCTACCCATCCTATTGAACTCAACGATCTCTTGAAGAATGAATTAGTCATTCATAGACTGATTTATACACTACAGCAGGTAAATTTCATTTTTTTTTTCTGATTTCCCCTGAAACTACTGCCCATTCATTTAAGTATCATTTGTTCTTTTATGCTGCACCAGAACATAAAAAAGGTACAAAAAATAGTCAATATAAACTTAGTAATTCTGCACATCTAAGTTATCTCAGCTTGATTTTTTATGCTTATGCTATTGAGTGATCCTAAATTCCGTCCAACTTCAGACACAAAATTACTTCCATTTTCCTGCTCTGAGCCATGCCGCATTTTCAAACTAATCCTTCTTCAAAGTCAGGGACTAATTAGGTACATTACTGAACAACTAAGTATCTTCTGGAGGAAAGTACAAACTAGTTATATTTATAAACATGTTGCTTTCTAAATGTATGTATTTTGACAACTGTTGTGCACTGTACTTATTTATTGAATTATTCACAATGACTCCTATGTATTTTTTTCTTCAAAATTTCCTATGAATTCAAAACTCAAAAATGTGAAAACTTTAGAACACAATTGTAAAGATATGCTGGCTTCATACTGACTCAAGTGGAACTTCATTTGCCACTACAGAATATATATTCCTGTCTCTATACTCATCTTAATGTTTTAATAATACAATAAAAAATCAAAATAGAGTTAGCATGTTTATAGGGATCTCTTCCACTTTTTAATATAATAATCATGCAAGTAAAAACATGTCAGCCACATTTAAGTTCCTAAAAACACCAGGTAAAAGCACTTTTTACACAGACATCTACTATTGTTGATTGCACATAATTCTCTACATTCCACAATTCTTCATTAAGTCAGCATTAAAACCTATGTGTCTATCATACTATTTGCTCTAAGTACCTAATCTACGCTAGGAATCAAGACCTCCTAAACCTACTATGAATATAAAGAGAGGTGTGTCCCTGAATCATTCTTCCAAAGAGACCACTTCACTGACCATACAGATAGCAGAGGTTCCTATATTATTTTCCTAACATAGACTATGCCAATAAAATCATTAAAATAATTACCAAAGCATTACATTGGAAATCGGAAAAAGTCTTAGCACTCCCACTTTGCCTTCTGACCCTGGATAAGCCTGTTTTCTATGCTAAAGTAGCAGAAATGAAGATATATTGCCAGGCAAAAATGTCTATTAGTTAAAGGTTCTTTTTAAAAGGTTAAGAATTTTAGAAAGTCTTTGCAATGATAAAAATGTAACCAGATACGCCGAACAACTTTTCTAAAGCATTTAACACTAACCTAGTTTTATTTCCGCTGAGAACAGGAGTAAGGTTATGCCACAACTGAGTGCTCCAAAAAAAAAAAAAAAGAACAAACAAACAGGCTTACGTGTAAGCAACATTCTTCCTCTTTTTGAGGAGCTGGAGAGTATTAAAAAGGAACAGATTTTCTTTAGCAAAGTACAACATACAGAGATGGAGTCTCAGCCAATCTTGAAGTAAAAAGGTCTGTATTACTTTACATCAGCTGATGACCTAAAGCCTTCTTTTTAATGTTTATCATATCAAATAGTACTTCTTCCTTCCTTCCGAATCTTTACAAGAATAAAGTAAAATTCTCAGTCTTACAGGAGCAGATCTCCAAAGTCTGAGATGATTTCCAGCAGTTTGTTCAGTTATTCCAAAACATCCTCCTGAAATATTCCAGTCATATCATTTACACACTAAATTAGCCAGCAAGCATCTTTGTAAGTAGGAATTTGTCCCACATCCTCTTTATCCCACATACCAGAAGCTTATCCGGGCCTCTGTACATTACAGGCCCTATGAGCCAAAAGGCAACACAGCTAATAGCCAGCCAGGTGGAAGGAGGATCAGAACTCCCACGGATCTCAGAGCTTTGTTTCCTACGACATTCTTCAGTTTTGGCACACACATTTCAAGCAACCATTCAAAAATAACTGACGAGGCTAAGGCCTATAACAAAAAATGTGTGCAATACTTAATTCACATCAATGGAGACTCGGCACAAAATCACCTTTGAGGATACGGACTGAAGTGCTCCCCACCCCCAAATCCTGTAAGAAATCTGTAATAGAGCAGGCATTTTAACCTAGCTTCGATTCCAGCCTCCTACCAACAAGACCATATCCTTTTGTTCAGCAAGTAAAATTATGCATCTTAATTTATAAGCTGCAATTCAACTTTTGTGAGTGAAATATCAGCAGCAAGAGTAGAGTGGTAGATGAGGGCAATTTTTTATGTAAAAGTATTTTAATATCAGTGTTCTTAAGCAACCAGAATTTTGAATGTTCAGCATATAAGCGATCAGTGTTGCTTTTAATTCTTCAGAGACGGGTCCTTTCTCTAGCAGAGGAACAATGCACCATCTGTGTATAAGCTTGACACTAATTGCTAGTACAACAAACATTAAAGTCGATTATCCAGACTTACAAATTATAATAAATACAAGTAAAATTGAAGACAGCCTTCTCATCTCCCTCACACACTTCACTACCTAATAAAGTACAGAATATTTAACACGGAGTAGAACATTATTTAAAAAAAAAAAAAAACAATTGGTCACAAATATCTAGAAGAAATTCACTGTGTCAGTGGTTCATATAATCCCTCCCTGATTATACGCAATGATCATGATAGGATTAGAAGGGCAACAGATTTTGTTTCAGGCTGTGGTAAATCAAAGTCAGAACAGGAGAAATCCTTTTAATAAAAAGGTGTTTAACAGGAAACAAACAAACAAACACCACAAGATTTCTCGGTTTTGAAGTTAACACTACGATTCTTCTAGGGTGATAAAAACAGTAACAGAGTGTTCATATTCTCGGGCTCTGCTTATTCTAGCAACCTACACTTGGCCAGGTCCTACCCTAAGCGCTGGCTTATGATCACCCAGATGTTTAACTGCTGGCCTGCTCGTTGGCAGGGGAGCGCACCAAACTGGCACCTTCCCAGACAACGCCTGGACACAGACTGGGGAGCTGCATGGGCCAGGGACTGTGGTGAGCAGGCTTTCTGGAGGAGATTACCTGGTTTTAAGGGAAGACGGCTCAGTTGTGAGGAGAGCATTTTGATTTCCCTGAAAAAGAAACTTGGAATCAGACTCCTCAAACCTACCATTACTCAAAGTGGCTCACCCGCATCAAGTACAGTCTCAGTAGAGACAGGGAAACAGGAACTGAGCTGGATGAGGAAAAGAGAAACCTTTCTTAGTGGAAACATGAAACACATTTTCTTCTTTCTTTTTTTTCTGTCTGTAATAGACATTTGTATCTGGTGTCTGCTTTTATATGCTGTTAACAAACTTCTGTAGTAGCAAAATTTTGAGTTAACTGAGTCCAAGTGTGATTTAAGATGCCTGGTTAACACCAATGCATTTCTTCCTCAACGGCATGCCAAATCTATAAACCAAGACTCTGGAATACTTTAATATCCCAGAGGGCTACAGCTGTCCATCATTCATCATACAAGTACTGAATCAAAAAGGTATGAATTCTGCCTGAAAGTTAAAGCCCCCAAATACAATTAAACTATCAGGTACTGTGCTAGCCAAATTTTGGATGATATGATTTGGTCGCAGATATTACTATGCAACATCTCATTTATTGTTAATGTTATTCAAATATGGATAGATATATTTAATACTAATGTCTGCGTAGTAAATATTTTTCACTAGTATTGGAAAATAGGGCTGAGAAATAGTGGTATTTTTGAGTGAAGCACAGGAAAACATTAACTTTAAAAATGGATGGACTCTTCCCTTGCTAATGTCTGTCAATTTGAGCAATCTATTTTAACTTCTGAGATCATCTAGAAAAATGAAATATAAGTTAGCATCCTCAAATATTTGAACAGGATATTGTAAATGGGTTTATAATTGTCAAAAAGAGTTACAGGATAAGGCAAAGATTTTCAGAGGCACAGTGGGAATTAAGTGACTAACTACCCTCTGCATACCTCCAGCACTCACTGCTAACCTGTCTTCCCAAGCCTACCCAGATCAGAACCCATTTTTGTTATTTTGGATCTGTGGTTTGTGCCAATGACTGAAGTGACAGAAAGGTACAGACCACCCAAGAGATGTCTGATGGATCAGCTTAATTCTGTAACACAGCATAAGTGTTGTTTTCACTGCATCACGGTCTCTGTCAAGGACTGAAAATACAGGTGAGCCAAAGTCAGCCTCACTACACTCAGGTCATCAAAGCTAAGATATTCTACCAAGCAAAGTCACATGAAAAGGCTGAACCTTTGCACTTCCAACTTCTCTGAAATAAAACAGCGAATGACCTGAAAGAGTGGAAAAAAACAGAACAAAACCAAAAATCTTTGTGATGTATCCTTACAGTGAGTAAAGTTAGCGTGACTTTCCATTTGCTCTTCAGCAGTCTGCCCGAACCTCTCAAAGACAGAAGAGCACGCGATTCTCTGTAGGAACACTGCCAGGTTGCCACACAGCCGTGATGCCCCAGCTGCCCCAAGCAAAGAGCCTGAGGGAACGTGCTGTGGCTCTCCGTGGCCCTGCACGCAAATTCCCCTTCCGTCAGAAATCACTGGGTGTAATTGGTGCACTGTTGCGTTGTTAGTAAGGAATAATGTTCAGAAATCCATTCCCATGGGAACATTCAACAGGGCCTTTTTTTGCTTCTAAAAATTTCCTGCTTTTTTTTTTTTTTTGCATAGTTTTTGTTCGCAAATGGAGACATGCTCTCACATTTTATTCACTGCGATATCATCAAACTCTCAATCTCATGAGTAGTTTATGAAGCAGTTTCAGGTTTATTTTTCATCCCTTTCTATTGCCTCCTCCAGTGTAAGGGTGAGGCACTGCACTGAGACTGTATGATATTTCATATCAGTTTTAAAATGCTGTACAGTACTAATTTAGAAAAAGTCCCAGCACTACACTGTTAGTATTGTCAATACTCTCTGAAAAAAAAAAAATAATAATAAAATAAAATAGAAATAACAGAATAACAGAATAACAGAATGGATGAGATTGGAAGGGACCTCTGGAGATCATCTNCCCTCATATTCAGCCGGAACTTCCTGTGCTTCAGTTTGTACCCGTTGCCTCTTGTCCTGTCCCTGGGCACAACTGATAAGACACCAGCTCCATCCTCTCGACACCCTCCCTTCAGATATTGATATACATTAATGAGGTCTCCCCTCAGTCTTCTCTTCTCCAAGCTAAACAGGCCCAGCTCTCTCAGCCTCTCCTCGTATGAGAGATGTTCCAGTCCCCTCATCATCTTTGTAGCCCTCCACTGGACCCGCTCCAGGAGCTCCATGTCCCTCTTGTCCTGGGGAGCCCAGAACTGGACCCAGTACTCCAGGTGTGGCCTCCCCAGGGCTGAGTAGAGGGAGAGGATCACCTCCCTCGACCTGCTGGCAACACTCCTCCTAATGCACCCCAGGGTACCATTGGCCTTCTTGGCCACAAGGGCACACTGCTGGCTCATGGTTAACCTGCTGTCCACCAGGACTCCCAGGTCCCTCTCTGTAGGGCTGCTTTCCAGCAGGTCAGCTCCCAGCCTGTACTGGTGCATGGGGTTATTCCTCCCTTGGTGCAGGACCCTGCACTTGCCCTTGTTGAACTTCATGAGGTTCCTCTCGGCCCAACCCTCCAGCCTGTCAAGGTCCCTCTGAATGGCAGCACAGCCCTCTGGGGTATCAGCCACTCCTCCGAGCTTCGTATCATTAGCAAACTTGCTGAGGGTGCACTCCATTCCATCGTCCAGGTCGTTGATGAATAAGTTGAACAACACTGGACTCAGTGCTGACCCCTGGGTCAGTACCATGTTCTTTTACTGTGTTCACTTTACCTATCTCTATTGTCCAAGTTGAATTCAAGTTTATTTTATCCCACTCCTCAGTCTTTTTCTGTTAATACTTCCTTGAAGGTTCTAGATAGTATACAGGTGGGACTTAAGAAACACGTGGCATTGTTACACTTTTTTTTCTCAATAATATGAGATAACTGCTTTCCCAGAACTTGAAACATGATTTCTGAAGCTAAGAACAGTATCATGTTGTTTCTTTTATCATTTGTGTCCATAAGGTTGTTTAACAGGAGTCTGCTGTAAAACATTACCAATATTCGGACAGTCTTGTAACAGACGTTGTCTGAAGTGTATAAATGATGTATGATTTCTGTATACGGCAACTCAACCATCAGTGTCTATTTTTAAAATCTGCATGGTGTGTCTTATTATTGTAATCATTTCTTCTTTAGCTATATTTAGCTGGGAGTTAAAGACAACATGGATGTCTCATCCTCTAGCACACCTAGACAACCACTCATTGATTTATGCATCGTCTTAGACTTAGTTCAAGATGAAAGTGAGTTTGAACAAATAAATTTATTTCTCCAGATGTTCAAAATTACCAGTAAACCAAAATTCATCAAAACCTCAAATCACTTTACAGTACCGGCTGCATTTGGAAGGTGATGCATGATTTCCAAGCTTCTGAAACAATACTTTTATGGACACAGGATTAGGTCCTGCTGCAGCATGTGAAAATTACTGACTTTGTTTTTAAGTGCGCTCTTGTGCTAATAAAAACTAATAGATCAAAGACGAATAATTCAGACATTATTCAACCTGTCACAGCATAAACTTGTTACAAAGCAGCATATTCCAGAACGATAGCAAATCTTTCTGTTTTAATTGGAATTTGAATCACCTTGACCTTTCCTAGCACAGAGCAGAGTGCCCCTCTGAACCAACGGCAGCATCTGCATCCTCATTCCATTTTAATCAGAGCTCAATTTGGATTTCTGTGTCTCGGCAATCAGTGCATTGCAGAGCAAGGAAACTGCAGAAATAAATGAGATGTTGCCTTGTTCCAGCTGATTAAAACATGATTCAAGGTGACTTTTAGGTGACACTACAAGTTGTCAGAACAGCAGTGTACTTTATGAAGGAAAAAAAAATGTGTGAGGGATGTTTATTTCCCCTATCTGAGATAAGTGACAGAGTTGAAATGAGAGCACTGGTGTGTCCATGAAAATATATCAGTGTTTAAAGAATCCTATTATTAGACACAGTGGAAACTACATCTTGGATGAGCCTTCCATACTGTGGGTAATTATCACAAGCCAGAATGCTAATTGCTTTTCGATCTGCTCAGTGCCTCCAGTGAGTCCTGTTGAGGGCTACTAGGGCTGTACCAAGCACTAACACTTAATGAGACAAAGTTTATCAGAGTACAGCATCAGCTATTACTAAGTGAAGAACAGGAACAACACACTTTAAAACGAAAAGGAAAAAAAAAATGAAAGAAAGAAGGAAAGAAAGAAGAAAAGAAGGAAAGAAAGAAAGAAAGAAGGAAAGAAGGAAAGAAAGAAAGAAGGAAAGAGAAAGACAGAAAGACAGAAAGAAAGAAAACTTCAAAAGAAGTTTGAAACAAAATTATTTTAATTATACTTTCTTTTCAGATGCTAAGTAACTATGTCTTCATCACACAAGCAACTGAATTGAAAAAATAGTAAAAATTTGCATGTTATTGCTTAGTTACCTGAAATACTTCAATGTTTAAATATTTCTGCCATATTCTTGTATTTACAGGAGAGATGTCCATCCATCAGCTAAGACTTTCATAAAGCTTTTTTTTTTTTTTTTGACAGTTCAGACTATTATGGTTAAGAACTATTAAGGGGGAGAGTCTACAGTTTTCCACTTTCTTGTAGAAAGCAAACAAATAAATAAATAAAAATTATTTTCCAGAACTACCTCTCTTCTACAGTCTACCTACTGATACTGCAGAAGATATGTGGGATGGCAATGTACTTTCTGCAGAATGCCTAGCCCACTAAAAATGATCTCTCTGAAGAGAAGTGGGAACATTCCCAGATTTTTCCATTATAAAATATGTGCCTTCTTATAGTTAGATCTTTTCCATATAAAAACATCAGTTGTGAACTCAAAGAACAATGTAGACAATTTCCATAGAAAGTATTCCATTCTGAGTATCATTAAAACATGGTGCGATATTACCACAGAATCACAGAATGGTTGAGGTTGGAAGGGACCTCTGGAGACCATCTAGTCCAACCCCCCGCCAAGCAGGGTCACCTGTAGGCTCATACTGAGCCAAAATAAAATAAAAATAAATAAATAAATAAAAGCTTGGTGCACAGTCATCTAGACTACGCAGGATGACATACATTTTATTTAAAAATAAAATAAACAAGAAACAGTGAATGTAATCCACAGAAATAGTAATTTGACCACTGCTTTTTCTATTTGTTCATCCATTCCCATATTGCAGTTTTATTCTAAAAACCAAAATCACATGAAAATAACAAACTGTATTTAGAATCACACAAAACAATGAAGTGACCCAAGTTGTACTGAGAGTCTGCAGAAGACGGAGAAACAGAACTCAGAGGTCAGTGCTTCCAGTCCTGCATTAAATAAAGAAGCAATATCTCCTATAAAACAAAGCTGCAGGGAAGCAGTTTGCAGCTCTGCAGGAAGGCAACAACAACTGAATTGTGGCTGCACCATGAACTGATGCACACTTTGGCTTGCACTGCTGCATATTTTGTTTTGCCTCTTTTTCTAATCTTTGATTTAAGGGAAAATAAATAATTACAGTGATCAACGAAGCAGAGAAATATGTTTTCAAATGGTTCTCCAAAAGTGTATCAGTTCTCTGTGCTGACAGTTTTGAGTGTGAAGGTCAAAAGAGTGACAACAGAGAACACAGGTAAGACCAGT
The DNA here is from genome assembly GCA_013399115.1 of Anseranas semipalmata. NCBI lineage: Eukaryota > Metazoa > Chordata > Aves > Anseriformes > Anseranatidae > Anseranas > Anseranas semipalmata. The sequence goes on from VXAA01000495.1 coordinate 48,561, forward strand.
TTGTTACGGATGTCAACAGCAGTAGCACTAAATACAAGCTGCAATAGCTGTGAAAATGAAAACCTGAGTAAAACAAGTGAGCAGACTGTCACAAAATTTGAACAGAGATATCAGTATTTGTGCATGCGTGTGTTCACTTACCTTTAAAAGAAAGCACCTTGCCATTCTTAACTTACTATTTAAAACGGTAAGATAGCATATCAAAACAATGATTTTAAACTTATTGTTCATGAAGTCTTTAAGTCCTTGTGGTTCACAAAAGCTGATGAAGAAAAGGAAGCCTACTGTCAGTAGGCTTGTTTGAGCCTACAGCTGGCTGGACTTCAAGTGAAAAGCTTTTAAGGGTCTAAAACAAGAGAAACAGAAAGGTAAATCACAAACCCCACTGATTTCAATATATATATATATATAATATATATTTAAATACAGAAAATAAACACTAAGATCTTCGTGTCACTGGAATTTTCTGTTTCTCTCATAATAATAACTGTAGTTACTTGATATTATACATCCTAACTTCTACTTCTCATAGAATAGGCACAAACTTCATTTCTAGTGAGTATTTTTAACACCTGAATCATTGCATTAACCTTACATTGCTCCATCTCCAGGGCCATCTCATCCTCAGAAAAGGTGACCTACTTCCAAGATGTGGTCTAACAAATGGGTTGTACAGTGACAATACTTCTTTTCTTTTCCTTTGAATAGTCCATTTGCCTTAAAAATCCCCTGCCCTCATTCTCTCTTTTGATCCAAGTAAACTTCTGACAGCTTGTCTTAATATCAAATATTATGGCAAATAAGATAAATATGCCTCAGCAGTGACTATAACATTATTCTCTGAATTCTTGGTACAATCAGTCAACACAAATGTTTCATTTCATACATCATTTACCACTTCTATAGGAACTGCAGAAGATTCTGCAAATGAATTCCAAAGTGAAAATTTCATAGTAGCAGAGGATACATGATACATGTATAAGATTATCTTTCACCAGTTCTTTCTACCTCTCATAATTGTGATCCATACAATGTCTCCCCTTAGGGATAAAACCTTGGAATGAAAACTACAGAAATCCCACATAAAGGAGAAAGAAAACATTCAGAGAGAATAGATGGCTACATGGTAGATCTTGGTCTACTGCATAGCCTTAATTCTTCATAACAGGAATTTGATAAAGCAATATTTGAGCATGATAAAAAAAAAAAAAATGCTTCCTCTCCTTGGTACAAACACTGCAACAAAGGTATGACTTCAGCCAAAACTTAGTGCCCTTAAAGCAGTATTAAACATTAGCTATCTACTCAGTCCTATTCCTCCCTCATTTTATTCTTTTATGAAATAGAAGTTAACAGCACTATGGCTGAAAAGCTATAGAGAGACCTTTATAGACAGGTGCCACACTGCAACAAGAATCTGTAAAATGCAGAAAGTCTCTTAAAAGGAACTCATCTCAATCTGGTATAAGCTGTTTTCACTAGCACAATTTCTAGTTGTGCTGACCACATCATCCAGGCAGAAGGATGATGAATCTGCTCAAAATGGAAACATCAAGTCAGAAGACAAGGACAGTTTTCTCCATCCATCCTCTGTTCCTCCCTTATTTTCCAAGCAAAATATGAAACAGAAGTGATAATTTTGGATATCAGGAAAAACAAAAAATCTCCTGAAGTCTGAATGCATATTTTCTTTTTTTCAGTCCCCCATACATATTTTCCTTGTAGATACTTGGACATTAGCACATAAGAATTATGGCAGATTCATATGGCAGATTCATATTTAGATAGGTAGATAGATTAATGTTGTGGTCATGCTAGTCTTTCAGTAGGTTTGGTAGCAACTCTGGCTTGTATTGTTGACTGATGTCCAAACTGGAGTCATTCTAAAAGGATTTTGAAAGTCTCTGCACACAAGGAAATGTTTCAAACATACGGTAGTGCCTGGATGTTGGTTTTGTTCATTCATTTCTGAGCTGCATCTGATAGCCACTTCAATCAATCAATTTAATCAAAGGTAGAAGGCAGACAAACAGGGAAATACATACTTATTTCAGCCAGCCATGTATTTCCTGTCTGTTTGCTCATTGTATTAGCTTTCCTTTCCATGTTGTAGCATGATGGGTTTTGGAAATAGTTTAGATGCTGTGTCATTCTGTCAGACTGTCAATGCTGCGGTGCACTCACTATGAGGTTAAATTTACAGTCACAATCTGTTGCTGATGGGAATAGTGGGCTATAAGGCTCTCCAGGGCACGTAGATTATTATCTGTGCTCTCACATTGGTATGCCTTGGGTCAGACTTTTCTCCATCGAAAATTCCTCTGGAAACAAGGAGTGTACAGGGTTTAAAGTAACCACAGAGTCAGAAACCACCATAAGAGTACTCCACTCCACTTCAGTAGGGGAAGATGATTCAGAACCTAATAAGAGAATCTTACTGTTACCCCATGCCACCCCAATGATTTCTACCCAAATTCCCTTAGATGTTACTAGAAAAACTATGCAGAATCCACACATGAAGTAGTTATAGGATTAAGCCAAAAAGAACAGGCGTGGTTTATGCCTTGTTGGCTTTGGCATTAAACTGCCAAAGTTTGGTCTTAAATAACCAATACAGTTGAAACTAACTTCTGACCTACAGGGAAGTCTAACTCCTTACATTGCCCTATTAAGTCAACAGTCAAAGTTAGGCATCTTCAGAGGGCAGATCATAGAACCATAGAATCATAGAATGGCCTGGGTTGAAAAGGACCTTAAAGATCATCTAGTTTCAACCCCCCTGCTCTGGGCAGGGTTGCCAACTACTAGAGCAGGCTGCCCAGCGCCACATCCAGCCTGGCCTTGAATGTCTCCAGGGATGGGACATCCACAACCTCTCTGGGCAACCTGTTCCAGTGCCTCACCACCCTCTCAGTGAAAAACTTCCTCCTAATATCCAACCTAAATCTCCCCTGTCTTAGTTTGAAACCACTCCCCCTTGTCCTATCACTATCAACGTGTGTAAACAGGCATTCCCCCTCCTGTTTCTATGCTCCCTTCAAGTACTGGAAGGCCGCAATGAGGTCTCCCCGGAGCCTTCTCTTCTCCAAGCTAAACAAGCCCAGTTCCCCCAACCTTTTTTCATACCTCTTCATACCTCTTCATATCTCATACCTTTCTTCAACCTCTCTTCAGATCAGAGACCCAAAGTAATATTCCCATTTCCCACAGAAACCACTGTACTGCATTTTGCAAGCTCTCACACTTATCCATCAAATATGTAGGTTACCAAGTTAAATGGCCAACATAGGCATCCAAATGAGGCATTTGAAATAAGACAAATGTGTCTGCCTCCATATGCCAATCACTTCACTCCAAAGCACTGCTCTTGGATTAAATGACCGCATTTCCCATCCACCTTCCAGTAGAGTGCAAATTATATACGGAATCCCTCAAAAACCTCCTGATCTCGGTGTTTTGGTATTTTAGGCAACAAGGTTGCCTAAGCAGGCACAGTTGCCTGAGCAGTAAGAAAATACAGGTTCTGTATTAACTCAGTGCAGCGTCTTAAGTCTCAACCCTTGATCTTGTTTTAGCTGAAACAGCAGATTCTCCAATGATCAGGTGACTAATGACTAATTTATTTTAGCTTTTACCTAGCTCTGTGCAATTGTATGATTATAGCCTAAAACATTACACCATGCATGGTAACTGTTTAAGAAAATTAAGTGGTCATTGTGTAAATAAAGTTGCAGGCCAATAGGAAAGGAAACATTAGCAACAGACTGTTTAAGAACAGCTTAAGATAAACATCAGTGAGGCCAAGACCAAGGAAGAAGAAACCTCAATATCAATATCCTCTTCCTGGCAAGCGAGAGGGGATGCAGACAAGTCATCATAACAACACACTGGGAGGGCAAGCATAATACCAGAGAAAAGAGTCTCTATGAGAAGATTGGGAATTATTGGGAATTAGCAGTAAATGGATAATTTGGACTATAAATGTTAGTACTTTGGTCACTGGACCAATAATACCTTTTTATTACTCTTTTGTTTAGACCATCAGGACTTTGATTAGACTATCAATCCTTGCCTATGCACTGCAAATTATGTGTTTTTCTTTAGCCTACACAAACTACATGGGGAGTAGTGCAGTAACAGTATGAGTCTAACAGTTTTTTTTCTTTCTTGTACTCCATAAAACAGAATTTAAATACTGTGCACCTTTGCTCAGTATCTCCCTCTGGGAATTTCAGGCATTTCTCCCATCACATAAAGTGCTCACAGTATGCTACAGTAGTTGTTACTACAGTGTAAAGATAGCAGCATGAGAAAGGGAACTCCAGGAAAAACTAGGAGAAATCTTTCCAATGTGATAAAAAATAAAGCCCCTTATTGCCTACTATCTTCAACCACTCACACAACTATTAGACAATTACAGTGTATTCTTCATCATCCAAAATGTTTCTACTTAAGATTGGCTGCTTTATTCAAGGCTTCATGGGCTGAATCAGGACAAAGCTCTGTCGAGCTGAGAACTGCAGCAGAAACAAATTGTTAGGAAAATGGTATAGCGAGGAGGGTGAACAAAAACATTTTTCCCTTCTGGTTTTACCACAGATCCCTTCCTTCTTCCTTTCCCTACATTTCCATCCAGACAACGTTCCAAATCTGTGAGAACTCTAGCAAAATACATTGGCCTGCATCACACAGAAGGTAAGAATCAAAACTCGCAGTGGCGCTTTCCAATGTATGAATATGACTCCTACGTACAATTATCTTTAAAAGATATCTTGAATATCTTGTCTTCTCCCTTTTAAAAGGTATTTAGCAATGAATGGAATGGTGACTATAAAAACATGAGGGATATTAGTAAGGTCATGTGATATTTCTAATTACGCTGCTGTTATCTCTCATCACATGTTTTTTGAGCACCACAAATCCTTAAAAAATAATATAAAGCTATCATATACAACTTATACAAGGGGGAGAGGGAGGGCAAGACTACAGTGGCTGAAAATTTGTGATATCTGTGTGAATTTGAATTATCGCTCACTATCAGATACGAAAAAAAAAATCACAGGTTTGGAATGGATTTGAAGACTTTGGTAACTTTTGGAAAAAAAAATTCTTAGCAATTCCTTTACATATTTTACTGCAAAATCTCCAAGAATACACCAAATGTTTGCCCTCCCCCCCCCCTTTTTTTTTTTCCAGTGAGCTGCTAAGCATTACTATGTCCCTTTGCTCACGGAAGACAGGGTTTTGAAGAACCACAGAGGTTAAACTCTACTACTGTGACCAGATCTAGCAGGTTCAAGCTACACTGTGTAGCCCATGGTAGGAAGTTAGAATAGCTCAGAGTATTTCAAAAGAAACCCTCTTCTGCAGGAACTCATAACATAAGCCAGCACCCAGCAATTTATATCCCTAACCAACATTATGGAATTCTCTATCCACAGAGGCATAACCTGTCAAATTTCCATATAAACATTTATTCGGTGTTTTTTAAAACATATAAAATGTGACAAATTAACAGATGATATGGACAGGCATAAGCAATTATCAAGGTTAAAAGACAGGGAAAGTGAAGGGAAAAGTAAGCTAGCACAACTTCGAACTTTATATGTCATGAAATCGTTGCTGCTTTCAGAAATGGTAGCATTTTGAAATGGAAGATTGTATCTCTTTTTACACTTGGCTTTTTTTTTTAATTCTCTCCAGCGTCCAGGTTTACAAAGGTCAGATGCCAGTATGATCTAGAATAAGATTGTTTGTGACTGATTTTCAAAGGTTACTGAGGGGGAAGTCTTAGGCGTAAGAAGCCTCAGGGAACGCAGCTGACTCCTATTGTTTTCTAATAGATTTGATAACTCAATGAAAGACAAAACTGTTGAATTCTTGCCTGCATTTCCAGACAACATATCAGGATATCAAAGCAGTCAAATTACAAACACATTTTGGCCCAATTTCGTGACTAACTTTCTTCGTAATCTAATGCTTGTCAGAGATGCTGTACACAGTACCTGGATATCATAAACAAACAACAATTCAACCTTCACAAGCTCTGCTTAATAAAATAGAAAGGATATTACAGTAGAGAAGCAAGACCAAAATTGACATTCATTGCTGCAATTTTCCACCCTTCTATCATCAGGCCACACTGATAATCAGGGTTAACATGAGGAAGAGAAAATGTTATGCAGGTGTCAGAAATAGCATAGTCTAGTCCCATAAAGGGCTTTGAATATTAAAGCAAAAATCCTCACCGGGGTTCCAGTGGGAAACCAGGGCATAGTACAAAGAGCTTTGGTTGTGTGTTCACAGCAACCTGACTTGCTAAACAATGGGGCTGCAGTGCTTTTGTACCCAGCAGAGTTTCCCAGAGAATGTATATCATTGAAAAGGTGTGAACTAAAGCAATCAAGCTTAGTATGTTTGGACTTCAGGAGTCTAATATTGTGCAGTGCTAATCAGGATTGGGAGAAAATTTTCAGATGAATAATTTATTTGCCCAAAGTGCAAGTGAAAGTCATCTGAACTCTTTCTGAATAGAGCAGTTTACTCACACAAAAAATAAATATATAAAATATCTGCCAATCTACACATTTCTTTTGGGTCAAATAAGACATTTTCTGTGACTTGCAAAAAATAAGTTTTTTGTTTGTTTGTTTGTTTGTTTTTCCTAAATTTCAGCCACCAAAACAATCAACCATTCACACAAGAACAATCAGTATCTGGCCATTTGCCACAAAACACATATCCTTTGTACCCCTAATAAAAGATATCCAAAAAACCCAGTGTAGTCCTGACTAGCAGCAGATAACTGCCATTTGGAAACAGAAAGGTTTTGATGTACGGATGTTGTGTCCAATTGCTTCTTCCTTTCAAATATTATGATCTCCTTCCTCCCCTCCATTCACTTTCAATGAGGCTACAGATCCTAGCACAGCTATGGGAAAACTGGGAGAAGATACACCTCTATTTGATCTAAGGGACATACAGTGATGCAATCTGTCCAGAATGCGCAGAAACTTCCATTACCTTACTCCATCTCACAGTGCCTTCCTGTAAGTCAGGAACAATAGAGAGGAGGAAGAATGACTTGAAACAGAAGTAATATTGCCCAAAATGAAGTAGATTGCTGCTTTTGCAAACTCATGCAGAGAAATCGGGTGTAATTTTGAGACTCACAGTTCTTAAAGTTTTAAAGAATGCTTTTTCTACACCACGTTATTTCCTCCACCGTTAGGAAAAATATTTTTAGCAAAACCTAGAGAAACATTTAACTATAATTATTGAAATTGATATACCAAAAGAAGTGTTACTTTTCAACTTCAAGTATCAATTTGGGCAGAAAGAAAAAGTAATGATACTTCAAGAATCTAGAGACTTGTTAAGTTCTTGATTGAATTACTATTTCGTAAGTTACACAAATTTTCATAATTACTTAGATCTACATAAGTGTCTATTTTGGCCATCTAGGAGTCTACACTGGCAAATGCACAAGGTTATGTCAAGTTCCTCTTATCCCTGTACCATTTTTTTTCTTGCATTATGCCTGTCAGACAGGCTATATTCTCAGACAGAGAATGAAATTCTCAGACTTTTTATCCCTAATATTAAAAGTAAACTCTCTCTGATTATTTTCAATTATTTGAGATAATACATGATTTTGATAAAGGCTGGAGCTTCTTTTTATTGTTCTTTAGTATATAAGGAACTTAAAAATACACAAATAAAGTACTAGTCTATTTTCATGCAGTTTCTTTTATCAGCCTAAGTATATTAGAGTCTTCACCTTCTGAAAGCCGTTTCAGCAACACAAGGGAGTTTGGGACAAAACATTTTACTTACAGTTATTTCAACATTTTATCTAGACTCAAAGGAAGATAAATTGGCTTGAGAACCTCCCGAATAGTTTATTTTGAAGACTGGAAACAATTATTTTATGCAAAGACATACTTCATTAACCCTTCTGAAAGCTGAATTACTCCCACAGTTCCCAAAACAGAGACAGTGAAAGAGCAGAGAATCAAATCTCTAGTTTCCCTGATTCCTCCAAACATTTCCTGAGTGGCTGTGCTGCTTCTGCTGAGAAATGCATAGATTGTGAGTATGTCAGCTAGCCAGGTCACTCGGTGAGATTAAACAAAACCTATAGTAGGCTAATTGTTGCCCAGGCAGGCTTGAATCAGCTAGTAAGGTGTTTTGTTTGACTAATCACACAGACAGGCTGTAGCAAGGAGCATTCTTAACTGTAGTGCACAAAGAATTATTATAGGTTCCTTTAAATATAAAAGATAAAAAAGAATTATCACTTGGCTTCATATAATAAGATAAAAACAGGGTATCTTGGTTTTTAGTAATGTATATGGTGTATAGGTCATTAACAGCTTTCCAGATGACACAATGGCTACATTTTAGCATCTTAGATAGGGTGTGTAAAGTTTTTTTTTGGGTGCTGGTTTGGACTCCAGCGCTCGTTTGGACCTTTGACGCCTGATGCAAACAGACAGAACAAAATGTAGCAGTACTATACAGACCAGTACGCCTCCGCACAGTGTGCCACTACCGGGAATTTACATTTATCTTGAGCTTTAAGTTGTATTTTTTTGCTATACAGAATTCCAGGACATACTGCCAGAAAAAGTCCAGACCAGGGTACAACCAAACTGGAAGCAAACCTGAATATTAAAAAAAATTCCAATTGCAGAAAGCAAGCAAATGCTTTCCATGTAAAGGACCTGTGAGTCTGTATTCCAGAACCCAAAGAACTTCAAATACAGATTATATATATATATAGGTTGATTTGCTGGAATCACAGGCAGAAGAGAAGCAATAACGACTAAGTCCATCTAGACTTGAAAGAAAAAAAGGTCAGAAGTTTAAGTTCACCAACTACATCTTCATGGAGATATAAAATGTTAGTTGCAACAATGCAGTGACTTCACAGAAGCTCATGTGATCACAGCCAAAAGATACAGTGGTCGTGTATATATTTGAGACTTGCTTACATCATCTTAGTTCTAACATAGCTGTTACTGCTAGCTATATTACTTGTTCTAGTTTTGCCCACCAGTAATCAGCAGAGGGCAGTGGCAATGCTGATTAGCACACTGAAGGGAAGGAGTTTTACCTGATAACCACATATTTGCTTTATGCAGTTGGCAACACTGATCTAGATATTATGTACTGATAAACTAGACTTCATTGTAATAATTTTCATTTGAATTAATTCCATCGTGGTGCAAACACATGCACTGAAATAGGATTAAAGATAATTGCATCTGTAACTTTTATTTTTCAAGACATCTGAAAGTCAGTATGTGGTCATTACATGTGCTTGAAGTATATGTTTTGGAGACAAAAGAAGGACTGAATCTAAAGGAAAACTTTAGTCAGGCTTACGCTGCTTTCTCTGAAAAGTGGTTATGTAGGAATTAAAATGCAGGTCCCTGTTTTAATTTTTCAGGTAATTTGAAAGTTGCTGTGATCTAAAACAAACATTACCTAGTATTTATCTTCTGGCAGCTTAAAAGAACAGCTTCATGTAACGCAGCTATGTGAAAACCAGACTCAGGAAAGAATTTGTTGTTCTTATGCAAGGCTATTGATTTTTGTTCTATTCCCATGGAACAGCTATGAACAACTGTAGGCTTGTGTGTTGTGAAGCCAATGAAATCCGCACAATTCAGTGACAGTAATTTACTAAATAGGTCTGAGGACATTTAGGCATAGTTTGTGAACTTAATGGCTTCCACTGACATTTAAGGAGAAGATATCAGTATGCCTTCATTTGATGACTCTTCATTTCAAGTTGTACAGACTGGATTCCTTCTAAAGCTCTTCAGACATACTTAATAGAGAGAGGAAAAAATGTGTAGTTGTCCTTATTTCATACCATGTATATTTGTAAGAAACAAGAAAAGTATCCTATTCTAAAATAACTAATTTATTCAAAAGGTATTTGCTATCTTTTATTCTAGAGTAAAATTCCATGAGTTCATATAACTAGATACTATAAACTGACATAGTAGACACAAGAATAAGTTATTTCATTCAACTTGTTTAAGTAACTGTTCATGCTACCTAAAATTAGAAGCACTAGCAAGCAAATTGATACCCAACATAGATCAAAATGGAATATTGAATTTGTTCTTAACCTTATCTTCTTTCTTCCTGGCTAAAGTCAAAATCTGAAATGTTCATCCCTTATTTAGAACTTCACTATACATGGAGTTTGACTCACATCCAGAGATCAAAATGTGACTCATTAATTTCATAAAAATGTAGTGGCATACCTGCTCTGAGCCATTTTAAAGGTCCTGGGGTGAAAGGCAAACGTAGCAAATAACAAATGGTTTAGCTTATGCATAGCTAAAAACAATACATCAGTATAAAATTTTTAGATCTTCCCGGCTACACTGCGTTGATAATAATAATTAAAAAATGCTGATGAGAAGATGAGTATGAGGGAAAATAGAAAGTTTTACTTTGAAAAGAATTAAAAATAATGCACAAAAGAAAGCAAACCATATAGATGGCCAACTCTAATCTGAACATCCAACCACACTGACAAATTCACCATGTTCCCCAGGTGCTGAATATTTCTTAATAAGGTACATTAAGCTGAAGTACTAAACTAGAGCTAATAAAAAGTATGGTTCATAAGTCCACATTAAGGAGGGGTACAGTAGGTGAGGAGGACACATTGAAATACATTAAAAAATAGCTTTATGGAGTCTAACTGATTCATGTGCACTCTTTTTTATGTTACAATAAGGCCATTGTCAAATGTTATATATTTTTAATCTTCAACAAGGTCAGCAGCTTGCCTTCTACTTATTGTAACTATTCCTTTGTGCTGCTTAACAATTTGCATCCAAAGAATTCAGCATTGGTGTGGAGTTCTTATTATAGGACTTCTGAATACATTACACCTCTCACTGTTGTAATTAATCTTTTAATTGCCTGATACTACTTCAGCAGAAAGAGGTGGTTAATTAATGCAGACACACGTCTGTGCCTACTAATGGACTTCCTTTTGAAATGCATTTTTTGAAATTGCATGAAAATAGTTTTAGTGATTACTTTTTAGGATTTACAATGCCTGCATTCAAACACTGGTATTTTTGGTAGCAAAACTGCTTTTTCTTTTCTTTGTTTTGATAAAATTTGAGTGCTCTTTTTTTTTTTTTGCCACTTAAAAGAAGTTAGTTTCTGCTTCAGGTTTCTTTCCCAGCTCCCCATGACAAACACACATTCACCATGGACTCTTCAGGCACTTCTGAATGCCTGAACCATTAAAATCAAGGAGTGCAGTGCTCGTTTCTTGTGACCTGTGACCTGTGACACAGACAAGTTAGTTTCTCAGGACTGCTGTGTATCTTTACTAAGAAAAATTATCGCAGTCTTCACTAAATGCCTACTGGCTGCATGGACTCAAAAATAAGTCTGGAAGTATAATTGAAAAAATTGAAAAAAAAATAGCAGCAGAAGAACATATGGCAAAAGGATATGGTCTCCACTGAAATGAACAGTTAGGTTTTGTGGTACCAAAAAGTGTGAAAAAAAAAAGATACCAATCAGATTTGAAATCCGTTTCTAGTACTGTAAAAATCTGCCCAAAGTGTTTGAAAACAAACAGAAGATACCTCTAAGACCAAGTTCCCAATCCCAGGTGTCAAAAAAAAAAGAAGTTTTTCAATCCAAACATGAGGTATCCCTTCAATTTTGTTGTATTATTTTAATTTACATATCAATTATGAGATGAAGGTAGCAATTTTCAATCACCAGTTTGAAGTGTGCATATGGATTTTGTTTAAGGTCAAACTGAAAAAGGAATTCACACTAAATAAAATGAAATAGCTAATAGTGTTTTCAAAATTGAAGCAATGTAGAAATAGAGGAGGTAAAAACAATTCACTAAAAAATATCACTGTGTTGCTTGAAAACTCTCATAATCGTTGGAACTAAGGTGGACAAAGGTCAAGGAGCTCTGTGCCATCCATCTCTCATTTACGTTTTATGCTTCAAGAACAGGATGAGGCCCCTAGACAGGTGCTGCTGAGTAACACAGCAGACATATGTTACAGATCATGAATTAGCAGGGTTGAAAAGTGCTCCAGCTCACCTAGATTTTGGAGCAATTGCCTTTGCAGATGCTTGAATTATTCAGAAATAGCTTAATACAGCTTAGTTCAACTTCAGAAATGCCTAGTACTTAAAGGCTCTCGCACCTTTTCTTCCACAAGAGGCTTTCATAGTATTAGTAATGCTGTTATCAATTCTTTAGGTAGTGCAGAAATAATGTTTTCTGACACATCCATCATTTGTATAGATATTGCTAAGAGCAGTTTTGGCTTTCTTTATGACGTATTTCTCTGCCAAAGACAAAATTGCCTTATTCTCTTTTATTCACACTTTGTCTCATCTATTAAAAAAAAAAAAAAACCAACAAAAAAACCCTTCTTACTGCATATTTTGTCCCCAACCTCAAAAACTTACATATTTCAGAAGGTTGCTCTTGTTCTTTCTTTCTTTTAGTCTACTTGCCCAAAGCTTTTGAAAGCTATACAGAATTTTGTAGTCATTGTGTGGCCTGACCGATTCCTTTCCATGTCAGTGTCAGTACATACAGTGATCAAGTAAGAGCTTGTTAGTTTTGACCTTAAACACATGCAACTCATTAAATATCTCAATGGCTTCCAAAATGATCTGTGGGTATAAACAAGGTACAGTGTATCAAATAAAGCTAAAGATGGGACACACCAAAATAAAGGGACCCAACAGAGCAGAGATTTATTTTGTATGGACATGATCATGGCTTTCATGCATCCGTGTTTAATACTGCTTGACATAAATACCTGAAAAGCACAGCAGGAGAATCTCCATGCACAATTAACTTTCTCCCATTTTTGTTTATAACCCTCAATTACTTATTTAATTATTAACGTTTAAACTCACATCTCAGATAAAGTTTTTTGGGGGTATAGACAGTGACTTGAAATTCTGGAGGTAGCATGGCAAAAAGGAACCTTCTATCCGTTGATATGTCCTCCAGAGGTTCAACAGACTACCAGCAATAGAAAAGAAAAACAAAACAAAACAAAACATCGGAAGAACCTGCATGTACAATCAGAGGCAAAATAAAAAAACATTAACTTGACAAATTCCAACTTACTTTCCTTAAAGAAGTAATTTCTTATCCTAATTGCTGTCCAGTTTTAGTTGGCATGTCAGTATCAGAAGACTTTCAGAAAAGAAAATTGGCCAAATTACAGAGAGATAGCCTTTTTACACACACACACAAAAAATAAAGGCAGAAAAGAGAGTTAGGTATTCTATTTTAAAGGCAAACAAAACTATTTACATTGGAATGATCTCTTATGTAAGGAGAAATGGAGGACGTATCTGATGGTACTCTGATGTCACTGTGGAAAGCTGATGCATTTCCTGTTCCATATATAATTACTTGTGTGTCTCAAATACTTTATGTGAAAGGATAGTTATAAAGTTTATTCAGTTCAATTTTCATTGACTTCGTAAATTGATCTCAGACACTTAAAATGTGTTGAAGAAGACAACATTAACTTTTGTAAATAAAAAGACAAATAAAAGGTAGATGACAGTATCACAACCATCAGGATATATTTCTTTTGACACTTCTCTTATTTCATTCATGAAGGAATTCTGTATTCTCAAGGAATGAAAAGGTAATTAGGGAATAGTTTTCTCATGTGGTTTTGATTTGCAGGCAGAGTTTCAAACAACCTGGAATACTGAAATAACCTCATTTCATGTTATAAGGATTGCGTGTCATTCACTCAGAAAGGGCGCTATTTTATTCAGCTTGAACTATGTGAACAATATTTAAAAGCAATAACCTTAGAATCAGGAATATTACACACAGGAAAATGTCAGAACTCTGGGGGAAAAAAAGGCATAGGACTTGGGTTACATGGGCTGTGGGAGGAAGATAGACAGATATTCCCGCAGACAATCATTTGTCTATCAGCAAGATGTTAAGGTGTCCAGTGGCTAAAACAGACAAGCTTAGGAAACCAAGTAGGAACAAATGAAGATGCAAAAATGCACGCTGTTACGCTTCTGTTACGCTTACAAGTGACAGATTAGGCAGATTCTTGTAAAGTTTCTATTAGGAATGTACAATTTTCAGCTTGAGCAGAACTGGGTGAAACTCAGAACTGCTGAACTGCAGAAGGGTGTGACTCTTGGAAATGTTTCTACTCTTCCATTCCACCTCCCGACAGCAGCATGGGAGAGCCATTTTCTCAGACAATGTTCTGGCACCGAAGAGCTCTAAGGGCTCCTTTGGAAGAGTTGGGGCAGCTCAGGGGCCTGCGGTTCACGAGAGGAAGACTAGCAGCCTGAGCACCTCACGCTACATAACCTTGCAGCCTCTGGAAGCACAGAAGAGAAGGTGGCTGCTCTGAGAACTCCTTTCCACTGTGGCCCGTATATAGGGGCTATTGTCTTTTGCTCCTGTCCTTTGAAACTCGGGCAGAATTCAGACTGCTCAAATCATCCTAGTATGCTATCTCCTGACAGTTCTACAGACTTAACACTGGTGTGGGGGTGGTTTTTTTGTTTGTTTATGTTTTGCTTTCCCTCCCTTCCAAATTAGTCAAGCATTTGCTGACTCATAAAGCTTCAATAGCAGATAATCTGTTGCAAGCCCAAGAGTTCTGCAGCAACTCCAGTCTGAGAAGAAACTTAAATAAAAGACTGTATTTGGGTTAGACTGAAGTCCTGCAGGTATGTTGCATCAGAGAGTGAGAAATGAAGTAGTTTCTTGCTAGCATTACCGTACCTAGCATAACCTGGAGTTACCTTCTCTTCCTCATTCTAGGGGGAGGCTAGAGGCTTCAGACAAGCAAGATTTCAGCGTGATGGTGCACTAACTGCTGGAAGAGGTACGTTCACTCGCAGCAAGTGACTGGAGAAACCACAGCTGCAGACTGGAACTACATGTGGCTTGTAACTCAAGCTTAGCATTTTAATTTCTTATCAGTCACAGAAGCTGTGATCGATTTTTTTTTTTTTTATCCACATCTGTCAGTTTGTATATATTCAATAATAAAAGAAAACAATATGGAGTCAGACCTATGCTATTCCAGACTTACATTGCAGTAATGTACGGGCAGTTAACCCACTGAAAGGAGGCAGTAGTCAGGCAGGTGCTTTGTGTTTAGTTACATAGAGGAGCCCAGAGTACTGCTCGGGGGGCAACACTGCCACAACGCCTTCCAGCTAGCTCCAGACTGAAGCAGCTTCTACCACTGTCTGCTTATGCATAAGGAAATACACATGCTGAAGTGTAAGAAGTGGGAAAAGAAGTTGCCAGGGAGAAGAAAATTACACGTTGGAGGTGGAGATGGGAAAGACAGAAATAATTTGTTTCCCCAGAACCCAAAATGCATCTTTAGGGGATCTGATAGCTGAAACCACACCTAAATCTCTTTGCATTAGACACCGTATGCATACCAAGCAAAGAAGCAGATAAAATTCTGACTTCTTTAATTTCTAGGCACTGCTCAGGTATCATGACACATGGCTCTCTTTCCCATCACAATACAGCCTTCACTAAACTTTTTGCCATTTGCTCAAATTGCAGCAACTGCTATTAGTGCTACCATTATTGTATCCACAACAACTAATCCTCACATCAAATATGTTGAGAAATATTCTCTTAAACATTTGCTAAATTTCGCTGCAATGTGCACGTGCACTTCAACAATACATGCAGTAAATTCTTTGTGAAAATTTCCCCTCCCCAAAATGACTGGGGGTTAATTTTAGCTTCTCTTTATTCAGAGAATATTAAAATCTAATACAATACTATGCAAATGCTGCATCAAATTCCGGTCCTGAGAAGGAAGGAGTTTTGCCTGGGTCCATCAATGGCTGATGAAAACAGCTCCATTCCAATAAGAGATCCTTCATTTCCCATTATTCTCCTTTTTTTCCCAATAGTAGTGGCAGCACACCATTGTGATTTCTAGACACAAAAAGCATATGCGGTATCTCTCTGACCTGTGAAAGCCAGAGCCAGCCAACTGACTTCCAAGAGAAGTCAGTAAAATGACACACCAAGCCTTAGAAGAAAAATAAATAAAATAAAATAAAAATAGTTTAACTAGCTTACCTAGGATGTTTTATGTTGCTGCCTAATGAGTAGAATATCTCTAGAGCCATTTCTTTATATCTGAGAGACCCACAATGGATTTTACTGTCTTCCATTAAAAGCGGTACCTGTATTTCCATAGCAAAAGGAAATACATAAATTACTTGAAGACAGGTCAGCCTCGGAGAAAAGCTGAAGTACTTCATTCTCCCAGATATGAAGCACTCATTGAAGGTCATGTGAAGGACTTCTTGTTGTTGTTCAAGGCAGCATTTAGTCTAACCACTGTCAGGAATGTATTACTGAATTACCTCTCCATAAACTATTAAAACCAGAAATTTGCTCAGTTTAAGTGAAACCTCATGCTCTTGTACTTCTCCACAAATGGAGCACAGGACAGGATACCAAGTGACACAGCTGCGTGACCAAGGTTCTGACATTACTTGGCAAGGTTGTCACAGCAGTCTGGTTACAAAAGCTGAAGCTCCAGCTGTGCAACCCACAGCTTAGGCCAAGACCAAGTGCTCTCCTCCAAACCAGCCCGAGTAGACAAGTGTGAAACACGAGAATAAAATCCATATTCCTACTTCTTCACATACACTGATCCGGTGCATGCAATTATGCCTCCCTCTCGTGGCTGGTTGAAGCAGCTATAGTGACCTACTGTTGACTTGGAAATAAGGGAGATGACCTGTAGGTAAAGAGGTAGAAAGCTATGCTTTTGATCTGGAAAACTTCCTTTTTGAGGCGCTCCTTTGCTTTCCTCCAAGGGTGATACATCACCTTCTGTTTGGCTCAGAAAGGAAAAAATTATAAAGTACACAAAATTCCCAGTTTGGTTCACATTATTCCTTCAGAGATTCAGAGGCCAAAATGCTCTCAAGTCTTCTGAATGTTATGAATGCTGAAAGTTCAGTCCAGGAATAGAAAAAATACTGTGCAACTTTCCTGAAAAATTACAGCTAACCAGGCCCGAAATTACCACAGTTCAATATTCTCTGTGAAATACAGTTGGTCAGTTCCAAGATTAAGAGACTTGACAAAACCTTACATGAATAAAGCTGAGCAATAAATAAAGCAATAGGCTCAGCTAAGCTGACAGTAGCATGAGATATATAGGTAGATAGCTGTAGATATTTTTAGGAAGAAAATAAATTCATTGCAGAAAGAGAGGAAACATCAAATGAACAGTTCTGAGAGAACTGTACAGTAACCATAACTGAGGAGAGGATACAGCAGATATAGAGCAGATTTGTAGATACACTTGACTACACTTGGGTGCTTGTATTGTATTCAGAATGTCTCATGTCTCACTGAAATGATTTGGCTTTAGGAATATAATTACAACATATCCAATAGTTAACAGATGGTTATTAGATCAATCTAAGTTTGTGTGTATGTATCTTTCTAAAAGTCTGCTCAGAAAGGAGCATTACGTTTGGGAAGGATACTGAATAACATCTACTACTTAAGAAAATAAAAATAATAATAATAAAAAACCAAGTTATTTTAGTAGGTTTTACAATAGCAAGCCTTTTTTTAATGAAGTGTCAAGGCCTCTGGCTATCTGCAGTACATACTGAACATAAATTAGTTTAAGCCATCAAACAAAAAGCAATATCCTTTGTTAACCACTAACACTGTATACCTGTGGAAGAAATCATGGTACAACCAGACAACTAAAAATTTCTCATATTGCAAAAATGTGCTTGGCAAGTGCAATTTAGCACATATGTGGCCAGAAAGCACCTTATTCATTTGTATGTGAACCTTTTACAGCTATTTGGCTGGGACAAGGAAAAAAGTAACACATTAAACCTTTGGAAACTGCTATTGTGTTTAAACTGAAAGGGTTTTCCTGTATGTCTGCCTAAAAGCCTAAAATGAGAAAAACAATTAATACCATCTCAGTAAGACTGAGAAACTGTATTTACAGAAAAGAGGCATATAAAGGACAAAAAAAATCACCTTCATGTAACATGTCATTCCTAATGTCAATCTGAAAACAAAGAAAACGGCATCTCCTTTCAGCTGACTGCAACATTGTCCCGTGTTTCATCTACATGTGACATGAGCATGCATAAAGCATATAGAATGTCATATATTTTTCAGCCAAGGCAAAAAGGGATATAAAACACCATTACAATTTAAGGTGTACAGGGTTTATAGATACAAAGCAGGTAACCTCATTGTTATGGAAAGCTTCTCAAGTTGTGATATGAACAGGCACTACCAAGAGAACACAACTTGTTGCAAAGTACTTAGTAGACTTGAAAATTAAGATATGTCAAACTGGGTGCACACTAAGTTAGGAAAAAAAACCAACAACAATAACTTTGTTCAATCCTTATATGACCACAAAAGTCAGCCTTGAAATTTCCATACAGATTTCTGAGGAGAAAAAGAAACCAGATGGAATTCATCAGGACCAACAGCAAAATACTAAATTCAAGCAGAAATCATCATTTGCATAATTATAGGATAAAAAACAATATCCTAGCCTGCAACTGTTCAGGAAAAAGAAGCTGTGAATGACAGCAAGGAATATTATCAACTGAAGTCAAACTTGCCATAGTGTTCTAAACAAGACTGATCCTGCACTGGGAAAATAAACAGGACTAAAGCTCATTAAATACTCATGTATAAAACTGTGAATAGTTCTGAACACTAAACTTAGAGTAAGATAATTCTACTCATGACTCTTAAAGAGGTTTGTGTTTCATAGAACTGTAACTAAAGAAAAGACTGAACGAAGTAGCCTTTATGGGTGAAGACACTGGTGTATGTGCAACAGACCCAAGATCATAATATTCAAATAGGTGAAAGGCTCCTGAAGAGAGGAAAGAGAAAAAACAGATGCCAAGTGTACTAAGGAGATAGACTTGATAAACTTTTTAGCAAAACACTTCTAGTAGTTGACAAACTGTTGTTAAACGTGATTTTCACACCATGTGATAACAGAACAATGCAGAATAGTCTTAAATATGACTAGCCCACAGAATGACATAGCCCATCTGAATCATTTATCTATAACAATGTTGAAAAAAAACTATATCTGTAACGTATAGCATTCCCTAACTCATTTAGCTGCTCAGATGTTAGGATTCTTGCTCACCTACCTAACTTTTCAGTAGGTCATAGAATCATAGAATCATAGAATCACAAAATATCCTGAGTTGGAAGGGACCCACAAGGATCATCGAGTTCAACTCCTGGCACTACACAGGTCTGCCCAAAAATTCAGACCATATGACTAAGAGCACAGTCCAAGTGCTTCTTAAACTCTGATAGGTTTGGTGCCGTGACTACGTCCCTGGGGAGCCTGTTCCACTGCGCGACAGCCCTCTCGGTGAAGAACCTCTTCCTGATATCCAGCCTGAACCTCCCCTGTCGTAGCTTGACTCCATTCCCTTGGGTCCTATCACTGGTCACTAAAGAGAATAGGTCGGCACCTGCCCCTCCGCTCCCCTCGTGAGGAAGCTGCAGGCCGCCATGAGGCCTCCCCTCAGCCTCCTCTTTTCCAGGCTGAACAAACCAAGTGACCTCAGGCGCTCCTCGTATATCTTCCCCTCTAGGCCCTTCACCATCTTGGTAGCCCTTCTCTGGACACTCTCCAATAGGTTCACATCCTTTTTGTACTGTGGTGCCCAGAACTGCACACAGTGCTCGAGGTGAGGCCGCACCAGTGCAGAGTAGAGTAGAGGTCAGAGTATCTATTCATCTTCTGCAAGATCTTAAAGCTCTAAGAATTAATGGAATTAAGATGCCAAAATTAAGTACTGTTCCTTTCCCATGTTGTTTAGATAGCACTCCTAAGGAAAATAATAGCACAAATCAGCATAAAAAAGAATCAGTCCCCTGAAGCCAACACATATTTCCCTGGATTTCTGACTTTTAGAATTAATCCTTAAAAAAAGAAAAGATATGACAGAATACATCAGAAGCTGTAGGGAAAAGATTTCTCATTAACAATATCAATATTGTGAAAAAAATAATAAAAAGAATTATATCAGCTTCAGGGAAAAATAACCAGAGCAGCTCAGAAAAGAGGCAAATATATGAAATGACTCCTACAGGGTGTGAAAAATCAAGAATATAAGGCCAATCCAAACACGTCTGCCTAGCCATTTAAGGATAGAAGTGACAGTATAGTGCTTCCCTGTTTTTTTTTTTTAATCTAATAGGAGAATTGCATTTCTAAAGGTCAGAATGTACTTTGACTCCAGTCTTCACACAAACAGGAAATAGAACCACCCTCCTTGCAGTCCCGAAACGCATCATTTTCCCAGCTCCTTACTATGTACTTTGCCTGGATGACAGGAGAGATGTAGGCCACAGTGAAGGCGAATAAACATGAGAGCACTGAAGAAGGGGTTGTAGTGCAGCCCCCCAGCCCGGATGGGACAGCACTGCCATCGCTAGGGACATGGCTCCTGAGCTCAGGAGGGTCAGGCACACAGCTCATTTGCACCATTGGATTGATTCGAGGTCACAGACTTGCACAGAACCTGGCCCTGAGCCTGGGCAGCAAAACCTACGGGCAGTGGGGGGAAGAGGTCGTGTCAGGGCCTTGATAGTAACATAATTAATCTGTGTAGAACTACCTATGACCCTAGAATCAAACACGGGATGGAGAAGTACAAGCAAAGGAAGTCCAACGGCTATGAAGAAGTAATCACTGGTCCTTTACTGGTCATTAAAGGAGTGCAACCGTGGGAGCTGGCAAAGAGTCTAAACAGTAACAAAAGAACAAAAAGTACCTAATATCTACATAACACACTATATAAATTTGGACATAATGGGTAATTTTAAGCAAAAGAAGAAATAATAAGTTGTTAGCAAATAAAAAATGACCACAACCAAAGGAATGAGGAAGGAGAAACCATGAACATCACATTTCTTCTGGTAAAGGACTCTGAACGCCAATGGCTCACTCTAACCCCATCACCAGACTGCAGCCACTGACCTTAATGTCCATAGGAACAGTGGACATGGGAGCAGAACACCATAGAAAGAGGTAGGAAAAAAAAAAAGTGTGTATTCTGTTTTAGTGATATATAATTTGAATGCTAAGTGTTTGCATTGCTGCAACTAGAGTAACAGTAATTCTTTGATTAGATCTTTAAAACATTACACTAGCACTAAATTCTTGGCCATATAGGTAGGGTGTGTCACTTTGGCCCACAGACTGCAAAAATTGTAGTGTAATAAACTCAATGAGCATTCAAGCAACCTAGCCTATAAATTGGATAGGACAGTGGTAGCAGTGGTATTAAGCCCTTACTAACACTATTTCTTGAGCATATTTAGATTTGGTAAGCAGGATTTATGTCTTTGTTTTCTACCCCATCTTCAGCTTCCACACATGAAAACAACTATTTTCAATGGTTTGCACTCCAACCCTGCCCAGCCCTTCATATCATCTAGTTTAAAAGGTAAGTATTATCTCACCTTCTTTTGTTCAAACATCCAGAAAAATCTTGCAAAGGAGCATAACTCAGTGGTTCTCAAATGATCATACTGTCTGTCTATATTTGTAGCCACAGAAAACTCATGATAGCTGCTAAATGACTAATGAATAACTTGTGGTTTTTCAGAAAAGTGCCATGGTAAATACTAATGCCTCTTTAAGCTCTTGAGGTTTCAACCAAATATTGTTGAAAACCCCTGAGTTTTCAATTTAAAATAATTAGATTACTTTCATACTAGGTACTGTTCTGATCTATATTAGCATTGAGAGTTCAGCATATGCTTGCATGGGCATCTGTACATAGTTATTCTCATGATAACAGGGAATTAGAGGACTATGCTAATGTCCATCACAAGGTTCATATTATTGCATGTAGGGTTCTTCCTGAGAAATATTTGGCACTTCAGACTGTACAGCTTGTAGCTATATTGCTTAAAGTAGAGTAGAGCCCTACTGGTAGACTGCCAAAACAGTTTAATTTCAACTGAATATTGTTCCCATTTCAGCAGAATTTTAATGCATGAGGAATTTTCCCTCTCCGGTACCTACAATAGTTTCTTCTGAGAGAAATACAATAAGGAGAATGTTAAAAACCTGGGTGAAAACATACCAACACTTGACCAGATCTTTCTTCAGAAAAACTTTGGAGACAGTGCCTTCAGAGTTAGATTGAAGGCTGAAATGAGATTTTTTAAGTCTCTGCCTGCCTATGAGGGCATCCAGTAACTGAGAAGGAACAACATTTCACTTAGTATATTCTGTCATACCTCACAGTCTTGGTACGTAAGGTTCTGAGGCAAGGCATTGGAAGCCTTAAGTATGGAAATCATGATTCTAAATGAGATACAACTGTACAAATATCAACTATATTGAAACTCTGCTTTGAACATCTGCCTGAACAGTTTGTTCTTACGCAGCTTTCAAAACTAAAAATTACAAAAACTCTACAAAAGGTGCCTGAAGCTTTCATTCAGGAAAAAATGTAGACTCATAAATGGAGCATTCCATTCTCTCTCTCTCAAAATAAAACAAACCCCAAAACAACAAGTCCCACACACCAAAAAAGCCTTACATCACTTAAAGAATTCTCTCTTATTCAAACATGAAAAACATGACAGTAGAACATCTCTCAACTGTTACAATAAAGAAGTTAATCAGATCTTAATATGCTACCATTAGCAAAGAGAGAGAAAAAGACAGTGCAAATATTTGTTCAGCAAATCACTGCACTTGACATAATGAGACATTCAAAACATCGCAGCAGAGATAATTGTGTAAAAGCTGGTATATGTTTAATGTTTGGTCTAATCTACAACTTACCTCCCAGGCGAGTGACTGCTCCTTTACCTCCTAGCATTGTTATGAGAATGTTGTAGAGAACTTAGAGTTCTTAAGATCTCTCATTTAGCAGTTTGTTCATTGAAACGTTGTACCTCTGCTTTAGTTCCTACAGGACTCACAAATGCTTGTGACAATAAAACAAAGTATTTCCTGGTAACCACATCTGATACAATGCAAATCAGAAACAGAGTACATTATGTGAACAAAAGAGTATTTATACTTGTAGCAAATTATTTACTTTATACAGCTGTTTTTATCCATGTAGCTGGTACTAAATTGTTTCCTTTCATCATCATACTTAAATTATAAAGGTATGAGAAAGACCTATCTATCGGCACAATTTCTTCTACATAGAAAGGAAATTCATTTTACGCAAAACTAGAAGTTTTTATAGTATAAGTAAAGAACTAAGGAATATATTTAGTTGTTGCAAAATTATAAGGAACTTGGGAGACAGATAAAGCTGCTTCCTGAAGAAAACCATAGTACTTCCACCTTATACAGAGATTATGGAATGTGGTTTGTTTTTACTACATTACTGTTACTAAAAAATGCAGGAGTGTTTACATATAGTACTTGCCATTGACTAATCATCCTCCCCTAAAACTGCATCCCTTTTGTTCAAGCAAATTAATGAGGCTAAACCCACCCCCAACTCATTAAATAGGACAGAATCCTTTCCTCATGTCTTGGCACCCTGGCCTGAACTGAAAAGGAGCATTTTGATGGACTTTTTTTTTTTTTTTTCCTAAAACAAAACAAAACAAAACAAAACAAAACCATTCAAACGCCAGTAGTGCACTTCTTTAAAAGTTTGATCTTTATCCATAAATAGATGACTTGATAGCTTTGGTATTTGGAAAAGTTAAATAGATGGAGAGAGAAGTTTTATGTATTATGAATATTTGTAAGAACATCTGCAATCGCCTTGCTATTTTGTAGTAATAAATTGTTCACATAGATTATTTTCCTTTTCATTCTTCTGGTTTTAACTGACTTATGGATGCCTGCCAGTGTATTCTGTAGTTCTATACTATGGCCCAAGCTAAATCCACCACAGAAGACACAGAGACAATTATCCTTTGCTCATCATAAAGCTGTCCATCTTCTGAATGGTACAATTCTTGGCACAATCACGCACATTACAGCTGGCCTTCTTTATTACCCTTAGCATTCTTTACAACCCGAGTCCACCAGCAGATTAAACTAAACCACCATTTTTAGTTATAATTACTGACAGGACCTTGAATTCTTACCCAGGAGGGCAGGAAGTTAGCTAACAGCAGTAACAGTACACTGGAAAGGGTGCTGGATGGTCGCTGCCACTTGGCTCTTTCACTTAGATTTGTATGCAGCTTAAGACTTCAGTTCTGTGACACACCTTTTATGAAGGCAGATCCCTACCATCGCATAAAGCCCCACTGAAATAGATCAGGCTCAGCCCTGCCATCCATGCAGAGTTCAAGTCCTGTCCTGTTGCCATAGGGAACAAAAGCACAGTAACACAAGGCTGAGAAACTGCACCGCTACTGCTAGTAAATGCAAAAGGTATTGTCAGTCCCTTTCTGTTTATAGATTGCAAAGCTTTCAACTTCCCCCCACTGCCACTCCTTTTGGAGGCGAAGGGGGAAAGAGGGAAATACTCTCCTGTTTGCAGCTACAAGTCAAACTCATCTTGAAAAACAAAACTTACCTTTGTTTCACCCAAGATAATAATTTTCAGTTCACAGGAGAGGAATAACAAGAAACAATCCAATGTCATATTAGGTATGAAGCAATAAAAGATAGAGATAAAAAAGAAAAAAAAGAGGCGGCACAAAGAATTTACAAAACACCAGGTTTAATAATGAACAAGGAGGTGGAACTTTGTAACTGACCTGCCCAGATCATCTCCTTAAAGCCACCACACCACAAAATCATGGGAGGGTTCGGGGAGCTAGGCTGAACAACCTGGCAACCTTCCCTGTTGACGCCTGTGAGCAGAACTGAAATACTGGACCATGCATTGCATTATGGAGGAGGCAAACAGGGAGAAGTCTCCCTTCTGCTGAGACACAGACTTTCATTGGAATATAATACTGTGAGCTACAAGAAGTACTGTTTCTGTTTTGTCTTCTAAGCAACATCAGGGCTTTTTAGTTAAAAAAAACGTAATGGTTCGAAGTTCCCTATAATACAACATACAGAGCAAGTCCACATATAATTGTCTTTACAGCTTTACCTGCAAATAAGTAATTTTTAATATTAGTTATATTATTCAGTATTCCACCCAAAGAAATATATGGAGCAACAGTGACTGTCTAAGTGTTAGACAGTCTAAGCAGGCTCTATTTATTTATTTATTTATTTTAGGACATGTTTCAGTGAAACTGAATAGGTTTGTTTTTCAGGTGCAAAAGACACTTCTACGCAATTGAAATCCATGAAGCATCATAACTTACTCCAGCTAAGGAATTCACTTCATGGCCTATTTATAATAGGAAAGATTTTTTTAAAATTAGATTTTATAGTTACTTTCACTATGTAGTAACAATAGCTATTAACAGGTAGTATTAAAAGTCAACCATCACTAAACCATGACTGAATTAAAAAATGGCCAATAAGTAGTTACTCTCTCATTTGACAGATGCAAAACATAGCCATTGCAAATACACGTTCACATCAGGTGATTTTATATATACATATTTACATATATATATATATTTAGATATAAGGGCTGTATCTACACTTAATCAACTAATGGGTTAGATAAAGCGTATCTTGGCTGAGTTGCTAGAAGTTGTGTACCCATATCAACCATCAACCTCAAACTCAGTTTTCAGTCTTTCAGCGCACAGCTGAAAGACTGTAGAAATTTGGAACCTAGACCTCGTGTTCCTATTATTCATTCAAGTCTTCGTTGTTTCTCTTTTGAAAAAAATAAATCATGACTTTTGCACAGCTCTTAATTAGCAATAATTCATAATTTGAAGGCCATATGCACAATATTATTTGGTATTGATTGATATTTGTGGCAGGTGAACACTAATTGAATTCCAAGAGCTTTATCACCTCTCATGATAAATAAATAAATATTTGAAAAATAGCTAGATGTATTGGATTATACTTCAGGAGCTGAACCAAAGCATTCTACCAAAGACCCATGAGGCAGAGCACCTCTTGGAAGTCTTATTTCTAGCTGTGGGAGGATTTTCTTGGTTCACGCACTGAGAAAAACAGCCACAAGGCTGCCCACTAATGAGCATCTTAAAATCTGGTTAGAGGCAGAGCTGGTGAGCTACTAAGATGGCTGGGGGTAAAAAAAGGTACCGCAGGACTTCAGAGCTTTTGCACAGCATATTGGTACATAAGGCAAGTGTTACAGAACGAGTTACCGGGATTTTCTGCTATGTCACAGGCAGCAGAGTACCTCTAGATTAGAAAAATCTAAAAGTTAACGTAAAGCTATCTTAACTATTTGCCTTCATTTTCAAGTATGTCTTTCTACATTAGAGCAGCAGCAAATCATTTAACAATTGTGCAAATCAGATGAAAAACAGCCCCTGTATATTCTAGAAAGCCTTCTTCTGGCATTAATTACTATGGTTGAACTGAGCTGCCATTGTCAGTGGGTGCAAAAAGAAAAAAAAATATTTTATTGCATGAAAATCAGGTTGCTTAGAATGTTTTCAAATTAAATTAGTTACATTTGAGTTTGTGACAACTGAAATAAGAAAAAAAAAAAAAAAAAGTGGTGCTAAAGGGTAATAGATACTGTTTGCCAACAATTTTTCTTGCAGAACAGATTAACTATTGGATTAGAAACTGATAGAATACTTGTATTGGTTTTATTTAAAGTGTTGTTCCTGCCTGTCTCAGGGGTCCTCTTTTTTTTCTATAAAAGATATATAAATTTCTCATAATAGCATTCCTGACAAAAACATGCCCCCCTCCTGCCACTCCCCCCCAGTCCACGTTGTGCTCTCAAAACTAACTTAGAAGAGGAAACCTGGAATGGAAGCACGATATAAAGAAAGATGATCCATGGCAAAGTGAGCAAACTTCATGTCTTCTTGGACTCTCCTGTAGTCAGTGTTAACTCACTCTCTCATCTGGTAGCAGCCTGAGTGGGTCCCTTCTCTGATTTGCCTTGCATAGCTGACTCTAAGGGATTACTTCTGCACTTTGCCTCCGACACACATCATCCACTTTCAAGGTAGCCATCTTTGGTAATCATTTCTACTGCTCATCATTTCTAATCCTTAATAAAGACCTTTCAATTTCTTTCATGAAATGAAACATAATAAAGAAAATACAAGAAGGTATTATGTTACAATGTATGCTATGTACTTAGCTGAAAAGAATGTAGTGAGGATTTGTCTTAACTCTTACTTCTTCTCAGTTGGCACCAGTACATGCTACTATTTATATATATATATATATATAAAGTCTTTGAGTATTATAGATTACAATACTAAAATTCAAAAGGAACAGAGAAAAGAAAAAGCAAGCCTCAAGGAACATGAAACTCAGAAAGTGCTATTGAATGTAGTCACCATAAAACCACTTCAGCACAGAATAATTTCATTCTTATAAATACATTTGAAACAAACAAATTCTCACATCCACATAACATGACTGAAATGAAATGTTTTACACAGAAATTGCAATATGTCTATTCTGCCTTACTGTAATGGCAGACAAGAATTTAATATTTCCCCCCTGCTCAGCATTGTCAGTGTCAGACAGCATGGAGGACAATAAAACAAAAGCAAAAGACTGTTGGGCTGATAAATCTATCTAGCATTTATCCACTGTTTCACATTGCCCCTGTGCATACTTTCCACAAATATATATATATATATATATATATATGTTCAAGGACAGAACCACACAGAATTTCCCTTGCAGCACTGAGATGTTACGTTTTGTGAATAGTTCAAATACCTCAACAAAGAATAAGGAGACTTCTCTCAGGCCTAAGGAACGTGCCCCCAGAGCTACCTGCATTAATTATTGGGAAGACAAAGAGGACAAGAGCAGATTGATACAAACAAGAATACAACAGAACCTATCAGTGGGAAAAGGAAGGCAGTGCTGAGAGCTGTACTGGATTGGCTACACACAGAATCTTACAATGAGCAGGGAAGTAAATAAATCTGCTTAATGAGACCAGAAAAATGAGCATAAAAAGTAAAGAACAAGGACTCTAGGGAACACATAGATGAGAAATCTTAGGGAAAGCTCATACCGAAAAGGGGAGAAGAGAAATGTGTCAAATACAAGTATTCAAATTAAGCCATGCAAGTAAACAAAAAAAATGGCCAAGAAGCTAGAGGTGGCGGAATGAGATATCCACAGCCTGGAAATTACAGAGACAAGGAGAATGAACCTGGGATAAGAACTGCAGATGAAAAGAGACAGGATGGAAACTGTTTAGAAAAATAGCACACCAAGGTAAAATAGGAAGAAACTTACATCCATCAGCACATCTTTTCGTTCTCATACTTGAAGTAAAAAAACAGAATTAATTCCCTAGAAGACCTCCAACTTTATTAACTCAAATGGCAGCAGCCTGCACGGTTACTCCTGCTGGCTCAGCAGTAAGGTTCCACGTGAGGGAGTTTTTGGACAAGACAGAGAAAAGGAACTTGGGAGGAACAGCCAAAGGGAAACTGCCTCCTTTTCAAAGACTGCCTTAAAAATGACAGCATTAGGATTCTTGAATTACTCTAGTACTTTTAAAATACAAGTTATGATATTTATAACCACAAATTAAGAATTCACCTTATATTCACCTTGAATTAAGAATGCACCTATACCAAGATTTTCTTCTCTGTGAAAGACATAAGAAAAGAAAAGACAGCCACCTTAGCTGTCAGGTTCTTAGATTAAATCATTCAGTCTTTTCCTTTTTGCTTCTCTTTTGAGGTATTTGACCCAGCCATTTCCCAACTTTGTTTCTGATTTACTGTCACAGTTAGTGTGGAGCTAAGTAAGTGGCTGGTTTCATCTGTACTGCTTTCCTCTTTCTACAGCTCTTGGTAGCTGTCAGCGCTCTCATTAAACTTAATGCTTAATCAGCTGTTTACTGCTTTCAGATGACTCTCCCTTAAATTCTTTCCTCTCACTCAGCAAGGTGGCAAAACATGGCACAAGTGCAGCTGAAGTACAAACTGCTGATAGAGACAGCTCCCTTCCTGGATCCCCTAACTATGAGCATGTGGTTAAACATTACTTGCTTGCTACTGAAGTGGCCGGGGACAAAAATAAAGATTACAACTTATTTAGACTGTATTTAAGTTGTTGTAACAGAGAATGAACGGAAGACACATGTCGATTTCTTTTTGTAACAATAACAAGTTCTAGCTGCTTAAACAGCCAAAGAAACTATTATGACAATTTAATAGGATATTCCACATAACAAAGAAATTTTTCATCTAGTAATACTTTATGTAACTTTTAATTGTGTTAGATAATATCGTTTTCAACAAAAACAGTGACAGTTTAAAGAATATAAGGATGTCAACTTATTAATGCCCTTTCAGTTTTAAATTAGCATCTATGGCTGTGTGCTTACTGTAGACTACATCTTCCAGTATTTGGTGTGAAAAATAGTCTCGCTAACTGAAAGGCTGAATAGGACCACACAGAGACTATCTATATTAAAAAGATCTTTACAACTGGAACAGTGGGGCTTCCTCCAGAAAAATCATTGCTTTTTAACAATGTTTAATCCTAGGAATCTATTAGGGGAATAAGTGGGTGAGATATAATGCTTGTGATATACTGTGAAAACAGGTTAATGATCTAATGATTTCTCCCAGGTTTAAAATCTATTTCCTCTGACAATAACTCAATGTAGCATAAAGAGCACCCTGGACTGCGCAGTCTGATTCTCAATCAGTCTACAGTGGATCAATGGGATGATTCAAAAAAGATCAAAATAATATCTCGAACATTCACAAGCCCTGCCCTGGAGACAAACATTGGCCCTGAAGGAGAAGGGCTAATTCACAAGACACTTTGGAGACACGATAGGCATGAAGGATGGAGGCAATAACTTCATACAGACCTGCTGTGAGGAATTCAGAGCAGGCTGATGCCAGCATATGTTCTCAGGTAGGACCTGCCTGAACAGTAAACTCTATTTAGTGCCAACATCATTAATCCCTAGAATACATACTAGAAAAGACCTTCTTCAAAATTTATTCATCCACAGAATTATTATGTTGGAGGAGGAGTCTTATCTACCTCGTCCCTAGTAGTCAAGGCTAGGCTAGTTAATGACCCTCCTGTATTTGCCATCCATAGGTTTGTGGACTGATGAGTAGTCAATTATTTGCTTTAGAGAGAAGTGTTTTCCTTTAACTTAGAATTAAAACAATATTATTAAAAGGAATATCGTTAAAATATATATATAAATAATTAGAATTGTTCTAACTAGAAATTTGCCCCTTTTAGTACCCGTTTCTTCTGCTGTGTTATATTGAGTAAGAAGTCTGCAAATTTCTGTATGCTCCTCATATTCCAGCCATGTGCCAGTGTATACAACAATTGAGCCTCTCTGAGCACAAGGGCTCAGGAAATGATTATTTCCATTGAACAGGAAAGGGCTATTGCACACACACACACAACTGAAACAGGACAGAGAACCAAGCTAACCTTGGAAGCACACCAGGAGCACTCAACTTCAATCCTCAGGATCTCATTTCTTTCTGGTATGAAGTTTTGGCCCAGATTCTGGTATGTGGATCCATGACTCCTCTTTCAGGCTTTCCACAAGACATTGGTATTAGCCTGGCTGTCGTGCTGGAAGCAGCTCCTGCCACCAGACACCTGGGAAATAAACATGAGAGGGAAAGGAAAAAAAAAAAAAAAACCAACAAATGAACATACAAACATTTGTCCTGGAAGAACCCGAGGGTCTGTCCTTGTTCTTTTCGTTCTGTTAAGACATTCATGCTAGTCATTGCATCTTGAAAGTATTCATGTTGTACAAATTCTAACTTACTGTATGAGACAAAAATCTTAAGGATACTTAAGGTTTAAGGATACTTAAGTTTACTGGGCTGCAAAATGTCATGAATACCCTTTCCTGATCCTAAAGCTCTATTTCTCAAGTTACCAGCCAATGGAATCACCTTCAACAATATGAAAGAACAGTCAGGCGACAGGCTTGAGTATATTCAGCAGCTATACTTCCAGGATTAGCCTCTATACAAAACCTACAATCTTGATTCAGTCCACACATCAGATTTCAGTGACTCCGTCTGAGATGACTAACTACTGTGCTCCTACATTTTCAGTCTAATGGTAATTTAGGCAGAGGATCATTATGTGGATCAGTATACCTTTGCACAGAGAAACGAGAAATACAAGACAATCAAGTGATCACAATTCTCATTTCTGAGAAAAGGGAGGAAAATCTCAAAGGTGGTTGCCAACCACACTGGAAAAAAGCAATTTAGCAGATAAGATACTAGGAGTGAAATAAAACAAAATGAATGAATGGAAAAGAAATGAATGAAATAAAAGCCAAGGGTTTCCCAGCTGAACTATTTAAAATATTTCCATTACTTATATTAAAAAAAAAAAAAAGAGAAAGAGAAAAAAAAGATACTTGACTAATAAGGTTACCCGTGAGAAATTCAAGGAAAAAGTCACAGGTCTTTTTCAGGAAGCCGTCATTTCTGATTCACTCTTCTACTATTTTCTCAAAGATTCTGCAGATGGTAATAAGCTCCTAGCTGCTATATGACTAGCCATGTAAAAGAAATACAATTCATATGGCTAAGAAGGCAGAGTTAAAAGGGGCATGTTACAAAGAGATTGTTTAATTCAACTGTCAACATTAACGTGCTTAGCACCAGATACAAGTCTCTAACAAATTAAAATTGAATGAAGGACTCTGAATTCATCCTATGTTTCCCTTTCCTTCCACCTTCATCCTCAAAAGAATTTAATTCACACACTTCGTTGGATAAAAGAAATACAGAAGAACCTTTACAAAGCTTTATTGACTCAGAAAGTCTATGAAAGGGAAAGACACCTCAAAAAGTGACTTTCAGGATTTTTTTAAAGCAAAGAGATTATATGTACCGGAGAAAACACTGTCAAAAAAAGTGTGAGCAATAATAAAATAACCCTCTGTTCATTTCTCCTTCCCTAGTCCTACAATGTCTGCTAGATTTTCACTTCACAATTTCTTCCACTTTTTCCTCTTTTTTTTTTCTTTTTTTTTTTTGCTGCTTAGCTTTCCTGTCTTTTACTGCTTAGTTGGTGTGTCAAATCTGTGAAATCTCAGTGATTTCAGATTACAGAAAAGTAGGTCATATCTCTCTGATTCTCACAGTGAAATTATGTGCAAGTTTCCTAGTTCTATAGAAGAATATTTTCTACAGCAGCTGATAAAATATTTGCTAAAATGTACTTGAAATTTTATTTTAGATGAGCAAATTAGAAATTAGAATTAGAAAACCTCTAACAGAAAAGAAATCAACTTTTCTGAATCCATGTCGTTTGTGAGTTATAAAAGAAAAGTGTTAAAATTTTTCATTTTTAGTATCCATTTGTTTCATGTTAAGGCATTAAGAATTATTGATGTCTCACTAATGGAGTTTTAGCATTAGTCACAACTACCTTGAAAGTATTCCTGTTGTGCAAATTCTAACTTACTGTATCAGAACAAAATCTTGAGGATATTTAATGGCTGTTATTAAGCTTACTGGGCTGCAAAATGTCATGAATAGTTTCATTTCAGCTGCTAGCACATCTATCTGTATTTGCATCTCAGAAGTGCAGTTCCACTTGCTTGACATTTGAACTGCTTTGTCAGTCAATGGAAAACAAATTCACACTTACAAAATAAATAAAAAAAGTCAACTCATACTATTTTGTGTCTCCAAGGGGCAAAGCATGGAAATGTTACAATACTAAAACCGTATTTCATTTATCATACCTAACCACAGCTCAAACCATCAAAGCAATGTTCTGACTAGACTGCGTATAAAGTATTAAAGTCCTCTTACACTGTACCAGAATACAATTAAATGGTTACCGATATCAGGAAATATTACATTAGTTTCTAAAAAAATGTGGTAGGCTGTCTCATGATGTATGTGATAGGTAAATATTGGAAGTTGCTGTTCATTAAATTTGTAGATATCCAGAGATTTTGCTAGTTACATTACCTTACCCTATCAAAGACGCTTCTGTTAGATCCAGCACTTCTCTTTTTTATTTATTCTCCATTCTCCCAGCTGAATAGGTTTTCAGACTGTTAAGTTGTATTGATCATCCTCATCCTACCTTTCATGAAAAGTATTATAACAGCCTCTGATCTCTCAGGAAAATAGTTTGATTCTTGTATTTTCAGAGACTTCATTATTGTATCTTGATGGCAAGACAAAATACGTGAGGAAACTTCAGAGGACTACAAAGTTTTAAGGCACCTGGATGATTTTTTTTTTTATTTTTATTCCCTTGCCAGGATTCCATATTTCTCAGATTGAACTAATTCCACAGAGCTTATTTTAATATTTTATTGAGATTACCGTTTCCAACAATAGCTTTAGAAATTTTTGCCTCTTCAAAACTTAATTTATGACTACTATTCAGTGCTCAAAAACTATACGTGTCTTCAAGCAACATCAGTATTAGGACCCTTTCTGAAGAAGCAACATATAGGAAAAAAAATAATTAATTTTGTTGCTGTCCAGTTTCTGATGTCTGTTACATGGTACTATTAAAATAAAAGCATTTCTCTGAAGTTATTTGTTTAGACAAATTGAAAGGAGATCAGATTCTGATCCAAAATACTATTATGAAATTAACTAAACAAACAGACAAACAAGAACCACAAAATACAGCAAACAAAAACAAACAAACAAAAGAAAAACCAACTGATATATTTCTGTGAAGTCTTGGCAAATAGAAGCCTGAAGAAGTTGAGATGGTTATCATCCACTTAACATCAGTGGAATGTATTAAACAATCACTTGTTTAAGTAATGAGAGATCAAACCATATGTGGCAAATACTAAGCCTTAACATTTAATGTACTATTTAAAGCTACTTGAAGATTATGGCAATGAAAATGAGATAAGGAGATGTCTGGAACAAAGTAAAAACCCAAAATATACAACTCTATCTTGTCCGAAAAATTGAAACTGTATAATATTGTGTCATCACACCAGCTACACTGGACAGATAAGCAGTTTTATCTATTGTGTAACTTTCTAGTTCATACCCATGGACAATTAAGAAGTGATTTAGCTATAAGTGGTTTCAATGACCGGTAAAAGGGATTTTTGTGCAATTTTATGACTGCTTGAGTCATCAATTCTTTTCTTGTATGAGGAAAGTAAATTAATATTCTGCCTATTTTCAGAGGTAGACTGCTTTGCAGAACTATTTTTATTTCAACAGCTGTATCTTCATCTGAAAGGATTTTGTTCTCTGAACTGACCGTTCTCTGGATGTTTGTTATTTTTTTGGGGGGCAATGTCTTGGCCTAGATACGTCAGATTTTTCCCTGTATACTATCTAGAACGAGTTCTGTCCAGTGTCACTCCAAGAAGGCTTTTAACATTGTTTCCTTGGACTCTTCATGTTTGCATTTAACAAGTCAAATTAATGCAGAAAACTGTAATAAGGTGAAAAGTTGGACTAATCTGCATATTTATGGCTGAAGTTGTAACTTTTTTTTTCTCCCATAAACTCCTCAGAAGAGTACACACAAGGCAGCGGAGGAAGCAGTATTTTGTTTGTCATTTCATAATCCTTCCAAAACTCTGTTCTCTCCTTCTGGGCTCTTTTTTTTTCCTTTAAACTTCCCTCTGATCAGATGCTCTCTACAACAGTATGTTCTACCATGTCCTCTAAAGGACAATGTCTAGCATCCTCTGCCATCTTCATGAAATACATCTATGTTTTGGGTTTGTCAGACACTTTTTTAGAAGAAATTACTTACATTCCTTCAGTATTTAAAACATAAATGAAATGAAACTAAACTAAAATAAATGTAAGCAAATGTGAAGACAAAACCAAAAAAATGATGAAGACAGAAAGTATTTTGTTTTCCTCAGTTTTTCCCACAGCACTTAAATACCTCCCCACCTCACCATTACTCTTTTTTTTTTTTTTCCCCTGGTCCTCACTAGCTCATACAAAACAAAAACAAAAACAAAAACAAACAAACAAACAAACAAAAAACCTCAGAAAACACAAAACAAAGTAAGGGTAAAGATATTCCATACAGAAAGGATGTATCTGTTCTGTGCAGAAAGGAATTCACTCTGAGCTATCAGGTCATGCCATTACCTCCCACAAGACTTGGATACCCTAATCAAACACTTACTTCCTCCCTGCAGCTATAAAGGTATAAGACAATAAAAAATCTATACGTCACAAAGATCCTACGAAAATGCAGAATCACAGGTTAAACAAGGCAACAAGGAAAAACTTCTTTTCCCAATGTACTACCTACCGATAAGAGTGATTTTTTTTTCTTTTTCTCCTGTTGATTTACAGTTAGTATGCTATGTCATACTGGATAATATCCATATACAAACATACATACATGCAAACACAATTATTTTTCACATGAGCACAGAGCTCAAATGCATTACTAGCTTCAACAATAGCAACAGAACATTCTGCTGCTGATAACATTTGAAGATCCTTTTTTTGTTGTTTCAAAAAGCTACTGCTTCTTAAATATCCTTCAATTTTCTTCTATTGCAGCTACAATTCACTCTGTCTAAAATGTCTACAGCCACTAAGGGATATACTGATATCTAAATGTGTGAAGGAAACAGAGGAGTCTCCTTCACATTCTGATACTCTTGGGTTTCGCACTACCAGAAGGTAATTTCTGTGCAGAAGTGCAGATCACAGAATGTGATTCTACTTCTAGATCTAATATCACCTGGTAATAAAAGCATGTCCTATATAACTTCTCTCAGAGATTCTTAACTAAAAGGTACCAAAACTCCTCATACAGCAAAATGGTCCCTAGAATTTAGTTTATCACTTTCATATGCCTATGTTTGATCCAACCTCAAGCTAGTAATACTGATAGTAATTTCAGTTATTTTCAAAGACCAGTCTAGTTCATTGAAATGATCGAGGCTGCTCTAATGGAGGCTTTTATGTGAATATGAAAATTTTAATACAACCCATGAATTTAAAAGTAATGCTACTGAGGGTAACAGCTCTGACAAAAGCACCTCGCTGTGGCCTCACTAGTTAATTATTAGCACCAGCCTGACTTTAAATTCCTTCTGAGGTTTAGTATCAGCATTAGAAGCTGTGATATTAACCAAAATAAATCTAACTAGATCATGTTCCCAAAATATAAGGAAACCTGGGTACCAGTAAAATAATTACAGCTTGCTCTATAAGTGCGTGTACCAAGTTTCATGCATGTTATTTCTCAAAGTGATGATCTGGAACAGCACCTTGTCATATGTCTCTTTCTTCCATGTCCCTTCTCATTTTACACATCTGTTGATTGGTAAATTAGATGGTGAAGATGAACTTGCTCTGTATACAGACACATACGGACCCTTTCTGCCCCTTCCCCTTTACTCCTGCCTGCCCTACGCCTTACTGTTCAACGACTAAACAGGTATTATTTTTCTATGCTTACTATTACATTCTGACACCTTAAGATATATTGTTCTTAGTGTAGCCAGGCTGATTACTTCATTAGGAGGTGGTAGTAATCTTCATTACAGTAAAATTTCAGTGGTCACAGAAGTACTTTATGATGGAGGAAAAGGAAGGCAGGGAGAATGGCTGGCCAAATCTAAAGATGTCTGTGCATCTTACAGCAACTATCAACATGCAGTAAAAGGGGGATCATGTTAGAGCACATGCTGTCTTCACGGATTACTCTAGGAAAAAAACTTAGGCTGCATGTATGAGAGCACACTAAAGCTGGAGAGAAGTCATTAAAGAACTGCTGGCTTTTTTTGCCTGATTACTTTAGTTCTGAGTTTTTGTACTGAGAAGTTGCATGGTTTTCTTAATAAATATTCTTAATAAATAACACTTTTAAAGCAGAGCTTTGTAGTTTTTTACTTATTCATACCGTAGGATGACCGTTCCAATTTTTCTTAGGAGTCACAAAAGGCTGATTGCTAAACTAAGAAGCAATAACCTATTGATCTCAAAAGAGGGAGAGGATTCACAGACTGTCAAGAAACACATCAAAAGGAAGCTAAATCCACAAGCTAATTAAATAAGTCTCTACAGATGAGCAGAGATGAACTAAAGTATCTTGCAGAAGACTCTATGTAGTGCACTCATTACTTGGATTTATTTGTTACCTGAATAAATATAACATTTTTCAGACTTCACTCTTCAATTCCATTTATCTTCTCTCTGACTAATGAAAGTGCAGCCAACAAACCGAGTTAATTATCCTTGCTCTATACTAACATTGTGAGTATCCTCAGGAAAGAATATGAGATTTTCATTCAGTGCCTGGGTAACACAAAAATAGGGTTGTTAGAACAAGTGGTTTCCGACGGCTGTCAGAAATATCCTGAGAAACCAAAGCATTAATCCTGCTTATTGCTTTTCATTATGAGGCACTACTTTTCACCTCCGGACCAAAAGATGATCCATACCTTTTAAATATCTGTTAATTCAAATTTACCTAACTTAGTATCATGAAGGTTTTCCATCTGATCATTTTTTCTTTCAGTAGAAGCTTTCTCCATTGGAGAAACTTTGGAACATAAGGTTGCCTTTGGGTCACATTTAGGAAGTTTTTGTCTGCTAGCAAAAAATTTTTTAAATTGCATTTTTCTTCAACAAAGGCTAATATTCACATGTACTTAAAGGAGTCCAAAAGCTAGACCTTCAAAGAAAATACAAAGCATCATTGGAGTGGTGAAAATATTACAAAACTCTTCAGACTTAATGTTCTAATCCTTCAAAAAGAAAGAGTTACTGTGTCTTTCAGCACAGTTCCTATATTTTTTTTCTGAGAATAGGCACTGCAGAAGAGGAGGAAAACTTATATACAATGCAAATGTTTTTTTTTTTTTTTTCTCATCACTCCTTGACCATTTCCTTAAGACCACTTATCCCCATTTTTGAAAACTGTCAAACAGCACTTCAGTCATTCAGGGAAAAATTCCAAATTGCCAATTTTCCATTCCATGGCATAAATTTGTAAGCCTGAAATGTATTAGGAATATAAATACTTTCTGTTATATTGAATACAACTTCAGCACACAGTATTGAATGTAAACAGAAGACATGCAATGATTACAAATGCAGCATGTATTCAGAGATGAACACTAGTAATTAAGTATTTCTACAGATTCCAAACCTGCTTTCAATATAGACATGTCTCCTGTTTGCATAGCCATGGAAAAAGATAAAAGAATCTAAGGAAAAAAGCTTTGAAATAGAAAGCATAAAAATGTTCATAAGCTAGTATACAAATACTTCTCTATTTGCTGCAAGCAGATTTTTAAAACTGAGAACAATAGAATAGAAAAGTAATCCAATATCAAACAGGGAGGGAAAGCCAGTTCAGGTGTTGAAACGACTGCAGTCCATTGAGACTCCAGCAGAACCTCAACAGACCCAGGTAAGCATACACTGGCGAGGAGCAACAGCAGAAGAGACAGAAACTGTAGCCATGGTGTGCAGAAGCTAGATAGCATCCCTTCTACAAAGAAGCCATCTTGGACATTATTCTGCCTGAAATGTACTTCTTTATGCCATAGATACTGTGGATTAGATCCAGCTCCATCAAAAGTGAATGGTAAAGGAAAACCTTTTTTTTTTTTTTTTCCGTGATGCATTTGTTGGCAACTTAGTTAATGGGCATTCTGAAAGATTTGTCACTGATTGCTTTGTACATACTACAGCAGAAAATGAAGGCTGGGTAACCTATTTTTCCTTTCAAACCCCTCCCTGCAGTTGTGTCCCTAGTTCTGCTAATATACTGACGTGCACTTTTGTGAGTAAGCTTTATCAAGCACCAGCACAGCTTTTAAAAGGTCAAATACTCAACTGCTATATACCTATATGAATGGTGCTATCCAAATTTACTCCAGCTGTGGTTCTGGATGATAGTAAATACTGTATTATTTCGCTATTTTTCACTACTTTATTGTGTTGAAATGTTTCTGTTGTGTTTCCAGGCTCAGTATGGGTCACACATCTGTATTCAGAAAACCAGAGAGGCAGAAGACATCCACAGATCGATATCCATGACTCACTGATGACACAGAAAAGTCATGCCAGGAGACTGATTTGGTTACTTCAGCAAATTGTCAGCCATGAATTAAAAAAGCATATAGTAACAGATTTTAGTCAAGTAAATAAAGAAAGTATTCATGCTGCACATGAAAATACCTGGTAGCAGAATGAAATGATGAGTGTTTCCTCACTGGAAGAGCATGAAAACGATGACTATTTGTACATACATTACAAGAAACACAGCAGTATTTTCCAGTGCATGTGACAATTACATAATCAAACAACAGCGAAGAAGTAAATTCAAAGTCAAAATGTTTAGCGTGTCACATGAATGACTGGCAAAGAGAAATTCTAAAAAAAACATAACCACAAATAGTTAAAATATATTGCCTTGAATTAAATTCATTTGTACCGGAAAATTATTCTACAATGGTGTCAAAATGTCAGATTGTAAACTGTATAGACTGCAAATTTCATCCTTTCAATCCTTCAGGACAACTATAAAATTCTTCCTATCAATAAAACTGTGAGGAAATCTCTACAATTGTAGCACAGGAAGGATAGAAAAAGAGACAAATACAATTCTGTTGAAATATATGAGAAATTCTTCCTTATTGACTTTGATACGACCATGCTTAAGAACAATATTCTGTCAGACCCAAAGGGGAAGAAAATCTGTAATGCTGCTGTGATAAAGTGTACGGCCAATGTTTCTCCATTAAATATGCTGCAAACATTACTCTTCCTCTGTGATATGAATTTGAAAATTAACTTTTATGTCAGTGTTACTAAATCAGTTTAGATTTGTAGCAAGCACAGAATGTCCAAAAACTTTATTTCACTCACTATTAATTGAAAAATATCAAAGGGAATGGCTTTCCAGGGACAGAAACCTTTCTCCATCCACTTTGCAGAAAATCTAAATAATTGAATAAAATTTGCAAAATGTCTTGCAATAAGTTCTGCTGGCAAATTCTGCAGAGTTCTACTGTGCCCACAGTTCAAACTGATTTCAGATAGAGGGCCTTCTTCAATGTAAAATATTTGCTGTGCCAAACGTCTGCTGTTTAAGCATGGGACCATCATTAAGAACAATCTGAGTACCATTAGCAAAGAGCAGCGACCTGTTAAGAAAAAACAGTATTCACAGAAAGTTGAAAATATATTTGATTTTTGTATTTAAGAAAGAAAAAAATGAGAAATTACTGTACTCATTTACAATACAACAATTCTTTATGACAGCGCTTATCCTTCTGAAGTGACCGGCAGTTTGCTGGTAGTAATTTCCAAGTGAGTAGGATGCAGGCTGATAAATCTACATTGTGTAAGCAGTTTAAAGTTATGCAACAGCACAATGGTTTCTAAAAAAGAACAACAATAGTAGAATGATATAATAAAGCACTGTGTGTGATTAAAAAAAAAAAAAAAAAAGAAGTTGAATGCATTTAAACCTTTTTGGTACCATAACTAGCCCATACTAAGATACCTGGTATTCTTTTTGAATTT
Organism: Anseranas semipalmata; assembly: GCA_013399115.1. NCBI lineage: Eukaryota > Metazoa > Chordata > Aves > Anseriformes > Anseranatidae > Anseranas > Anseranas semipalmata. The sequence goes on from VXAA01000495.1 coordinate 89,215, forward strand.
CAGTCTTCCTATACTATAGATCTAAACTGATGTAAGGAATGCAACAAAGCTGTCTGAGGTAGATATCACCACATCATCAGAAATGAGATAGCCTTTTGAGTGCTGTTTCAGGAGTATGCCTTCCTCCTGCCCCTCCAGCAACGGAGGACTCCTCAGCATGCTGTAAATTTTAAGCTTCTTTTTAAAGTCCTTTAGCTCTTACACAAGAATCTGGAGAGGCAGCAAATATTTTTTCTGTTGTCTAAGAGGGTAAGTGTAAACTTTTATTACATATCCTGACCCTAATTCATGATTTCATGCAAGCACGTACTTGTTATTTATTTTCTAGTCCCTGCTTAAATCACTCTGAACATCAAGAGATGCAACCTGCCTTTAGATAAACATCTTTAACTATACAATCATAGTTGGAATACCAGTGATGTTCTGAATTAGGTTCTGAGTCAAGAAGCTGAGATGTCATGTTTCACTTCAACAATTAAGACAATTAAAAGTTCAAGTTGCCTATATATGTTTATGTGAGCTATTTTTAATTCCCAATACTCCATACGGTTGGTGTGTTTGTTTGCATTTACTCAAAAAATATATAATCTATGGATGCATATACGAGTATTATCATTCATTCATAGACACCTTGATATAATTCATTCACAGTCAGCAATGAATACACTGATGTCAGTGTAATCATTGACTAGTAGCTGATACCATTTCCAAGGTTCAAGTGCACTATTACAGATCTGGGGATGTTTTAAGAATATTGTTGCATTCCTTCATCACAGAAAAAAATTTTAGAATTCTCACTACATAAAAGTAACATGTATTTAGTTTATTTTGAAACAGTGTATCCTCAAAAGAATGCAGTTACTCATCCTCGGTTATTACAACCTATTATGTTCCATCCGTCCATAATGTGGGTAATTTATTTTGATACTATGAAGATGAACCAGGACTCAAATTACTTTGAAATGTTTGTAATACCATTTATTCTACTTTATCATTTTAGCAATGACTACACTTGTCAAAATAAAGTGTATTGTTTTTTCATGTAAATCTTAGGGTCTAAAGTCAGCAATCCTCTAAGAACTCTGGCACCAATTCAAGAGCAACAACAGAAACCCTCATTTGGGATTATGTAGGGATAGCCAAAGCTTAATTAAACTATGAATAGTGAGCAACTATTTAAAACAAAAGCTTAAATAATTCCTTAATAAGATCAAGATTAGATTATTTTTTACATAATATTTAGGCAAATATGTATCTTGACTTCCTAAGATTTTTAATTCCAGTAAGTCAGAATTTCACTATTTTCACATTAGTTTATTTCACAGGTCTGAACTGTAGCTCTAGGAAATGCTTAGCCCATAGACATGATGTCTGGAGGGCAGTTCAGGTGACCTAGGATTATATTATGATTCTGAATCTCTTTTACTTTTTAGTTTCTCCCTTGCTGCAAGGCCAGGAAAGAAACACACTGTCCTTAAAAGTACCATTAGCCCGGCAGAAATTAGAAAAGTCCTTTAACAACTGTTTTGGTCATAATACATACGCACCATTCATTTGCCGTACTTTCAGTGCCTGCATCCACCTAGGGAATCTGCTCTTAAAACTTTAAAATTTTACTAACTATAGTAAAAAGTAATAAGCCTCCTTGCACTAATTGTATATGTTAATACAATTTTCAGTAGTATTAATTGATTTACAGGCTTTGTAAGGCTAACTGCTTTGCAGGGTTTCTCATCTGATTTATATTTCACATGGAAATGCACACAGGTTTTCAGCTTCTGTGTTAGATATTACACAACCTGAATGCAAATGGGAAACGTGGGGTTGGTGCCAGGAAGAACAGCCAAGTAGTTCCAGTTCAGGTAAACTACTCAAGAGGAAACAACCCTGTGGTGATGTTGCTTTGAATTCTTTATGGGGCTCCCAAAAGTGACAGATGCCTCCAGGCCTCCAAATTAGAAAAACGAGATCTGCTCCTCGGAAAAGCACAATCTGTGCTTTTGTTGTAGTCTGGCTTTAAGAAAAGATAATGCATATGAACCACAGCTACTCAGGTGCAAAGTTTTAGGCTGTTCATTAAAAGACTAAATCATGGGCTGCAGCTACTACTACGTTGTTTAAAGCTTCTCTGCTCAACAATTACCCTTCAAGCTTGCTGTTCTCTTTTTCTTGTCATTCTGCATACTGCATTAAGTGGAACAGGTAACACTCCAAGTTTGCTTTCATTGAATTTGAACTAGGCTTAACGTGACTAATATGTATACCTTACATGTTTTTGCCTTATAGGAAATATGCACAGAAATATATTAAGGTGATTCTAGTTAAACATTTTAAATACTGTATGAGAATGCGAGGCATAGTATTCCACTGCAGTTTCTGAGGGGTTGCTTAGACCAAACTGGATGGCTTTGCACCAGAGCACAGAAAGAACTCACGCTCCTCCAAGCTGCAACATTACATCACCAAACTCGATCTCTAAGACAGAGGCAGATGAAACTTAAACTTTGTGAATGCTGAGAAAAATGCCCTCAGCCTTGGCTCTGCCCCGCTCCCCACCATTCCCACTGCCTGCCCCAGCCAGTACCTGCGCTGCTGCCCCTGCCTTGCTGGGACATCCCTGGCCTGTGGCCAGCCCTGGGCCTGGCCACGTTACCCTATCGCTTCTGTGTTCTATTCACTCCCGCATTTGTCTTTGCGAAAATGAACTTGCCTACCACATCCTTCATCACTTTAACTTGTGAGTGTTTGCATGGGTCGACTTAACAAACAGCTCAGAAATAGTAACCAAATTTCACTAAGTGTTGCCACAGCTTAGTGATCTATAAATAGCAGCATATAAATGTAAAAAAAAAAAAAAAAAACACAATGAAAGACTATTCTAATAGAGTTTCTCTAAATTAAATCTCTTGAAAATCCTAACACTTAGTGAAGTTTTACACGTTGTTTTTTTTTTTTGTTGCCAGGTAAATCAGAGCAATGGGAATGCTGTATCTTTGCTCAAAAGCAACTGAAACATAAACATCTTTAGTTGAAATTTCATGTGACCACTGCTGTAAGAAAAATCTGAAAAGGTGAGAAAAAGCTCTTTAGCTACCTTATATAAAATGAAACTAACTGTTGTTCAATAAAAATATTATTTTGTGAAAGGGTGAATCTATTCTCTTAAGCCAAGCATAACAAGTGATTCATTTTAAGCACAAATATCTCAAAATGTCTACCTATACTGAAAAAATTTTCACTTTGCCATTTCAAAACTTTAAGCCTGAAATATAAGTTTAAAAAGAAGAAGAAAAAATGGTATATACGGGTTATGCTCTCTTTGTAGCCAGTTCAATAATTTTATAGGAATCAGAATGAATCCTTTTTACTGCAAAGGCAGGTATGATAAGTCACTCTGTTAGTGACTGTCATATAATCAGGTACAATAAAACTGCAAAAAAATTAAGAACTTCCAAATATGAAACATGGAAATAGACTGCAGTGTCATTTGCATGGATATACACAAAAGACTGCTTATTCCACTACAGACATTTTCATCCTAATTGAATTTTTCTTTTCTGAATTTAAGCATTTCTCAGTTGATTTTCAAGTCTTCCTCCCAACTGGTGGAAAATATCTCAAGGTCTTGTTTTCTGCTAGTGTTTCAAAATACTCCAGTGAGACTTCTCTATTCTGAGCATGGAATATTATTAACAATTCATTATAAGTGTATTGTCATATAGAGATCCAGTGTTAAAGGCATATGTATGAACACTTCAAAATTCTTTTTACAACAGAATTTGCAAGAATTTAAGCAGATGGGTACAAGACGAGTCATCATTTTCTATTCCAAACCGAGCAATGCTAGACTTTCATTTGTTTTTCATTCAGCTTACATCTGGACTCCAGATTTCTGCTTTAGGAAATCAGGCAGCTGTACCATGGAACTCTGCATTTATTGATGCTTTATTTCATCTTAACGTGGAACAGTAATCAGACACAAAGCTTTGCAGTAGCTTCAAAGATAAAGGTTGAACCATTTGGTAAAAAAAATGAATAGCCAGACTGTAGTCATACAATGGCTGTAGCTTTTCAGAAAACATGTAGGTTTGTGAAAGCTTTGTCAAATGGCTTGACTTATATTAATTAAGTAGCTGCTACAATTACAAAACACAGTTGCAAAACTACCAAACACAAAAGGAAGTATATGAAATAAACACAATTTTTAAAAAAGCTGACATAAAAATTCTGACATAACTATCTCGGGTTAGAAATCTGAAAACAACTACCATCCCAAAGCTGAAAGAATTATCAGCACCTGATGGAGTACTCTGAGAAAAATAGCTTAGATTACAAGATTTCAGGGCCCTCCATACCAGGTTGTCTCCAGCAGGAAGTATTCAGGAGGAAAGTGGAGGACATCAAAGGATGTCTGTAACTTCCAAGCTGATGGATGCTAACTGAGCATCAGCACTTAGCATCAGCTGTTCTCTAGGCATGCAAATAGGGTACCACCTTTGGCCATGTACCAACACCTGAAAAACAGATAGAAAATGAAACGCTAAACTGGGTGTTGTGTTGCTAACAGCCTGTACTGAACAGTTACACAGGCTTATGTTTCTCTCCAAGATACACAGGAGTTCAGCTATTTCCAATCACTAAATATGACCTTGCAGCAAACACAGAAGCGAGACAGATTTGGACTTAAACCTCAATTTAGCTAGATGTGCACAAGAGCCAATGTAATACCAGTGTATTACAGTGTGTACCAACGTAATACCAATTTCCAACCCACAGGCTGGAAACCCACCTCTTTGCAAGGAAATGGCACCCATCGTCACTGGCAAGGAAGTACTGCATGGGTACTCCCAGTGCTGCTGCCCTAAGTGAAAGCCAGCTGACGGTGGCAAGAGTGAGAAATACTACGAAGGAGGCTTTACTGTGGGTAAGGCTCCAATCTTGTATCTGCTTCTCAGTTACACTGCATGCTACTCTATACTTATCTGGCCATATAAAGAGCTACCAGAGGGATTCTTTAAAGCACCAGGAAACTGGGGTCAACATGTCTCCTTAGAATATTTCTGTAGGATAATGGTAAAAAAATAATCCCATAATGATTTGTGATATGTGAGAGATCCAAATTATTACTGGAGTTTGGTGGATGGTTATTCTTGTTTCTCCATCTGAAATGGGTTTTAAAATAAATACAGGAGTGATTTACTTCTACAGTGTATATGCAGTCATTCAAGGTGGTACTTAAAGAGTTTATGGTTTGTTTGGTTTTTTAATATATACACACATACATATATATATATATATATATGATGTGGTACTGCTACATTCGAACACTGAACTTCATCATGTTGAAGGTTTCAAATCCATCTGAAGAAACAGGCATCTGATTTGAATATTCCACACAAAGCAAAAGATTTTTAAAGATATGAGTCAGTGGTGTGACTAAGAGTGAAACAAAATTACTTCCCCACACCTCTTTCCCCAGTACATTATGAATAATTTCCTGCTTTTACTGTGTGATGCACGATCCTGTGTTTGGTCTATTGACTACATCAGAGAGACACAGGAAGAAAGGGGAGTATTCAAACAATGATGAATTTAAGATAATCTGAAATGAAGAAAGAAAAAAATCTTCCAAGAGGTAGATGGTTTAGGCGTATTGAAAGAAGTCTTTCAATTTCTTAAATTTAAAGCACAAAAATAGAAAAAATAATGAATAATCCCACAATGAAAAGAAAATCAGTGGGATGATCCAATAGGTCTCTTTACTGTTTCTTTAAACTTTATTATATTCCATTATACCCCTCCCACATTTCATTTCAGAAAGGATAGAGGTTCTGTTCAAGCCTCAGAAACACTGACATGAATCCTAATAATTCTTTGTATACAGATGATGAACAGCTTTGTATCCCATTTAGGCTAAGCCAGTCTTTTACTCTGTCCTGATGATAATAATCCAGCTGATATTTCTCCTCATATATTGAGACCATAAACTCTCTGACGCAGGGAAATGCACATAGTGGTTTTTGTTTGTTTGTTTGTTTGTTTCTCAGAAAACATTTCTGAAAAAAAAACACCTCAGCTGGCCCTGAGAAAACCTCTCTAAACTGGCCCAGCTTTGAACACCAAGTTGGACCAGATGACCTTGGGAAGTCTCTTCCAATCTTGTATGAGCTATGATTTCACAAGTCTTTTTTACAATATTTCAGAAGCCATTTCTATTCTTTCAAAGAATGAAGAAAAACTCTGGAAAAGGAAGAGAATTGAAAAAGCTAAAGATAATGTTTAGATTTGGTTATGGGCAAATTATTTTACCTGAACTGGTCATAAGTGCTTATTTTAGTCCTTAGTATTACATGTTCCTCAGATCACATAATGACTGGACCACAGAAGTTACCAAATATACAGGAAACAAGGCAAAAATATTTCCGTTTGTTTCTTCTAACCTATCACTGAGTTTGTGCTTCATCAGATGGAGACAGAAAGACTATATATGACATCATCTGCAATAATGGAGAAGTTAACAAGCCTGCTTATGGACATATTGCCACAAAATAATGTCCCCACTGATGTTTCTTCCAGCGAGTGATATTCCTTCCACACATATGATGAAAGAAAATCCTACTTCTTTTGTGTTCTTTCCATTCTCTTTCTCCTTTGGCAGGAAGCATCTGCTTTTTGTCTGTTTGCCACTGGGTTTTGACAGAGAGTTAATTACCAGCTGTGATGCAGCCATCTGCAGTCTGTGGTGCAGGCTCCAGAGGCCTAATTTCCACCTAGGGCTTTTCCCTAGACTGCTGAGTCTCCTACTGCGTTAGTGCTTCTAAAAGTCTGAAGCAAGTCAGTAGTAGGGTACTGCAGCTGGGGTGGAATCTAGACCTCAGTGCACTTCTGCTTAGAGATTTGACTGCTACTTGATTTTGTTCAGAGCTGTGTTAACTTCAATGGCATTGCATCCACAGTTGCTTCTAAGTCAAGTGGCCTGAGCCCACCAGAAGCAAAGTTCCTCCTCTAAAATACGCTTCCAGAAGCATACTGTTTTTTGTTCCAAGGTCAAAACTCCCTCTAATGTGCAGTAGTCTTCCTCCCACCTTCACTAGAGACAATTAAAATAGCCATGAAGAGATTTTTTTTTTTTCAATTCCTGCTATTCCCTCTTGTCTGTGGTAGGATGAAAAGTATATTTAATCTTCTCTGAGAGGAAAGTTTGTCTTTAGGTAAAATTCAACTGCTTTCTAAATCTTTTAGTGTTTGATTTCTACTGGCTGAATAAGAACTGTCACATTCCTCCCAACTCTAGGGTTTATCATTATGAAGTTGGTACTTTTTTGGTAAAATTTGAGAATTTGTGAAGATTTTATGTATGTTTAAAACATGATAAAAATAGGAAGCATCCTACACTTAATTTCACACACACACACACATAAAGCTGTAGTGCCATACCCAGAAGTCTTCTGAGTGCCTTGGATTCCAGGTGCTTGCTCGTGTGGTGCCCTGACTCTGTATTAGAGCTAGAACAGAACATTTTTTTCTGCCTCCTGCTTGAAAATGAAACCTGAGTACACAAACCAGATGCAGACCACTACATCTGCTAATTTCAATGGGATTCCAATTCTGATTTTCAAGAATGAACTAGAAATATGATTCCACCAAAACCTTAACCTAATGTCTTGAGTAGTTGCTCAGCTCCCTGTTTATATGAGAAGGAAAATATAATTTTTTCCCCTTGAGCTTTATGTCTTTTCTGTGTGGACCCTTATCTTGTAAGAGTAAATGTATTTGATTACACTGACACCAAGCGCAAAATAAGATGGACATTGGGACTACTCAGTCACTTGAAGTTTATCTCCTGTACAAGTGTTTCTGGGATGTAGGCCTTACACTGTAAACAGTTCAAGGCAAGAATGCTCTCTTGATAAGGTGTACATTTGCCCAACACAGAGGATTTGATTTAGAATAAGCATTACTTCTACCAGTCGCTACTAACAATGAATCTGATATTCATAATTACATGGAACTGAAAACTATGCAACTGTATTTGGACAAATCTAATTCATTTGATAATCAGCTCTGTTGGTATCACTAAGTGTGTGTGTTTTTGCAAAGGTCAGGTAGGACATGAACTCATTTAAAATGCCTATTTACATTCATTTCTTTTATTTCCCCAAAGACACGAACAAATTGCTTACAATTTTCAGCTTTTCATTTTGCCTGAATAAAATATAGAGGACTCATGACAGAATGTTTTATTACTTTCACAACTGATAACAGCATAAATTTAAGAGACTTTGCAAACCAGCATATGAAAGGAAAGAAAATCCAAAGTGTGTGTGTGCTGGGGGGGCCAAGCAACTTTAAAGTTCAGTGTTGTTACCAGCACGAAATGCTTTTTGCCCTGTCACCTCCTACTGTCCTATCAATCTCAGGCTGCTCTCTCACTTGCTGTTTTCTTAAAATTAATAAAGTTTTGTAAGGTGAAATACATATTACTCCCTTTTCCTCAAAATTTCTAAGTATGACACAAGTTCCGTTTCACCCATTTGGAGTCTTGCAAGTTATTTATTCTCCCGAAACAGAGAAAAAGCGAGGTATTTTTTCCTTCACACTCATTATTCTGATGGTTAGCTTGTAGGAATGCAGGAGATAATATTAAGACCTTGCTTCAAGTTTCTTGATTAAACCAGAATTTTTCAGATCCTTCGTAAGTGTTCTAGGTACTATGAGATTCCACATTCTAATGTCTTTGTCCTTCCTTTCCATGCAAAAGAAAGATATTTCTCTTGATTTTTTTTATCAAAACACATCTTTACTTTTTTAAAAGTTCTGCTATATTTTATTACAATTTTCATTAACTTTTATTTTTCTCTTCGGCTAAACTTTAATTATGTACTTACTTTTCCTATATATTTATATTATCTGTTTAAGAAAAATTTCCTTAAAACATATGAAAACCAATACATGTAGTGTGAATGTATAAGCAGTTGGGTTAATGAATTTGATCAATACTTAAAAGATAGAAATATAGTATCTTCTCCCTCAGGCTGCCTTAACTCCATCCCCTTCCTACTTCATACATTTTTCCTACTTATTATTAGCAAAACCAAGTAGTTTCATCAGTGGTCAGAGGAATTACTCCTGTTTTTTTCTTATACTGTTCTGATTGCACATGCTTTAGTCATTAATCAGTATCCACTAGCTTTCTTTTTTAACTTCCATCAGTCTTATCCAGTGTTCTTTCTTTCTTTCTTTTTTTTCTGTGCTCTGAGTCATCTTAAAGCTCCTTTTCTGAGTTTTCTATTCTTTACACCTCTTCTGTCATTACCTTTTGTATTCGCTTTTGTTCTAGCCCTAAGTTTTAACAGTTTGAGAGACACTATATCATTTTTACTTTATCTGTGATGGAGTCCCTGACATACATATCAATTTATTGATATAGAACAATATAGTCTTTCATTTTAAACCAGTGGTGCATTTTATAGTCGACATGTACTCTCTGTGGAAATGCTACTCCTGTCAGTTGTCTTAAGTTTCCCTTTCTAGTGCAGATAAAATTGTTTTCTACGTAAGCTACTTTGAAGAAGAGTGGACTGCTGCTTTGGTATATGGATGCTCTGCAGTCTCTAGGCACAGGAAGACAAAAGCACCTCCAAAGGATTTTTTCTCAGTTTATTCTGGCACTAAACGCTAGCCCCTTTGCCCACTTGTGCACAGGCTTCATATTCTTTCATTCCTGCCCATTTTTTGCAATTGCAGTCAGTTCAGGTCTCTGACTTCATGGACTTCTCCTTAGAAGGACACATGCTATTACGGAGCCTAAAAGTCCTTAACCCTTTCCATGCAGAGCTCTCATTTCTATTTTTGCAGGAGAAGGGGATGCAAGGAAATACAGTTTTTCCTTTGGGTTTCAACTCTGTCCTTTTTTTTTTTTTTTTTTTTTTTTTTTTGGATAACCAAAGACTGCATCCATAGACTCTGACCCACTTCCATGGGATGGTTCTTACTTTCTCAGTCAACCATCCTCCTTCACTACACTGGCCCCTCTGTAATGCCTCCGAGTCCACACACAGCAGCTCTTTCCAAGGTAACCGTGCGGTTGCCTCCATTTCCCCATTCGTTCTATCCAGACTGTAGACTTTCACAACAGCTGGTTCTAGCTGTCTCTTTGGTAACATGAGAGGAAATACTCAGCTCTGTCATTCACTTTTTCTTGCCACTATAACAATTCAAATCAAGTTTGAACTGTTGACTCCTTTTGTTTGGGTAACCTCCCTTTTCTGCATTTGTGTGTATCATACCTGCTTATTTCTGCCTAAAATATAAAAAATTGTTCCCCAAATAGTCTGTGAAATGATATCTACATTCCCAAAAATATTCAGGTATTTCAGCATGTTTCCACCATTAATCAGGATCAAACATCAAATACTTTTTTTTTTATTCAGGGGAAAAAGCGGGTTTACACATTTGTAAATAAAAAAAAGATGATATTAAAGATGTGAACATGACCTTGAGATTAGCATATCCACTTTGAATTGACATGTCACTTTCTAATGATACTTAAAGATGACACCTAAAGTTGTAAATTTTAAAAGAAATATCTTTACTCAAATTTAAACTAGAACAAAACAAGTGTGGTCAACAGAAGCATTACTTCCAAACAACCTACAGAAAATTGTAGTGTTCTACTACAGTGGAAGAAAGGAACTGGAACAGAATTGAGTGATTAGGGAAGCATGATCTTTTTTTCTGATTACCAAAGCATTTCTTCAGCAATGCCATGGCTTCTACACCAACAAAACTGGATTGCACAAAGCACACTGTGCTTAGTCCTGAACTAAATGCTGCTGACCCCCTATATTAGCAGGGAGTTTAAGGTGTCCAAAAGAAACAGACCAAGGTTTCATGACAACAACTAACACAAATTTTACTTAACAACTAAATGGTACGATACAATAAATGAGCAAAGAAAACAAAGAACATTGCAAAACTGGTATGACATAGAAATTTCTTGTGCTACAGTGATATTTAGGAAACATGTAAATGATGATTGTATAGCTAAAGAATGAAATTAAAAAGGAAGATATTACATAACTATGGAATAAGTATTCTTTCAGAAAAAAAATGATAGCAAAGTTATTTATTGAACTAGAAATCTTACCTAATTTAAGCATCTAAGTTTCAAGAAGAGTTTGGGAAGCTGCAGATGAAAACCTCTTCATTAGCAGAAATTTAAGAGCAAAGTAATGCAATTGGAGTGTCGTACCATCTTTGCTATCTTACCAACAGTAATTATTTTAATCTGTGCAGGATAACTGGACATCACATCTTAATTTAAATAATGTTGCTGTTTCTTTTGGAAATGTATAGTAACAGCTTTTCTCAGGCCTGCAAAAAATTTGGATTGAATGATAGCTCTATAAAACTATTACTTTTGACAATGAGATAAATACGTTCCATTCTAGAAGGAATGCAAAGTGCTTAAACATTTTATTCAGTCATAGAGGAAACAAATGTCAGTTAACAACAGGATTACAGAAATATGCTTGCCAGAGTGTGAACCTGGTGAACAGCTTGCGGTAGTTTTAGTTCTAATTGAATTTATTCTACAGACACAAAACAACAACAACAAAAAAAAACAAAAACAGAAACAAAAAAAACAAAACAAAAATAACAGTGAATAATGCTGAAATGCAACTGAATTACTTATATGAGTATGCCTCTAGAGAACAATCCATTTGTATTCCATTCAGAATGCCTTCCCTATCAAGCCGGCAGCCAAATCCCACCTAAAATATCAATGTTACTGGACACTGTACTTGCAAGAACTACATAACTGCCCAAGCTTGCTACATTGTGAAAAGCTGCAGGGAATCTCAAAGATCTCTGTCTTTCAAATGTTCCTTAAAATCGGCTAGCAGGTGTATTATCGTATGCGGTTTGTAACTTTTTCTTTTAGCTCACAATAATGCTGAATTTATTTACAAGGTTGTAATAAAACAATCTGGCAAAGTATGGAGTATTTGCTATTCAGTATCAACATAATTAATACTTTTACCTCCTCATTGATACACAAGCTACATTGGTGTTAATATTGAGACAGACTGAGTGATACTTGTGCGTGCCACTATCTTCATCTAAGCAGCCCAAATACAGGTGTGTGGGACTCTTTCGGTGAACACATAATGCTCCAAGTAGATAAAGACTGCAAAAATGGGAACTTGAGAGTTAATGAAAGTAAATGTATCAGACAGGAGAAGGATACCAATTTCTTCCAGCCATGAATACAGCATCATATGTATGTTAAGGACTACAGAAGCAAGTGTCCCAAGGTTCAAATGTGAGTCACTGAGAACTCTTCAGAACTGTCTCACAACAGAGGACACCTCTGGACACAGAGAGGGATACAGAGATATGCTAGGTGACAGTAGCGAGTAAAAGATATACAGCTGAAAGTGAAAATTGAAGAAAAATTATAAGAATGGGAAAAAATCTACCAATTTCTGGATTTCTGGATGCTAGAACAAGCTTCACTGTCAGATTGTTAATGGAAGAGGTAAAGGGTAAAAATGAAATACTGCAGAAGACATTCACAGCAGAGGCTGAGCCCACATGAAGCAGGATACTTCTCTAAAAATGCACTGTAAAGGTAACGGACATGAACAAATGTGTCATTACAGTGCCTACAGTAGTGAGGTAGGTGATATCATTGGTAATAAAATGGTCGTTCAAACCAGCTGGAAAATAGGATGTGGTGAGTACCTAAATAAATAAATAAATAAATAAAATGAAATTTGTAAATGCTAGAACTAGGATCCTGGGTAATAAAATAGATAGAAGCACTCCTGCAGGGTATCATCAAGTAATAAATCACAAATTGGTCATCAGATCAAATCATCAGTCAGTTTTCATAACTGAAACACAATTATGGCAGAATATATTCGGTTTCAAAAAAAAAAAAAAAAGGTAATGTTTTTAAGATAGAAATGGGCTATGAGTAATGTAAAAGGGAGCCGCAGCTGCACAGTGCATGTGTTAACTATAAATAAGACTGAGAATTGTGTAGGTTTTTGGATCTTTATCTTCTCAGATAAAAATGTGAGAAGTGTTTTTACGGCCCAGTACTGGACATGATTGCCAATAGATTTCTTTACTAGAGAACAAATGACAAGAAGAATGTTCATGCTATGGAAGATTAAGAAAAAGAAGTTGATAGAAAACAGTAGGTTTGAGTGAATGAAGCTGATTTGGAGTAAACTAAAATGACCAATAAGTAAAATTGGCTTATGCATTAAGGGGTTTTATTATTTTTATGTTAAATGGAAGACTTTGTGAAACTAAGGGATGTAATGAGTCAAGACAACTCAAAGGCTTAGAGGCATGAAGACAAAATCCTCGCTGTCCCCCAGCCTAGCTGTCATACCACTAGCAAAGGGAAAAATTTTCCATGGACAGGGCCTCAAATTAACTGCATTAATCTCGTATGGTCACACACCGTCTTATCTCATATGGTGAGGTAACAGCCGCAGAGACATGCAACCTTCTCTCTCCCACTTGGCCTGATGTTTCTTGGAAGGACTAATTTCATTTAGCAACTACTCCAGCTGTACTACTTTTTACAAGTAATTAGGTTATTCAGAATGAGATTGTTCATTTTACACCGTACTAGCCTGAGAGTCTTGAAGCTTCTGTTTAGACAGTACCATTTACATATTACATTTTCCACAGAAACCCCACTGAAAATATTTAGAGGTTCAGCCTCTGAAGACTTATCCTGAGATCTGTGGAGTTCTTTGGAAATCCATACTGGTCGCGACCATTCTGGGAGAGGCCATCTGAGGGGCCTACTCAGTGCTTCCCTTCCTGCAACCAGCCTGGCTCCCTCAGGAGCCGCCTTACCTCGAGATGCCACACGGCACTGGAACACCTCTTTCAGAATCATACACACCATAGTCAGGAACAACAACAACAAGAAAACACCACGACCCACCCCCCCCACACAAAAAAAAAAAAATTTGGTTCAAGCAATAGCTTTTCCTAGAGATACTGGGATTCCCCAAAATCAACAGAGAACAAACATGATGTCCATGCTATCTCTGACATGTAATTCATTGGCTCTTTAAAATAAAAAATAGGTTTCATATTTGGAGGCTGAAGAAGCAGATCTATCTTTGCTTCACAGTCTCCCACCTTCTGTACTGTGCATAAATACTTTATGTATTGTCTTTTGGGAGACAAATGAACTCATTTATTTAATTTCTATCACAAAATCATCACCCTAATGAATAAAATCTGTTTGGGTATTTTTCCTCAACTGTGTGGGACATAAATCGTTATTTCTTTTAAGAAAGGAATGCCGTGTCATGTGGTTTCCCTGAAAGGACAGGGAAAATGCATCTTTCACTATGGTCAAATTTGTTTGTCCAAAGCAGAGAAATTTCCAGGTCTCAGGGTATGGCAATTTAAGAAAGGGATTCAGATGTCTGAAGTTCAGATAGAGACAGCCGACCAGACAGCGGGTAAAAGAAGAAAGCTGCAGAAAATCTAGAAGCATAGTCTTCAGGCAGCGGATGGCCAGACTAGGCTGATGGACCTCCTAGGTACCAGAGAAGGCTCTACAAAGTCTGCTGCAGTTTAGGAAGCCACTGAGCCCAATGAAGGAAACCTTGGAAACAAAGAATCATCTTGTGAGGAAAGATTTTGCCTTAAATCACTGAACTTGCCCATAATCCAGCCAATAAATGGCAATGAGGAGTCACCGTAGGTATCATACCTAGCTACAGGTAACATCTTCCCATGCTGCACAAGTCAATACTTTCAAAGAACTTAGATGTGAAATATTACATATAAAACTTGCTGCTTAAATTTTTTATATTTCAGGTTCATGAAACTTTTCTGTAAGAGAGCAAGGCTTACATTTTTATGTGGACACTGTCCAAGGTGTTGTGCATACTTCTATGATGCAGAAAAAGAAAAGAAAATAACAACTTCAGCTTGATTTACACAGAAAGAGGAATTTGGCTTAGGAATTTTCATCTAAAACATACTCTTAAACAAAAGTTACACATTTGGAGAAAAATGATTAAAATGATGAAAAGGTGTTCTGGAGATCTGGGCTTGTTTATTCTTTTGTACTGTGTATTAAACTTATGTCCTCAGCACTTCCAAGACAACGAAATACTTCTGACCTGGTATGTTCAACCAGAATTGTTGCCTATAGTACAGCACTATACAGGGTTCAAATTGTATACAGACAGACAAGACTTTTGTCAGAATAGGGTGTCCTTCCTCATTCTGAGCTCTACAAGAAACTCTCTATCCGATTTATTTAAATTGAAAATTGTTTCCTGAGCAAGACTTTCTTTTGTTATGATTGTATACATCTGTTAGAGGGAGAGTTTGATTTCATTTGGGATATTTATGTGACATGATGAATAATAACTAAAATTTATTCCTCTGCTGATACTTGGATAAGTTATAAAGGTGGGCAATTTGCAATTACTTTTTTTGTCCTTTAAAGTCTATTTGGCCATTAAGCTGCTTTTATTGCTAAAATTTTATCACAAAATATACAAAAAGTAAAACCAGGAAAAATTAATGAAGTTTAATTTTACTTCCCGAGTGACTCTTTAATTTATATACATGCAGAAAAGGCAGAATTGAAGATTTCTAATTTTCAGTTAAGCTAGTTAAAATAAATATTCTTTCTGGAAGCAATTTGTTACAAATGTCTTTGAAATACCCAGCATTTTAAAAGCTATTTGATTTCTAGTATAGTCTCTTCCACCAAGGGAAGCACAGGGTCTTAGTGGTATAGTAAATTATTTGCCAGTTGAGAGGAAGCCAGATGTTCAGAAAGCTCCTTTGCTGTTGAAGGTTTTCAGGGATATTTTAGTTATGTACCAGAATTAGCAATTAGTATTCAGTAAGTTGCTCTTCAAACACCAGTAGTACAAGCATATTTGCTCTAAAAATTATTCATATACAAGAGAGAGAGGTGGAAAAAACATAAACTAATCTCTAGTGCTGTGGAAAAGAAACTTAGACTTTAATTAGCACTTAGCAGCCATTTAATGAATGTGGCCTCAAAACCTAATCCATCAAACTGTAACTAGTGTATCACTGGTATGTATTAACAAAGAGGTTTGGCAAAAAGTTACAGAACAGCACCAGGGTCCCGCAGCACCATGAGTTCCAGGTCTCTGAGTCTGTCAGGCCTGGCTACCTTGGAAATCAAGTTCTAACTTACTGTAAGTCACCTGGGGGTTGCTCTAATGCTTTGGATTCTGACAACTCACTGTAAGGTTTATCGTAGATAAACTTACAATACTTAAATTAGCTGTCAAGGTGAAGTTCATATACTAGAATAATTTCAAAGATTACCTCTTAGTTGTTTAATATTTTTCTATAATTTGTAATTATCCTTCAGAAATCAAATCTAGCTCACAGCTTGAAGCAGTTTAGAGAAATACTGAATATTGAAGTCCCACTGATACTTTTAAAACTAACTGAAATTACAGTGTAAAATCATTCAACACAGAAAAAAAAAAAAAAAGCTGGATTTTGCTTCTCCAGTCCACTAGAGTCACTGGAAAAGTCATTTCAGAGAAGTATTCCAGAGAAATATATAGTTATCAGAATGCTGGGAAACAGACGAGATAGATCATGTGTATAAATTGTAGCTGAAGCACAGACCTGGTGCACCCATAAGGCAGAAACTTAATTAATATTAGCTTGACTTAAACCCAGACAAACACACTAAAATAACATTATCTGGGGCAGTGTTGTATCACTGTTACACTGCTAAAAGCATAACCAGCAAGAAGCACTTTGTAACACTGCTAAGGAGAAGAATAATAGCTAACCACAAAGAAGCAAACAGGGACTTAAGGCACAGTTGCCCAGATAGAGTATAGGAAAACAGTGCAAACAATAAAATATGCAGGATAAGGATGAAGGATGTAAAAAAGGCAGGAGAGAGGCCTGGAGGAACGAGACCAAACAACAAAGAAAGATGTCCATCATCATATGCATGCTGGGGTGGTCATATAAAACCATGCTCAGAGGATTATCAGAACTGAGCAAAACAATGGATCGGGGGCTCATTTAAATCATGGTCAAGCATGCTTCAAGAAGACACTAAAAGAAACTCCTAAGGGAGTTTAATGTAATGCATTGCTAAGAAATAGAACAAATGAAACACTGGCAAAATCTGAAAATGATAAAAAATAATTACGTTAGTCAAGATTAAGAACAAAATGAAACCTAGAGCAATTTCTGGATACTGGCAATGGATCGATACAGATACCTAGTTCTTATTTTTTAATATTGAACTGTAAAGTACAGTAGAATAAATAATGTCAACTAGTCATACATCAGAGAGGCCTATGCATTTGTCAGCTGGTGTTTTTCTTAATGCAAGATGAACAAAAATGACAGGGAATCACTGTGTATAGCTCAAAAATACCCAGTTAAACATGAATTTGCTCAAAGGAGACTTTCATAACAATAAAAGTTATAAAAACAGTGGAAAAGAAAATAGAATGTTATGCAGGTCCATCTTATGTCCTGACATGAACGTTGTACCTCTGAAGTTTTTAAGAACGAAGGCAGAAAAATAAAGAATAAAACAGCCCATTAGAAGTCAGAGGAGCATTAACATGGTAGGAGTTGTTAGAAAAATATTTAGAATATGTGGCTAAATAAATTGAAGAAATAACAAGAAGCATGACTGAGACAGATAAAATAGTGAATAGTAGACTGAATGACATCCAACACTGTTAACTCAATTAAAACTGACATAATGAAGTAGTTATATTAAATAACAAATAATCAAATTTGAAATCTCATCAGTACTTCAGTTATCTCAACCAGAAGTTTTAGGGGGCTCCTTACATGTTTAAAATTTCTATATCAATGGCAGTGATCTGAACAGGCAAATGCAACAAAAATTTGTATAAATGCATCTCCCCTTACATGAAGGTATTCATCAACTGAGAAATGATTAGGCATTAAGGAGTAACTACAGAAATACACATGGCAATGATTGGTAGAAAACCTGTATCACTATGCCTTTGGCAGCATATGGGAAAAGGCAACAAGGAGAGATTAAAAAGCTCAGAGTTGCAAAAAAACCCATACCTTAAAGACGTGAAGGAAGATGTGAAAATTGAATCTCAGTTTTCTAAAGCATAGTCTGATGATTTATCTACAAATCTACAGATCTTTGAAATTGATCACATGGCAAACACGGTTTACTTGTTCGCTCGATTTATTTCTTCACGATCACTTTTTCTAGTTTTGTTTTGTGAAGTAGTTTTAAGCGCAAGCACAGTTTTTATTTTTAATGACTAGAGTCCCAAAATGGACATACATCAAGACGGAGAAAACAAGTAAAGAAGCAAAGAAGAAACCACATTGGAATATCATATTTGGCAAATTTGACCATGTTAACAATAGATTATACCATAAGCAACCAGATATTTATCCTAAAGTCTACCTAGGTACCAGCATAATATATCAGAATTCTTTTTCCTTTGATCTTTTTTTTTCCCTCTTACCTTGAAACTTGTTACTAAAATGAGAGCTTGTAGTGTAACAGAGAAACTGGACTGGCAGAGGGAGTAAGTGTTTTACTATTGCTGGAAGAGATCTGGGCTGTTCACAAGGAAGAAGATATGTTCTTGCATATTAACTCAGGAAAGGTCTTTTTGAAGACTATTCTGAGGATAATGCAAGGGAAGCCTTAAGTCTGTGCTGAAGAAAAGTAATGGTTTAGTTCTGTTTTTCTGTAGTATCAAGTTAAACTACTTCTATCAGTCTTTCTTGACACTTCTCTTCTCTATATTAATAATTACAGGCCAATGTTCATAAGGTGCTGCTCTACTTTTAGCCAGTACAACACACCTCACACATTTAATTGGAGTAATACTTTTTCACTGAGATTGCATCGATTCTGCAACCCCAGGAACCTTGCAGAATCAAGGTCATACAAAAAAAAAAAAGTATTTATTCAACGAAATTTGCAGTATAAAATGCCTACAGGTATTTATTTAGGTTAATTTCAAGTGCATTCATCTTTCTGGAACAAGGTGCCACCTCTATCTACAACCCAGAAAAGTACAAAGATGTGGCAGCAATACATGTACAAGTATTTCTGGCAAAGGGTACAGTCTGAAATTTTTTCTAGAAGTTTGGAGTTCATTACATAATAATTATTACATAATAATTTAGTAAATCACTATTATTTCCTGTATTGATATGTCTTGTCTTTTTTTTAACTCAGCAAAAACAGTACACATTGACAAAAAGTACACATTGTTTTTTAATGAATTTTCATAGGCTTGCTGATAAAATGAGAAGATTCAAGCTCTTAAATTTTCTTGTTTTGCTACACTAGAATAGCAGTATTCTTATAAAAATCTGCTAACATTGTCAATGTTTTGAATATACAGACAACTTTGAATTTTACTTGAATGTTTTCACTTCTAAGCTGGGTATGACATTATTACTGTATATATTGTTTTAACCTAACATCCCGTTAAATAATAATAATAATAATAATAATAATAATAATAAAACAACTAAAAAAAAACAACAACTGCTCGTAGCAGAAAGGATAGGAAAAAAACACTGGCACCTGAAATGTAGATTTGGTTTGTGACAGTGTGAGAATATAGATGACTCTAAAATGGTATTTGGAAAAAAAGCCTTAGAGGAAAAAATTGAATTAGATTTCAGGAAACATTTGTTCAGAACGTTCACTGTTGTCATGATTTGTTTAATAACAAGGAAAAACCTAATATAGCAAGCTGGCCTTAACCATCTTGAGCTTACCTTAAAGTGGCTGACAGAGGTAAGAGAGACTTCAGTGAAGCCTGAATACTTCAAGTGCCTTGTGGCCCCTGAACTTTTGATTCACTCATGAGGATCCTTGCTAAAATCCCCTCTTCAAGACTGCTTCTGCATCTATGGATAAGAAATTTAGGACGGTCAGACTATCAAGAAACAGAACAGGAAGTTCTGCTTCTGTTCACTAGTCTTCCTCTTCCACATGCACCCAAATGCATACTTCGAAGTTTTAAAGTATATAATAGTGTAGACATCAGACTAATCGCAAGGCTGCTGTCTGTCCCTCGTTATGTCACACTGAGGTTGTGCCTATAGTTAGGGTGACAGTTTTGCTACCTGTTTTTGCTGCCAGCTTCGCTACCTCAAGCTGCTGTACTCCGTATCATGTGGTGCTGCATCTACAGTGCTCTGATGAGCTCATCCATCTGAAAACTACTGTGTAGGCTTGCTGTGTACAGTCCAGAGAGTTTGACCTATATACTCTCCCTTTTAGAGACTTCATCTAACTCTTATGATGTCTAAAATAGGCTTTTATACTCTGTTTGGGCAGATTCTCTTTACAGTTTATTTTTTAGCTCTTTTGGATTCTTTCAGCCCCACAGCTCAATGGAGCTGAACTGAAGAACTTATTTGAAAATAATACTTTGAATATTACTGGTATTTTGGCCTAAGCACTTCAAAAGATTAGCTGTGTAAGAACACATATAGAACTTTATATTTACTCAAAATCAGAATTGTTCATCTTTAAATGTACTCCTTCAGTCTGCATGCCTTTTAAAGCCTGAAAACCTGTTCTTCTCCCTCTGCTCTAAATTCACTTCAGTGGCAGCACACTGCTCTGAGACCGAAGATTTTCCTGCAATTGCTGAAGTGGTATGTCATGTCCCAGTAAACCACAAGAAGCAATTCCACACATTGCAGGATGGAAATAAAAGCCAAAAGCATTCCTGTTAGTCTGATATTTATGGCAGTGAGGGTGGTAATACAAAGTTCCTTATCTTTAAGAAGAAAAAAAAATAATTATTTCACAAGAGGACATCCTTCCTGATGTGTTTGTGCAGAAAACCACAAGTCAAGATGACACCACAAGTACCATCACATCACTTCAAATGCTGCTTTATCAGAGACCAGTGCATAACCAGCAAATGTTAGAATTAGTCTCTAGGATCAAGATCAAGATGACTCAGATTTTCTTACATACACATGGTCTGGACATAATTTGAAGAGTAAAGTAGGGCTTATGGCATTGTGAAATAGTTCAGTAATTCCCTAAATTGTATTTCATAATTTTAAACATTATTCCAGCTTTTATAAGTTCTGTTACAGGAGTAATCTTGATAACTTCCTGATGACTTCAGTGGCATGAATGTTTTTTACAGCCTAAGTAAAACAGTAGCTTTAGCCATAGGTGAATCCTCACCTTCATACCAAACAGCCCATGAAGAGGTCATTTTTCAACTTCCCCTTTCATTCATTATTTTCTACAAGTTGATCACAGAATATGTTTTTCTATTTCTTTTTGCCTCCCAATTGACTTATATTTCCAAGGTATATTTCTAAAAAAAATTAGAGTGCTCCCTATATCAGGATATTTCCAGTTTGTAAGATACTAGATTAGAACTGCTGTATAAGCAGGTAACAACTCATGTGGAATGTGCTGTCTACCAGGTCTGCTCTGCAAGCTGATTCTGAGACTTACAAATAAGAAAGAAAAGGTCATAAAGATCTGATTAGCACTTTAATCTCTTTCAGAACCACAATGCAGGTAACATTGCATTACTGAGTTGAATGCTCACTGCAAGCTCATGGTGCATATTTGCTTTTATTCATCAGCTTGGTGGTGGAGTCTTGAAAAACAAAGAGTAATCACTACTCCAGAGTGATGGCTGCTAAGAAGGAGAGAAGTGATTTCTCCTCACCTGGCTGAGAAAAAAGTGTAATTTGGGAAAGGGATAGACCTTATACATGTTCATCCTGCACTGAACATTCATATTTATGTATTACAAACTCCTGTTTAACAAGTAGGTCTGCCACAAAGTACAGGAAAATATCTAGCTCAGACAATATGTAAATGTCTTAGGAAATAACTACACCTAAGCACACCTGAGGTGAAAGGTACCCAAATCTGAGGCATTGGTATGAAAAAGGAAGCTAAAGGCATAGACTGAAAGAGAAGAACAGTTAAGTCATTGTCCCATTTTTGGCTTGGATAGAGTTAATTTTCTTCCTAGCAGCTGGTATGGTGCTGTGTTTTGGGTTTAGGACAAGAATAATGCTGATAACACATCGATTATTTAGCTGGTGCTTACACAGAGCCAAGGACTATTCTGCTTCTCATGCTGCCCTGCCAGCAGGAGGCTGGGGGTGCACCAGGGGCTGGGGGGGACACAGCCAGGACAGCTGACTCAAAGAGATATCCCATACCATGTGGCGTCACGCTAAACAGTAAAACTGGGGGGAGTTGGCCGGAGGGCCACCAATACATGGGGATTGGCTGGGCATCATTGGTGGGTGGTGAGCAATTGCATTGTGCATCACTTGTTTTGTATATTCTTTTATCATTCTTATTAGTAGTAGTAGTAGTATTTTCCTTCCTTTTCTGTCCTATCAAACTGTCTTTATCTCAACCCATGAACTTTTACCTTTTTTTTTTCTGGATCTCTCCCCTATCCCACTGCTGGGGGGCAGGGAGGGAGCAAAGGGCTGTGTGGCGCTGAGCTGCCTGCCGGGTCAAACCACAACAGCCCTTTTGGTGCCCAACGTGGGGCACGAAGGGTTGAGATAACGACAGATCAGACCAGGGCGTGTTAAAACAAATCTGTTGTAAGCATTGAATTAGTTTAATAGTTGCTGGTCACAGTGTTGATCTTTTTGGAGCTCTTGGAGTTGTTGCGCTTGTTCTCAGAGTTGTGTTGTGTAGCACCTTACTCACTGTCTGTGCTCTCTGTTGTGCTGTTTGTCACCTCTGGGCCGGGATTACAGTTACCATTTTGCTGTACTGTGTAACGCTGGCTTATAATATGATAACATTACTGGTTGTGAGACTAAACTGGTATTTGTACTCAGCATTGCTGCCATCTCTGTATGTCACGAACCATCTCTCAGAAAACTATTAATAGCTACACTCTTTACCTTTTCTCCTTGGAGAGACAATCTATGGGGGATACAGGGGCAGACACTGTCCCCTGCTTCTTCACCTTCCCTTTCTCCTTCACCTTCCCCTTCTCCTCCAGGCTAGTTACAATAGCTTGTGAGATCTTTGAATATCCTTGGGATGTTCAAACCAGCATGTTCCTATTGCTATGTCTCCTAAATGTGTTTCAGGTTCTAAAGTTAAACAACTATTTAAGAATACCACCCAGAGGTCTGCCCTGAGGCAGGATAGTTATGAGTGGCAGGGTGCATGGGAGGACATGGGCAGGTACCCAGGACAGTGGGCACCTCCAGTGTTTTGGAACTTCACCCCTGAACAAGTGCAGAATCCTGAAAAACTAGTATAATATTTGGAAGACGCATGCTGTCACCCTGACAAATCCAGAGAGACAGGAATCACTGCAATGTGCTGGGGCCTGTCCCATGCCTACTGAGCCCTGTTCAACACTGTTCAGCACCCTCAAGGGGAAGAGAAGGTCTCCAGATCTGACAACAAAATGACAGGCACTGCGGCCACTCCAAACCCCATGACAGGCACTGTGGCTGGGCCAGAGAACCAACCCGTGCCACCATCAGTCACCCCTATATTCAAGAAGAAACAATGGACATGAAAATCAGATCGTTTAGTAAGGGAAGAAACTCCTACTAAGACAGGGAAGGAGGAAGAAGAGGATGAGGCAGGCTACTCCAAAGCAGGCCCATTACGGGAACAGGAGGAGGAAGAAGCAGATCCCATAAACGCGGCAGTAACCACCTGATCCCTATCCCAGGGTGAGCTGCGAGATATGCGAAAAGATTTCAGCCATCATCTAGGTGAGCACATTGTCACCCAGCCGCTCCGATGCCGGGATAGCGGGACCAATAGCCTGGAATTAGATGGCAGGGAAGCCAGGCAGCTGGGATCCCTTGGTAGGGAAGGGGGCATTGACTAAGCAGTCGGAAAAGGGGCACAAGTCTTCACCCTCTGGAGGCGACTCCTGTCAGGTGTGAAGGAAAGGCATCCCTTCAAGGAAGAACAGTCCTTGAAAACAACATGGCAGGCGACTGTGTTTTCTGTGCTGCTTACCGTTGCTAAGACGCAAAACTCACCCACAGGAGCACCCAGTGACTGGTGGGGACTTGGCACAGCCGCTGGTGCTGCAGCGCGGCAAGGTTCTGCTGCTGGGCAGGATGCGGGGCAGAGCAGGGGAGCTACGCCAACAGCGAGGTGCCGCTGCAAGACTTGAGTGGTGCAAGCTGCCGTGGCAGGTGCCGCAACGAGAACACCCGGTGAGTACTGAAATAATTTTTAATGAGCTTTAAATATTTTTTTGCTGTTGTACATTGGAGCATGACTATCGGTCTGTTCATCTCCCTTGTTATTCTGTTCTCTACTACTTCCTGTAAAGTTCTGTTTTGTTGAGCTGTTTGATTCAGTATATGTGAGGTAGGAGTACAGTGCCTAGTTACATTTTCCAGATTTGCGGATGAGAGCTTTAGCCAGTATTTATTACTGGCCAGTAAAAAAATAAGCTGGCCAGCTTAATTAGCAGCTGCTGCTAATTTAGCTTTGAAAAAAGGTTTGCAAACTCGTATACTTTTCATGTAGCCACTTTGTGAAGATTCTTTTTTAAAGTTATCGCATGGCTGACTTTGTTATGCTTTAGCTTCCTAAAATGGTCAGGTAATGGCAGCATCCACTGGAGCAGTACAGAAGCATTTGGAATGTGTTTCCTTACAGAGGAAAAACCTGGTAAATGGGTTTTCTCCATGCTTTGTTCAGAAGAAGATAGGTGTACCAGATCTGACCTCTGTGATACAGACTGTGAGCATCAGAATCATTGAAATTTGCCCACAATCATTGACTTCTCCCAGCAAGTGGCCAACACCTAATATTCCTCTGCAATTTTTGATTTTGCCTAGGCACAGAGAAAGAATTCATCTACAGCAATTTTCACTGTTTTTGTCAACAGATTTTCTGCCCTGGATATGTATCTCTTTTCTGCTTATAATCCAGGGAGAAGCAAGTTCTTTCAAATAATCATCTTTCATGTCAGCAGCGAGAAAGGGAGAAAGCTGCCGCACATGTGCAACAAATAGGTATAGTTTGAATTAGCTTTGATCAAAAGCTCTGATATGTACTTCTATGAGATCCTGAGTGTAAAGTTTCCATCTGCTTAATAACAATTTGGTGTAAATGGCAGGCACAGAAGAAGAAGCCACCGTCTACTAAGTATCATCATCATCTCAGTTATTCATTGTACAGTAGATTCTTTTTTAACTCTACCAAAGTTGCAATCAGCATTTCTTTGTGTTCAGTGGTAGACAAGTCTGTGTCTGAATGCAGAGACAGTTGTAAGTTAAAGGAGGGTTTCCAAGAGAATAATTCTTTGGCTTCATCATGATTTCTTCAACAGTCTGCCAACAAATGTTACATCAGATTTGTTATTTGCTTATGGCCAAGTCCAATTTAAGTTGACATCTAAAGTGTTTTCTTTTTTCTTTTTTTTTTTTTTTCTTCCCCATCACCTTCCACGGAACGGAATTTTAACAGAATTACAGTATTATGTATGAGGGTTGAAACTTGCAACTGAGGAGGCTGTGGCATTAGAAAAGTACAATGCAACAATAGTATGTTCCATAACCCCCCCCCAAAGACTATTCAAACCAACCTTGGTTATAATATTGTATATTCACTGGTATTGTAACAAATGTGTCTTCTCCTGAGTGAGAAGTTTTTCATTTATAAAAAGAGAAGGCTCTCATAAATTCAAAACATACACATCTCTCCAATTTCTTATGCCTTTTCCTCCTTGTCTTCTTTATCTTATTAGTTAAACAACTCACACTTCTATGAACAGCACTAATACCTCACTTGGAATAGTATGGCATATCAATAAAGAATAACTAAAAGATTGAATCAAGTAATTCAGGATACAGTTTAGTCACTGAGTGTCATCTCTTTCTCTGCTTGGAATATGGCTGCCAACATATTACAATTCTCTTGATTTTGTTTTTCAAAAACACTTAGCAGACATTTTGTATGAATAATTATTTGACAGGTGCTTGTTAATGAGCAGTTTGTTTTGACTACTTAATATCTGAAATTCAGTCTATTGTGACTGAACTCTTGAAACCTGAATTAGAAAGATACTCATATTTAAAAAGGGTGCTTAATCCTAGGTATATGCTTACACTCTAGTTAAGAAAAATGGGAGTTACGTATGCATGTTTAATAGAGCGAATGTTTTTCACTGGACAGCTAGGAATACTTCCATGTGATTTCTTCTTTTAAAAAAAATACTTGAACTGGTAAATATTTCTCATGAAGCAATGTTAGGCAGCACTTCCTGGGGAATTTGTTTTGTGGCAGAAAAGTAGCTCCTAACAGGCTTGCTGAACTATGGGGACAAAAGTACCAGAATAGCCACTGGCTTTCAAAACAGGGACTGTTATAGGCAGTGAGTTATCAGAGATAACACAGTATATCTCAAGTATATCTCAACAGGAGCTGGCAACAGGAATACAGAATATTGCATAATTTTTCTAGCAAATTTAAAAATACATTGTAGATTCCCAATGACCTGACACAGACAAATAGCTGTGCAGGCATCCTTTGTATTCTTGCTTTAGGCTGCTAGACCATGTGTTTATGTTTGAGGGTGATTGGCATAACAACTAATGCACAATGAGGTATATATAAAATTGACAGCTATTCTACATGTCAGCGTACAATATCACCACTTTCCATTCACACACCACACTTATCTGTTGGTCTTCATGGATTTTTATGTCACAGGTCTATACAAAACAAGATCTGCCATTATATGAAAAGAGAAACATGAATAGACTGATACGGTTAATTACTTAAATAGCTTAAACTTACATATTACTATTAACAATAGTAGAGCTTTACCAGTGTACACCATTTGAAGATGTGGCTTATACAACTATGAATAGTGTATGCTGATTTTTTTTATTATTATTATTATATTATTTTGAATTGGGCAGTAAATACAAGAAAATGCATAGGAAAAACCATACCACACACACATACGCAGAAGGAAGTAGTAAGAAGACAGCTATCAGGAACAAGCACCGTATCAGCATTTATCAATAAGATCTAAGCTGGAGGCTTATTTCTTGAAATTGTTGTACTATGAATCATTTTCTTGAAAATGGTTACTTACATGGCCTCAAATCTTATTTCAATACTGTGCCACAGCATGTTGGTAGCATAACAGCTGTACCCCCAGAATCATACAAAACCTTCTCAATTCACAATGTTCTGCTGTGCAGTGAAGCTTAAACATCACAGGGAGGAGGTGTGAGAAGAGAGGAATAATTTATGTAGTGGGGCAAGCAGATGTCCTAGATAAAAAAGGGTTCAAATATTAGCATTTCAGAATCTTTCCAAGGACTTAGTCTGTATTATCCACCAAATAAATCCACTAAAACCCAACCACTGCTGTAGACTACTACTGTTTTAGTCATAAATAAGAGGCATATTTCCTCCTACATTCCCTTTACTACTCTCCAGGTAATCTTATCTCACTGGTTTGATTGAGTTAACTGTTTAGGGACTGCAGGGTCTTTACCTTGTCATAGCGTTAGCAGTGCTGTGCTCTCCTCTGTCTTGCTCTGAGACCCCCTCCCATGTTTATATTAGTGGAATATTTTGATAGCCAATATTTTTAAAATATGAAATTTGCTATTGTTTTTTCCTACCTATTCATAGTTTTTAAAATTAACAGGGCAGAAATGTCAAATACCTTTTATCCAATACTCAGAAAACATGGTTGGTGAAAAGTGTAAAACCAGAATGTAATTATAACAAAAAAGTTAAAACAGCAAGCAGCAACTATTCACAAATCACATATGTTTGGACAGTGTTTGCTGAATAATCATACTGTCTAACAACTTTAAGCAAATAATTAAAGTCTGCTTTGGGTAATCCATAAACATGAACTACTCAGGACTATTCTTTATGTGTGGCAATCTGCACGTAAGGACTAGCTAGGAAGTACCATAGAAGTAATGCAGGCACAGGCAAATTCTTCAATGACTTCAAAATGCTTAACTGGGGATAACAGATGTAGGGGTTAAAAGTATACCCACAAAATCCAACAGGGAAAGGCTGGCTTTACCTTTGGATTGCCACAACATTATGTGTGAAACCAGCATCCATTTTTACTTAGGCAGCTCCACTGCAGCTCCTTCTGTCTCGAAAGATTTCCTTGACAAGAAAGTTCTTACAGAATGGATTTTCAAGATAGTATGTAGCTTTGCGGTCTTTGGGGCTTTCATTAACTTTAATAACAGACACACTGATACTACTATATATGCCATGACTAGTGCCCTTCAAGAATACAGTGGATCTCTGTGTACGTTTCATCTAAGTTTTGACATGGAAATGTCCTAACAGAAGGAAGTATCTCCACATGGTGGATATGTACTGAAAAACTACTTTGTAAGAACAGTTATATATAAAATAATTTCATACATGGTTAATTTTACTAAATGGCACCGATTCATTTGGAGAAATTAGACTAAAAAAAAAAAAAAAACACAACTGAATACCCCCGGTAAAGGTGATTTAGTGAACATATTACTGAATCCAGAGTCAGGATCTGACATCCTCTTCCCAGTTCTACTACAGACATGACCTTAGGAGAGGCAGTTATCTGAAGGATAGTTAGGTCCCTAGCCAGATTAGATGCCTTGAAAAAAAATACTGTAAAGATACTGTTTCTTTATGTTGGAAAGACTTCTAGAAGTCTTAATTTTTTTGGTACCTTGGGTCCTTTTTCACTATATAGCATTGTAAATATTTCCTGACTTTGTGGATATTGTGAGGATTATTTTGTAAGTACTACAAAATATTGAAGTACAACGAAATGAGAGCAGTATAAATACCTAAAAGGATTAGAGACTGGTACGACCTCATTAATGAATCATGGTCAAGTTATTTCTGTGCTTAAACTGGTGATGCCTTGGTTGCTAGCACATTACTGTCACTGCTTTAAGTAATAAAATAATAGCGTATGTCTTAAAAATCAATGCCGGGTTACAAGGAAAAAATATTAGTCCCTTGAAATAGTGCAGTACAATCCTCTTATGTACATGATTGGTTTTGACAGTTCTGTGGGTTCAGGAGAAAAGCTTGAAACTGTGTTCCTCTGCTAAATGTCTTTGGTATTAGTCACCATACGCAGTGAGTGAGCAAGGCTGAATTATGTGTCATTATATTCTTTTTCTCCTCAAAATTCAAGCAGATGAAGTGGACTTACATATCTGGTGAGCAGCTGCCTTTACAAAGTATCTTAACATTTTCTTTATGAAGCTTGAGAAAACCCACTAATTCATTGGAAATTAACGGTAAGCCTTGGAAAGGCCTGAACAAATTAGTAATGAGAAGTCTCTGTAGAAGGGGACATCAACTTTTTGTTGTTGTTCAAATAATTTGAATGCTGAAACAACCAAGGGGATGTCTCTAAGCAAAATGCAAGATAAAAACAGAAGATTATGTACTAATGCAGAGCCAGCCTTGGGCTTTATTCCCTGTATCTGTAATGAGCCACAAGTGTAACCTTGAACTCTTGTGAAATTCAAATCTGGATCTGAGCAGTGCAGTTCAGGCCTCCATCTGATTTCAAATATGGAGAGCACTCTTTTGTGCATATGCTTTCAACCAGTTTTGTTACCATGTCTGTTTTTGTGTGCTTTTTCTTTGAACATGAACAAAAAACCAATATTGATTTTCACCCAAAGTTGTTGCAACACTTTCTCAAGAATGCACAATTTTACTTGGATTTATTAAATATCCATGCTGCCAAAAAAAAAAAAAGAAAAAAAAAGAAAAAAAAGAAAAGGAAAAAAAGAAAAAAAAGAATTGTCTGAATGAGTCAAGAAAATAGAAAGCACAGAACTGTTGGAATGAACTTGTGGAGAAGGTTTGGAGGCAGGCAGAAGTTTTCATGTTAAAGTTGAAATGTATTTTGGAAATGTGAAAAAGGAATAGCATATACATAAGTATTTGAGATTTATTTGTATTAATTTAAAACATGCTACAGTCACATTGCCCATATATGTCTCTTTAAAAATACCAGGAGTGTTTTGCTTTTATCATAAGCTGACTGAGGAGGAAGATGGGAAGACGACAAAAGATCAGGCATATATTGCCTCATTACAGAGGAACAAAGAATATCTACTTTATAACAAACATAAACTACCTTTTCATCAGAAAAAAAAAAAAAAAGCATAATCTACAGATTCATATAGCTTTTAGTTATGCCATTAAGTATATATTTGTCTTGTGAAATGTTGCAAGAAGATCCAGAAAAAAGACACAATGTGAAAACTAAGTAGGAAACAAAGACTGTGAGAAAGTGTTGAGAGATTTGGTAAATGCCAGTTCTGTTTATACAAATTAGAACACAGTATGTGAGTGTACATATATCATTAATAGAAAGTGAAACAGCTGGCAAAGGAAAAAAAAATTTGAACTATGTATAGTTAGTTACAGGAACTGAAATGACTATTTAAAATAACATAATACAATAAGCAACTTACAGACTACAAAATGAACAGTATGCCAAAAACGATGAGAAAGTCACTTAGAGGAGCAGTAGCTGTTGGCAGCTAAACACAAATATAGACAAGATTTATGTATATGTAGACCTTATTCTGGAATGTTATGTTAGATGTCAGTAGGCCATAACTGACAAAGCACAGGCCCAAATTTGCCAAGGGCAGAACATTTAATTTTAAAGAGTAAGACTGCAGGGTATGGCATTTCCAACACTGCAAATCTTTAAGGATCAATCTCAAACAATCCTCTTGCACAAATTTTCCTTCAATAAGGCTATTAGCAGAATACTGGAAATAAACTGCAGATTCCATTTTCTTTATGGTGAAGCATAAAGCTTTGATGAACAGACATTTCTTTTTACAGCTCATCTGTAATGTACTGGGCATTTTAAATAAGCACCAAAAAGTGAACAGGGAAAAAAATCTCCAGATACAGCTGGAATTAAACCTTGGATGAGTTTAATAGGGTTACAGATGTCATTATTAATGATGGGAAAGAAAAGAATTGAAGTCTGGAATCTGTAGCATCTACTAAATGTAATTTAACTGTATCATAACACAGGTTCAATATATGTATATATTTGTTCTTTGCTGACCAATACATTTAAGAAAGGCTTGTTCACAGGCTTTTGTTTTTTCTTTACATCAGACTCAAAATATCATTTAGCAATTTAATGAAAAAAGTTTTGCCAAATCAATACGAAATGCATACAGACACGTTTCTTCTCTTCATTGCAAAGTGACCTTTATTGATGACTTTTAGTTTAGCAGAAAGAAGTGTGTTATGCTAGCAACCTTATTACAAAGAAAATAAATACAAATTGAAAAAATCGTACTAGTTTAGATTCTTTTGAACAACCTTGAAAACCAAAAAGGGGTAATATGTGTCAGTAGTTACAGATAAAAAATTTCTCTTGTTCATGACTAGCTATGACCTTAGCGTACTGCACTATACTGAAACAAAAGTCTTAGATGAAAAATGTCTTAAAAAAGACATAGATAAGAAATGAAGTATTTTGGCATTTCAGGAAAATCAGATTTGATTCCAAGGGAAGCATATTGTTTAAAAGAATTCCATTTGTTTATGTCTGTGCTGACTTCAGCAGAACTTGATGTGAAAGGGAAATTAACATTCTGAGTAGAAAGGAGATAAGCAGGAGGTGGATGAAAATGAAAGAAATTATCCAAATCAGGAAATGAATTAGAAAATGAGCTGTTAATGATTTCCTATCTGGTACAAAATCAGTAGTGATAGTGTCACCTGCAAGAATAATGTATGAGGACAACCAGATCTAGCAAACATGTCTTCCAGATATTTCTATTTCAAGTTGGGCTTGTGAGACTTATTCTGTCTTTGATATGTATGTGTAACTCCCATTAGTTCTAACAGAAAATACACACCTACAGTCAGGGAAGAATGTGAACATGAGCACAAATATGAAACATCTTAAATTTCAAAAGATACCAAGCAGGAAACATGATACATCAACTATAAATCACGATTGGCTTCAACACTTGATTTTGACTGAAAATAAGATTATTAAATATCATAATTATGAATAAAAAAACAATAGTATTCTTCATTTCTTACTGAAGCAATCCTTCTTGGGAAAAGAACTTAAGAGATTGCAGTACAGTTTAGGAACAGATGCAGCCTTGAGTAACACTCAGGATATTGTATGAGGATAAAGCAGTGGCATTTGATAATGCATATACTTCTACAGCATATGAATGAAATCTTACCACATTGAACAGTGTAGAGAGATGCACCATAGCTTTAAATGGAGTTAGGATTTCACTCAATGATCTGAAGAATGAAAGAAGACTGAGTGATCTTGAACAGAACAAGGCCTCCTTGGTGCTGTGAATGTGTGGGGCTACTTTCAGCTGTCAGCAAGTGAAAAGCAGATCAGTAGAAAAGACAGAGATGGTAAGAGAACAATTTTTGTCTTGCCGATATTTAATGTACATTAATTGGCTTTTACCCAAGAGAAACTCAGTCGTAGGCAGAAAGAAAGAGATCTGTAGGATTCAAAGGAAATAAATTTAATGAGGTGTGCAACTAAAGAAATGGTGTTGTAGGTCATGAACGGAAACATGTCTTCCAATATAGCAAGCATAAATAGAAAAGTGTAAAGGGGCTGAACGCAGGACACATCCTCCAAAAGAAACTGTGAGTAAGTATGATCATCATTTCATGGCGCTCAGAAGTATGAGTAATTTACTACTCCGCAACATTAAGAGGGGTCTTTCTGCCCCACAAGTGGTACAGAAACAAAAAAGGAAAAGCAGCATTCATACTACAAAAAAAGGCACTCTGTTTTGAAGGAGAGATGGAGATTTTAAGGCTTTGGAGTTTAATTAGAAAGAAAATTACGTAAATGGCTAAGTACATGCTCCTTCTACCAAAGTGCAAAGAAATGAAAAAGGGAAGTATGACTCACTTCTGAGTGTTGCCCTTCAGTGTGAAAGGCCAAGGAGAGCAGTAAAACCTTTAGATATTTCCACAAACAAATCATTAGCAGTCCATAGTGGTAACCAAGCATGAACTATGTGAAAATGAGATTGGAAAGATATGTTAACATAAATAATAATAATAATAATAATAATAAACAGAATGAAAAAACACAGAATAAAAATATATAAATAATATAATAATATACATATAATATATATATTATGTAATAATATAAATATATTATACAAATAAAAACCATAAAAAAAGAAATTGATGAAATACAGCCAACTGCCAGCTGCTACCAAAACACTAAACAAGATGATCATGCTGGTAATTAAACACAAACAAAACAAGAACAAGAAATGCATTTAAGAAATATCTTCAAAGAGGGAATATGACAGAATCTGTATCCGGAGAAAGATTAACCGGTTTGAGAAGAGTAGCAGCGTAAAAGGCAACAAAAAATGATAAATCTAAGCAGCAAAAATAATTTTTCAGAAGAGTGATGAAAAGGAATTGAAGGAATGCGGAAAGTAGCCCCAGACCTTCAAAGCACCAAGGAGGCCTTGGTGCCCAGGCACAGAAGCAGAAACTTTCATGGAAGTAGTAAAATATGGCAGGGAAACTGAAACAGATAATTATGCATGCAGCCACATCACAACTTCCCAGGCTGGAGTGATAACCACCTATTATCAGGCTATTCAGGTCTCCAGACTAAGTCTTAAATTGTTCATAGCCCTGAATAACAGAGTCACTGAGGGCAGAAGGGACCTCTGGAGGTCATCAAGTCCAGCTCCCCCGCTCAAAGCAGGGACAACCACAAATTGCTCAGGGCCATGCCCAGTTGGGTTTTGAGTATCTCCAAGGCCTCCATAACCTCTGGGCAACCTCTTCCACTGCTGGATCATCCTTCTGGTAAATAAATAAATAAACATGTCTTACGTTTAAATGGAATTTCTTGTACTATAATTTGTGCCCATTGTCTTGTGCCCTGTCACTGGGCACCACAGAGAAGAGCCTGGCTCCCTGTTCCCTACCTCCTCCTTTCAGGTACTTACATGCATTGATATCCCACCCCTCTCAGAGCCTCCTCTTCTCCAGGTTGAACAGTCCCAGCTCCCTCTATCTTCACATAACAGATGCTCAAGTCTCTTGTTCATTTTTATGGCTCTTTGCTGGACTTGCTCCCGTATGTCCACATCTACCTTTTACTGAATTGGGCCCAGAACTGGACCCAGCACTTCAGATTTGTCTCGTAAGTACTGAGTAGAGGGGACAGGTCACTTCCCTTGACCTGTTGGCAACACTCTCCTAAATGCAGCCCAGGATGCTGTTGACTGCATTTTCCATGAGGACAAAGATAATTTATCTGCAAGTTCAAAGCCTGGGTTTTATCTTGGTGATGTTTTCAAAGTTTTTCTTCACAACGGTGAATGATAAAAAATGAATTTTTAAGAAAAAAATCCAATTAATCCAGAATGAAATAACTCCGTGAGCTTGAAAATAACCATGGGTACTAGATGCCTAGAACTGTAATCTATTGTTGAAGAGACTGAAGCCTTAGAAACATTGTCAACAAATCTTAGCCTTCCCTATCTCTCTCTGATATGAAAATAAAGAAAATAATTTCATCCTGAAACCACACATCCTTCTGACATTGATTTAAAAAAATCTATGATTATAATTGTCATTTCTCTAGAAAAGTCAATAGACCAAAATTATCCTCTGCCTATAATTTCAGAATGTATTCTTCAAATCTCAATGCACATTTTTAACTTCTGTTTAAGGTGTCTTCCTCCATGTACAAAATTAATAATAATTAATCTAAATTAAATCAGACAGTTACTGGAAAATGGATGATGATTTGTATCTTTTTCTCCTAACAGATGAAAAAATGACTCATTTCCAATTCTATGATGCTCATCAAATCTTCTAAACAATAAATTAAAAAATATTAAATCCTTTAGCATTTTTTCCAGATGAAAATCCCCATACTTCATAGTCATCTATAAAGTCAAGGTACTTCTTGTACACAATGATTTTATTAAAAACTTCTAAAACTTTGTTTTTATTAATCGGTCTGGGGATTGCACTGATACTCTATTGATTATTAAAATTCACAAAATGTTTCACAAATTACCAGAAACTGAGATAAAATTCAGATTAAATTTTGGTTGTAATTCAAACACAAGCTCAGTGTTGAGCAGAAAAGGTTCACATTGAGTATGATGTTAAGAGCATTGAAAGATTCTGCTCTGAGTTGGAAGTCTGATAGAGGTAGATAATCTGGATAGCTTATCACTACAGAAGACAGAAAACTCAAAATTTTCAAGAAAGTCATTCTGACCCAAGTATTGAGCCCAAAGACACATCCTTGATAGATTTGGCCTACTCCCACCTCTGAACAAATTGAGCTGTGTTATGTGAGTTTTATTTTTTTCCAGAATACAGTAAAAGAATTATTTGAATTTGACATCCTCCTGTTTTGATCTGTATTTTGTAAGAAATCCCTTGTCAGTTCCTCACAATAAATATAAATGACTACTTTTTTCTCTCTTTTTTCCTCTCAAAGCCATGTCTTTCACAGTCATATCATGTTTGACAAGTATATTATCAGCAATATTTCATCTCTATTCCTCAAGAAGATGGAAAGAGTATTCAGGAATTCTACCCATGCAACTGAATGCCTTTGTTCCTATTCCTGAAAGACTTTAATGATTAAATGATCTGAAAGATTATATTCACGCTATGCAGATGGCAAACACCTGCAACTGATTCTGATTTAAATGAAAAACTATGCTTGATTTTAAAAATGTTTCACAATAAAAACAAAACAACAACAACAACAACAACAACAACAAAAAGAGCTCCCCCCCAACTTTAAAATATACTAGTATGTGCAAATTAGTATTTTTAAAATGTATGCTGAAGTGCAAATTGACTGCTGGCTTAAAGGCATCTGATTTAAAATATACACTGTTGTGTTTTTAATGCTTCCCATATTTAACACATTTGTCTGATTTGAATCATGTACTAAGTTGAAATCCAGACAGATAGAAAGGTAAGTACGGATCAACTTTATAAATTAGGTTGATACAATTTTACTAACAACCAAAAAAAAAAAAAAAATAGCAGAGTACTGCTGATACAAAAAAAAAAAAAGAATTTTCTACTTTCATATACTGGTCTTCTAGAACAACCAGATAAGTAATGAACTAAATCTGCATGGATACCACAGGATACCATGAAAAAAGGAATTAATATTGATTTGGGGAAAAAAAAAAGACATTTTCTAAATGGTATCTTTTCTCAAGTATCTTTCCACTGTTCTGCCAGAAATTCCCATCACATAACAGATCAAAGGGGTACCCCCAACCACCCTGCCAGAGCTCAATGGTTTTGCCAGGACATACTCATTCCACAGCCATTCTTTCATTCCAGTGCTTGGGAGTCCAGACAAAAGAAGATAGGAAAAAACCCTCAGTAGATAGTGCTAATGTCTTGATACACAAATATTATAATAGCACTTGTAATCAAAGTCATTGCTTTTGGTTTGAGGGAAGAGAGTTTTTATCCCTTTGAATGGCTTCTGATCACATTTTGTCTCAGCAAGATGTACTAATTATTCTTTTCACTACCATCCATTGGAGTTAGGTGAAAATTTAGCTAAATAGCTACTTGTACTTCCAACTCCAGCCTTCGCAACTTGCTTGCAAAGGCATGTGATGCTGTTAGACATTCCTCTTCCGAACAGCTGCAAGGCAAAGGTTATATCTGCCACATCAAACTTGCTGTCACCTCTGGAGCACTCAGCAGTTTAGGCTTTTCATTTTTCAGGCTTTGCTATTGCTGCACTCTATGCCTCTCCACGTCTGCAGCGCAGCCGCTGTACCCTGGGGTTCAGCCAGCTTTATACTGCTGAAGCTCTGCCTGCTTCCTTTCCTAGGGTATCACGAATGCTTAAAACTTGTCTTGCCTCCAGTTTCTATTTCATATTCTATTTCTGCAACACTCGAGCAAAGAATGTGAGCAACTATTTCAGTATCTCTTTGGGAAAATAATTATTGCTTCTCGCTCCAGCTCCACTGTATTTATCAATCAATGTATTTGTCAATCAATTCTGGTGCCAGTATTGTCCCACCAAAGAATAGACATACTGTGAGAAGTTTGATGCAAATTAAGTGAAACGAGAGAAGGATACACTATTTTAGAGTATATCCTGAAACCACGTAATATATTCACAAGGCTTTGAAAATTGTTTTACTTTACTGAAAATGATGCATACATACAAACAACTAAAAGCACATTTTCAAAGAATCACAACTGCTGTTAGCTTGCTTTGGACATTTCTCCATTTTGCTAAGCTCCTGAAGTAAGCAACCAGTTCTATAGGAGAATATTAAGTGCAAGTTTCCTGTGTGCACAGTCACAAAAAATGAATGCAGAAGTAAAAATGTTCAATCTCTACTTCAGTTTAGAGAAAGAGGATGTTTCATTGACACACTGAATCGATTTATTATGAATAGTTCACAAAATTCTACATTTAATATGTAGAATTCTATTCCTAGAACATGTTACACTGTGTTAATCAAATACATAAGTCAGATTTTTAATGAACGGGCTTTGCTGCACACTGTGTACCAAACTCACTCCTATAGCTGAGGTATTTTTTGCTTACTGAGAAGTACATGATGTAAGTTAACCGTATCAAGTGAAATGTTCAGTAAGTGGACAAATGTGTGTTACTCTCAAATTCCTGATTGGCATTACGGACTGTTTTTCTGTGTACATCTAAGACTGTTTTTTTTTTTTTTTTAATTTATTTCTATTGCATCCCTGAGTTGATGTTACTGAGAACGAAGGCAGCATCTCCACCCTTAAATGTATCAGTCATGAAACTTTATGAACATGAAACAGATTTCACCTGGTAAGATAAGAGGAATGTGATGGATTTATCTTTGTAATATGGGCTTCTCCAGTCTTTGTTGATGGTCATTGTTTAAAGAACCAAGAACAAATTAAAAAAGTTCAGAGGCTCATCCCAGAAAAGTACAAAGCCTTAAATACTCAACAGAGAGACTCACTATGACAATGAAATCTACCAGGAGAAAGGAAAAGAAAATGATACTCTGTGTTACACAAGTCCTTCATTTTTCGTATTTGGAATTAGCAATAAAGGGAAAAAATGGCTGTAGAGAGAGAAAGCTAAATAGATTTAACCAGAAGAACTTTCAGAATGGAGAAACCTACACACTTTTGGTAAAGAAACGACTGTTTGGGAAATAAGTTTATGTGCTTTGTTAAGATCATTGTGCTCTTGCGTTCCCTGTCGTAAAGACAAATGGAATTAGTCCATGATTTCCACAATTCAGCAACCTGAATAGGTCCTATGTATCAGAGAGAGGTTGCCTAGGAAATGGGACTTCAGAAGTGTAACTGGGCCTTCCCTGATGGCTGATATTTAATCTGGTGTCCAAGAAAAGCTGGACAAGGAAACCTCATTTTAATAGTCCAGGAAATGTTCCAGAGAAGATAAATAAAAAGACACTCCATTAGCTAACTTAGACTTAGCATTTTGGACCTATGTATCTCACATTTCTCAGGCAGCTATTACTACTGATTCTTTACGTGTTCCCAAGGGAGAAGTTGAATTTAGTCCAGAATCACTAGAAGTACAGAATGAGCATTTAACATCAATGTCTTAAATGAGTTTATACAGAAATTCTTATAAACACTGTGTTCTAAGAATTTGTTATTTTTCCTTTTTTTTTTTTTTTTGTCTTGGAAGAGTAAATGGGAATTTCTACATTCTTCTTGATACAAGCTTGTTTCACAGATCAAGTACCCCTTCCTTTTCAGGCCAGAATAACCCACTGCCTTTAGTGATTTTCATTATCTCAGAGAAGCCCTTAGTAAAACTTCCACATGCACATTTTTTTCCTGGAAAAATAAAATAAATAATAATAATACCACAAACAAACAAAAGACAAAACAAAAAAACAAATATGACCCCATTCTTTTTCTTTAAAAACATATCTGATTCTCAAATTCTGGATCCCCAAGCTATTTTTACCCTTGAGGATATTTACAAGTTCTACAGCACCTGGTCCTTTAACAGTTTAACTCTAGTGAGGAACACCAGCAGCACTCTAACTTCTCCCTCTGTTATTGTAAGAATCATTTATAACCTCAAGGTCTTTTCATTAGAGAGACTCTCCGCTATATGCTCTGCCTGTAGATGATAGTGCAAAAGCTGCCTGACAAAAAGAAGGGAACAATGCTTATCCAATACCCTTCTTTAAAGAAACTTTTTAAAAAACATATTAAGTCTAACTAACCTAACCACACTGTTCTAAGTGTGGATCAGAATGGTTTGCAAAATTATTCTCAGTTTGTTTAGGTTTTTGCTGTTCCTTCTTTCCTCATACCACTCATATAGACATATTTTTCTGTAGTTCTTGTCAGTATTGTCAGTGTTACACACATGTCATATATTCTTCATGGATCCCCCTCAATACTTTCAGGACATTTGTCACTGAAACTTATTAAAATGCATTCACCTTTCTCCTATAAGAACACAATGCTGCAGTGTGAGCTTGTGCACTGGTATTGTCTCATCTCTGCTTCAGTTTTCTTCTCTGAAAAACTAGCATAAGGTTATTGTCTTATGCGTCAAGCACTGGGCAAACATTTCACATGGCTCAATTCTAAAGCTGCTATTCTAACCCAGTTTTAAGATGAACTCTCTACAGACAGAAACACTTTTCCTGAGATTGTAGGAGATACCGAGTAAACAATTTCAGAGATACACAACCACAAACATAGTTCTGATATTCTTGCAAATATGTTGTTATTCCTATGCTTCCTGCTTCCTTTTCTGAATATCATGTGGTTCTTTAATACCACATTTGAAGCAGTCTAACCAGTCAAATGATTCTAAATTGCCACTACTGATACAGTACACATGATTCTCATCACCTCAATAGCGCAAGTAAGTCTTCACTTTCTTTCTTTATTCTGGGATGAACTAGTCTCTCTTTCTCACTCAGTCTCTTACCGCAGCGAAGAACCTAATGTCTGAATGTTGTTACAGAATAACAATATTTTTCTCATCTGTATTTCGAACATGTTTCAATATTTTCAATAACCTTTGAAAGACAGAGTTCAAAAGAGAAAATCTGCTTTTTGAAAGAGATGAAGAAATAACGTGTTTTCTCTTCTCTGCTAGTAAATTTAGACACTATAATTCTGTGGCTTCCTTTGATTTCATAAACAGGATTTTTTTAAACTGTAGAATGGAGAATATGAATCCTTTCTTATGAAGTCTTTTTCATGGTCTGCTGATCAGAATAAAAAGTTTGTGCCTCCAAAAAGTAATTTTAAAGAGCATAAATTTATCCAGATTAAGTACCACTAATAAAAGATGCAATACTACATTCAAAATCTTACTTTAGAATGTGCCTCCCAGTAACTCCCAGAAGTTACTCCCAGAATAGAACTATTGTACAAACATCTTACTTTTCCTACACGATTACAAGAAAACAGAAATTTCCCTATAGTGGAGATTCTTCCCACCAGTGCAATATTAGGGTAAAGCCAAAGTAATCTATATGGAATAGAAATCTTGGAACAAGACACTGGGAAGATGGGAACTGGAAGTCCTCTAACGTATTACACAAAAGGTAACAGTGTATTAATCAAAGCACATGCTACTTCATCTTAAGAAGTAAAATAAGCATTTTTCTGGTGTACATTAAACAATTTTAGTGTTTAAGATATGTGCAAAATTCAAACTGCAGTGGCAATGCATGGATAGAAACTGGGAGGAAGCCTGCTGCTTATGTTATACAAGATACTCTGCAGTAATTATAGCATTAGGGCAGAGGGATATTAAAGGAGATAATATTAAAAAAAAAAAAAAGTTTAATTTTGTTGTGTTTGTGTCCTTTATGTCATTAGGGATATGACATACATCTACAGCAAATGACCCAAAGGGGAAAACAAGTCTTGTAGTAAAGGACAACAAGGAAGAGTGGCTTTGATTAGCCTAAACTGAGCTAAGAAAAAGCCGATCTAGAGGCACTAGCATAAAAGTGATTGTATGAGCTCTGAACCATGAAAGCCAGTGCAACATTTTCAGTGGTACTGAGATGCTAGTTTTTTCCAAATTTATAAAGATTTAATACCATGAATTGTGATTAGTACAAGAAGTGTATCTCCTACCTCTGTACTCATGATAAACATCAAGAGAGTCCTTTCTCTGCTGAGCTTTCTTAAAGCAGTTAAAACAGTGAAAATGCTTTAAGAAATTATCTTGAAAGATGCAGCTCCTTTTCAAGATGGATACCTCAGTGAAATGATGGTGTAAAACTGAATGTTACATAGACAAAAACATCATTGATGCTGAGACTTTTTTCTTTTGTCATGAAAATAAACCAAAACAAAATTATAGGTGCATAATGCCGTTGGTGGTACTTTAAAGAAAGACCTTTGTTTGAGGACTGTAACAAAAATGCTCTTCCTTGTACTCTAATGTTAATTTCCTCTTTTTATGTATGGGTATGCATGAAAATCCTATAATCACATTTCTGGGAAGGAAATCTCAGCTGGATTCTTTCAAGTATGTAACGGTATGTAATATAATATATGTATATAATATATTATTGAACCCTGGCCTAGACAGGGTCTCAAGAAAATACGCATTTTCACAGAGATCAAGAAGTTCCCATTTTACTTCAGTAATTCTCAAGATTCTGGAGGGAATTCTGAAAGTTAGAAAAAAGGCACGTCATCTCCAGTACTAATACTATAAGAAACTGCAAGAAAAATTCCTTTACCTAAAGCACATCCATAATAAAACAGATGCCAGAATTATTTAAATATAAAAAAGGTTAAAAACATAAATGCTCTCCCCCCCCCAAACATAATAGGTACACTTCACAGCAAATTAACTTAAAAATAGAACGAGAGAGGAACAATTTATCCTCGCACATTTTGTTTCACTGTTTGGGGATTCTCACTGTAGGTGTCAGAACCTTTGGCTTCACATTGTAAAATAATCCTTTGTGCATCTACAGACCTAGCAAACATATCAGTAAATAGCTAAGAGTGTACTGATAAAAGTTAACTTAAATATTACACCACCGGGGGTAAAATGTTCACTGATCCTCCATGGCTGATTTTACTTTGCTTCCAA
Organism: Anseranas semipalmata; assembly: GCA_013399115.1. Taxonomy (NCBI): domain Eukaryota; kingdom Metazoa; phylum Chordata; class Aves; order Anseriformes; family Anseranatidae; genus Anseranas; species Anseranas semipalmata. The sequence goes on from VXAA01000495.1 coordinate 131,430, forward strand.
CCTGCACTCAAATCGAAGACCCCTCAGTAGAGCCCAATAAAGGTTATAATATCATTTCCTTTTCTGCAACACTTTTATTTTCCAAAAGAAAACATAGGCATTCTATTTTCCGATTTAAAAATGTACAGAGGAAAAAAAAATAAAATATGTATGTTAGAAATACAGAAATAAACTTCCATCTGGAATTCCTATGTCTGTGGAAAGAGCCTAAAAGTGGAGAGTCAGAAGTCCTGGAACTTTCAAAGGGATTCCCTCCTGTGACAGAGTCTTCAATCATCAAAGCTAGGATTGTCTATAATTTCTATAATGCCATTTGTCTATAATGGCAGAAGGATGAAACAACAAGGTGGGAAACCAGGCATTAGGTTCCTGCAATCAGTTTTTTTAATGAAAAGCTTGTCAAAATCAGTACGATTGCACAAAACATCACAATTTCAACAAATTAACTGATCTCTGATAAAAAACTACCAGTGAAAAAGAACGTTCATTTTCATTGTTTAGTCTTGGCGTCCCCATATACAATTAACACTTCAGCTTGTACAGCCTATCCAAAAATTTCACAGATGAGTACAGTAAAAGTCAACATTTATTAATAGTTTCTGTAAAATTAGCATAGATCTATCTTATTTTACAATGAGAAGAAACAAGGCAATGCAGAGAAGATTATTTGTAAAATATGAGAAATGACTATCACACCCAAATGGTTACTATAACCCTGATGAGTAAGGCTGAACCTTTGCCATCATTAGTTGTGGCACAGTATAGGTTAATAGCTTCTCCTGTAATAATTGTTTTCACATACATCATATTACTATATACTTATTCATATATATTGTATAGTACATCACATAATAGGTACTAAATAATTTTCACTCCTACACTGGTATGTGAATTGAAATGGGACTCTCAGAAAAAAAAAAATCTGCATTTCTGTGCAGCTCTTACATGAGTATCACTTCATTTCCCAGTAGCCACGTGCAAGCCAATGACTGCTCTAACAAGAGCAGGTGTTGATGTAAGCCTCTGGATGACCAAATTACTGACCATAGTCTCCGTAAGTCACTCAGCAGGACTTGTGAAGAAGGTACTTCGCCTTCTGTTCTTATTCTAATGAACTGTTGTTTTGCCATCACGACAATTACTGTAAGCTGATATAGCTTTGGAAACCTGCCACTTTTTCTATGGTATAATTGATACCATCAACCTTTAGGTGCATGCTGCTGTGTGACTAAAACCTGCCTTTCCAGCAATCAAATACCTGTGTAACACTGCCAATCTGACTGTTAATTTTGGACATGATTTAGCATTGACTTAGCATATGTCACTAGAGTGAGTAAGACGGTATTGAAGAACACAGTCCCTGACCACAGCCAAGCAGCTTTGTTAACTCGACGTAAAGGCTTAGCTATTCATACGACTTAATCATCTTTCTTCATACATCCTAGCTCACTTTCAGCACTGAAAGTTTATGTAAAAAGCTTCCTAATCCTGTTCTAGATATTTCAGTTTAACAGTCAAAAGCCACTGACACCTGCAGATGTGTGGGTATTACTAGCATCATGCAAAATGAGATGGGCTGGTCTGAATAAAAATGCATAAACTAAATGGCTTTTAATGTGAAATAATAGATTGACTTACAGGCACAACATGCTACAATGGTTGATATTTGTATTTTATAGTGGTTTTCTCACTATTCTGGGAATTAATTACAGCAGCTACATATAGTTATACATATTTCTGGAAAACTATTACTTCAGTTATGTGCATACTGCGCATACAAATGTCATCATTCTGCATGAATTACACAAGCGCCAACTTTATTTACTATGTGAAAGATTGCTAATTTCACTAAGCCCACCCAAGAGTGCATGAGCACATAGTAAGTACATCCTTAAGTCTTTGTAGAAAAGAATGTAGAGAAAAAGTTTGCTAAAGTATTTTGCCTAAGGGAAGAGTTCCCGTCTCTCAGCCAAATGGCGCAGAATGCCTTGTTACCACATGGCTTACAGCTAGGTCCCCCTGTGGCATACTGGCTGCATGCCCGCTGTGTGATATTGAGATCAGTATCTCTAAGACACAACCATCGGCTTTTTTGACCTGTCCCCCTGCCAGTCAGGCAAAACTGTCAAAAACAAGGGAAAGTTCCATTGTAGCCCATCAGGCTAGTGTTTTCATGGCAAGACATTGAGGTTCTGTACTATATGACCTGACACAGGGAGTATTTGAGAGAAATACACCAAGGAACTCCAGGACGGAGTTAGAGAAGTATATAGTGCATAAGGAGACAAACTAGAGTATATGGAGCATTTTAGGATGGAATCCTCCCCAGAACTTCACTCAGACTTCATGTCTGAAGGAACCGGTTTCTCTGCCATGGAGATGGGTAGCAAGTGTACAGTGTAGCAATAAGGAGCTGAGAATTCTTTCACAGTGCAGATACACCCCTGATTATTCCAGCTTTGCAACGTATCTGCATTAAAGCTGGACTAGCCACTGCAAATTATCACTGTTTTACCTAAAATCAAAACTGAATCCTTTTTGATCTACCTTGCTTTTNTTTAGCAACAGTTTATATTTTATTGTAAGACTGTCAAGAAAGATGTCCCTTTTGATACAAAAAGGTGCTGTCATGAAGGTCACACAGGAGACATTTAACCCTGCTTTTATGTACCATTTTGAAATCAAAGTAGAGGGCTGGAAGAAGGACAAGAGATTTGTTGTTTGCTTTTTTACAGGGAGAGAAGAAAAAGGGGAAACATTAAGTAATTGTTGGCAGGAAGGAGAAAAGACTATCCTGAGAGACTGAGAGTATATCAGACAAAGACTGGCCCTTTCCCTCCCTAGTAGACCAGGGTATCAGTCAGAGGGGTTTAACAGCCCTTTTTTATGGGATCCTGCAAACTCAAAATTTAGCAGAGGCAGATGCTCTTGCAATAGAATCCCAAGCTCTCTTTTCCTCCCTGAAGCTTGCTAAGCTCTTTTTAGTCTTAAGATACTAACTGGCTTTTTATCTCCAACCTTCAGGCAAAACAGTAAATTCAGGTTTTTCACAGTATCCTCCTCAGTGAATTCAAAGGGACTATACTGCCTATTACATGGGGATCAACTGCCTCACCATAAGTTAAACACTGCATTTCAGCGCTGTCAAATACCCCTTTCTTAGCAATAGCATGACCATCAGAAAAGACAGGGGGGGTAAACACAAAACACAATTTGCAGGCCAAGATTTTACCTGAGCAATATTTAAGTATAGTATATCTTAATCTGGCAGTATTTTTATTCTTGTACCTAAAGCCCCTGTGCAAGAACCAATGTTACTTTGACTATACATTACTCATGTGCAGCTAGGTTACAACACAAGATTTTCCAAATCAGGATAAGGAGCGACATTCCTATTTTTCACTCACAAATAGCTTCCCATGACTCTCTGGAATGGCTTCTTGTATTGTGACTGAAAACCACCTAGGAAAAACTGATGTAAGACCTAAAAAAACCATCAACAGAGTCCCACTGATCTGAGGGCTGGCCCACACCCACAAAAATTGGCTTTACTAAGAGTTACTGGTTAGCTCACCAAAACACATCATACGGCCTTGAAGGACAGGAAAAATTATGGTGTAGGTGTTCTGTACTGCTTCTGCTATAATGAAAGCCTACACTGATAAATGCCAATTTCTCTTTACTCTCTGGCTGTGTTCAGTTCACTTCTCCCTCATCTGTTATGTAAATATTTCTCTACTTCTGCAGTTGTGAGGTTTGAATTTAGCCAGAGCTGTCTGTTCTATGGTTCTGTCTCCACAATTACTATGCAAGGAAGGAACAGCTCAAGGATGACTATCGGACATACCTGTGGCACACAAGAGGTGAATGAAACTGTTTTTCAGCTAGTTGCTAGGGAAGACTTACAAAAAATTTTACTCTCTAAATTATTAAAAAGAAAAAAAAAGCTGTCCCCAGGTTCTCTCAGCACAGACCATAATATTCAGTGTATTGTGACCCCTGGGAAATGACAGAGACCCATGGGCATGTGAACTCACTTCCTCTGCTTTAACTACATACTCCGCTCTGCTACAGAGAGCATTGAAGGACTACCGTTTATGGTGCACACACTTTCCATGTTGCAAATGCAATGTTCCTGGGTAATGAGACAAATCTGAAACATGGTACACATTACATACCCAATCCCGCTATCTACCCAGGCAAAACTTTGATTATTTTCAGTGGAAGTATTGCCCAAATGAAACCAGAGAACCAGAATTTAAGATTATTTGTGAAGGTTTTCTCATTAGATATTACAGTTCAAAATTGTAACGGACAATTTCTGTCAGGTAATTAATAGCTTAACATACCAAATACCTGAATTATAAAATTATAAAATACAAAAGCAATGGACAGCAATTCTATGTAATTCTATGAATAAAAGGCAACATTTTATTGGTAGGTAATTATCATTCAATTATTGCTCTTTTGTTTAAAGGATATTTCCTTACACTGAATCTTAATTTTATATCAGTTACACATATATTGTCATGTAGCACTGGAGAGGATTTGCAGAGTTTGTTTCCTCCCTTGAACTGCTCTCTTCCCCTTCCCCTGAAACAGGGAGCCAGAGCCTTGAGTCCATCTCACTGGCCAAGGCAGTGCAGATGCTCTGAATGTGACCTTCATCTTGGAGGATATATGCTATAAGGTGAAAAACACAGATTTCTCACCCTCATGGGGATTTGGAGTTTCCTCCATAACATCTGAGATGGCTGCTGTTAGGAGTGTGGAAATGCTCTGGAGAAAATCAGTTGTGGTATGTAGCTACAGTTCTATAGGCAGCAAGGAGGGAGTGACACAAAAAGCAGAACAACCCTGGACTTCAGGAGAGCAGACTGGGCTTTTCAGGTACCTGCATGGAAGAATCCCATGGGATACAGCCCTGGAGAAAAGAGGGGTCCAGAAGTGCTGGTTGATTTTCAAAGATCCCTTCCAAGCTCAAGAACTGGTCCATCCCAATGAGCAGGAAACCAAAACTCATCCGGAGTTGAATCTGGCAAGGGATATGAAGGGCAGGGTACAGAAAGGTTTCTCTCAGCAGCAAAGGAATACTAGGGAAAATATGGGCCTGCTCCTGAATGGAACAGGGAACCTAACGACAAAGGATGTGGAGAAGGCTAAGGTACTCACTGGCTTCTCTGTCCTGGTCCTTACCAATAGTATCAGCCTCCAGGAATCCCAGGCCCCTGAGACCTAGAGGAACATTGGGAGCAAGGAAGACTTATCCTTGGTAGAGGAGGATTAGTTTAGGGAAGGCATAAACAGCCTGAACATACACAAGACCATGGGACCTGATGGGATGCACTCACAATTGCTGAGGGAGCTGATTGATATCACTGTGAAGCCACAGCTGGTTACCTTTGAACAGTCACAACAACTGGGAGAAGTTCTTGAGGGCTGGAAGAAAGCAAATGTCACTGCTACCGTCAAGAATGGCAAGCAGGAGGAGCCAGGAAACCACAGGCCAGTCAGCCTCACCCCAGTTCCTGGAAAGGTAATGGAGCTTATACTTCCAGAAACACCTGAAGAACAAGAAGGTAACTGGGAGTAGTCAACATAGATTTATGAAGGGGAAATCGTGCTTAACCAACATGATAGCTTGCTGTGAGGAGATGAGCCGCCTTAATGGATGAGGGTAGAGCACTGGATATTGTTTACCTGAACATTAGGAATGTCTTTGAAATTGCCTCCTAGAACACCCTTGTAGACAAACCAACGAAGTACAGACTAGGTAAGTGGACAGTGAGGTGGACTGAAGCCTGGTGGAACTGCTGTGCTCAAGGGACTGTGATCAGCAGCATTAAGTGGCTAGAAGCCAGTCACTACCTCAGGAGGTGATACAGGGGACAATACAATTTAACATCTTCATTAATGACCTGGATGAGGGGACAGAGTGCAACTTCATCAAGTTTTGCAGACGATACAAAACTGAGGAGAGTTGTTCATACACCAGACGATTGTGCTGCCATTCAGAGGGACCACTTACAACAGTACATGCTGGGGGCCAGTAGCCTGGAAAGCAGCCTTGAAGAAAAGGACTTCAGGGTCCTGGAAGACAACAAATTGAACATGATCCAGCTGTATGTCCTCACTGCATAGAAGGCCAACAACTGCATGAGGAAGAGCATTCCTAGCAGGTCAAGGGAGGTGATCCTTTCCCTCTAACTCAGCATGGGTAAGGCCACACCTGGAGTGCTGGGTCCACCTCTGGACTTTACAGTACAAAAAAGACAAAGATATACTGGAGTATATTCAGCAAAGGACCAGAAAAAATGATTAAGGGTCTGCAGCATCTGTCATATGAGGAGAGACTGAGAGAAGTGAAACTGTTCCGCCTGAGGAGGAGGATTCTCATGGAAAGGGGAGGAGAGGGAGGAAGAAAGGAACAGGGGTCAGACTTTTTCAGTAGTGTCTCTATGATAGGCAAGAAACAATGGGGACAAATTAAACTACAAGAAATTCCACTTAAACATAAGATGAGTATTTTTTACTGTATGGATGATCCAACAGTGGAATAGGTTTCCTAGAGAGGTTGTGGAGTCTCCATCCTTGGAAACGGTCAAAACCCAACTGTGGCTCTGAACAACCTGCTGTAGTTGGCCCTGCTGTGAACAGGAAGGCTGGACTAGACAATAACCAAAAGTCTCTTTGAACCTCAATCTTTTTGGCAATCTGTGATTCTATGACTCTTAATCAAATGAGGAACCACCATTCTTTAGAAAACTGGAGAGACACACAGAGAAGACTTACAAGCTGCAAGAACGCAAGTGCTGAGTTTGCCATGATGTAAGATCCTGACATTGGCACAGGGTCCATCTTGGCTTTTTTCCCTAAATCTACACCTAATTGCCAACACCTATAGTAGCAGTGTGAAACTTCAGCAAAATAGCTTTACTCCCAAGACTTGCTGATTTCCCTCATTTTTTGAAGTCTTCACTCTCCTTTATTTGGGGCAAACTTTGGAATGTGTTTTTGACATTCTCCTTTCCTGACGACAAAACAGCAAAAAAACTTCTGCCCCCTCCAATCTTCGTAGCTGTAAACTACAGCATATCTGACAGCATGCATTAGGCCTGAAACCTCTTCTACTTATCTGTCAATTCTCTTCTTCAGCCTGGAGGAAGCCTTGAAAAAGCTGGGATGACAGCTCATGGGTAACTTGGTGGAGTTCAGTTTCAGCCTTCGTAGATCTCTCCAGGTGCTCCTGCAGAATGTTTCACCACACTCAGCTTAATCCTTATCAAACCTGTCTGCTTTGCTTGAGGAGAGCATCCCAGCTGACCCTTGTGTGACAAATCTATCCCATTGCTGCCAAGCCATTCCTCTGTCTTATGTTGAGAAGTGACAATGTGGGTGAGCAGAGCACTGAGGTTGCTGCTGGCCCCTGCTGGTGTACATTGATGATGTGGTCCTTGTTACCCAGGACCTGGAAGATGTGGTACATGTGGAAGCCTATCAAGACTCAACAGTCTTCTCTATCCAAGTCAGCTGCATCTTAGACCTTTGGCTCTCTAGCTGGGAAAGAGCACTGATGGGATCTTTTCTACCAACACTCTCCACCATTCAGTGGGGCCCATCTCAATAGTCCCTGCCACCGACCTCTCTCTAGCAGCTGACTGAGATAAAGTGGGTGTCAGGAAATCTTTGTACTAATTTTAGGAGCTGATAAGACTGTTGCAGTGATTTCTTTCTTTCTTTCTTTCTTTCTTTCTTTCTTTCTTTCTTTCTTTCTTTCTTTCTTTCTTTCTTTCTTTCTTTCTTTCTCCCCCACTTTGGTGAAAACAAAACAAAACTGTACTGTAATACCTCCAAGGTGATTTTATCTGGGAGAACAGAAGAAATCTTTCATTAATCTCCATTAAGAAAATAAAAATAAACTCCAAAAGACATTTTGGACCTTTTGAAATTGTAAGGAAAACTGGAAGAAGAAATCAAGCTGTTAACAAATCTTTGCAAACATATTTTTGCTACTGTCTCCAGCATCTGCTCTGAGGAAATGCGGATGTGACCTATATTGTCAGGGCCAGAAGTACACTTCTTCCACAAGATTATCTTGCTGTAATTAAGGTCAGCTTGCTGGTAAGAACTATTGTGAAGAGCTGGAAGAAACCTCAATGGAGGCTGCCTCCTCCATTGCTTAGGAGCTGCTTTTAAGCAGCTTACAACAAACACTACTAAAATTCCATCATTTTTCCTGATGGACAAGTGTCAATCTTCTGCTACATGTTCCTGATTATGTAAAAATAGGTCTTTTTGACAATAGGCATACAGGATAATTAATTAAAATTCAAATGTAGTCTATTAGGCAGAAACCTATGAATGTTATTTTCAGTGCTATTAATTGTATTTCACATACAGTGACAGAAGTCATGGGATGTGGTTCAGAAATATTTGCAACATTTTATTTGTAAATTTCTCAGTACTAAATACATTTTAAATAAGTAGTTACTTCTATATTGAAATATACTATCACCTCACCTATTTGGCAAGTAAATTCTATTCCATTTGGCAGGTGGTTCTATTTAAAATAAGACTGGTTTGTTTTGGTTTGTTTTTAATTAAACTTCCAAGGAAAACATCAGCTAGCAGCTTAAATCAGAATGATAATATTGAAAATGAGCCCAAGAAATGAAAAAGTCAGCAAGTACTTGCATTGAAGGACAGTTATCTATTTCTCCTGTGACATTTGGCTACAGCCTTCTCTGCTCCATAGCACATGTCATTTCCTGCAGTAGGAGATACACTGTGCCACTGTGCATGTTATTTCCACTTCATTATAAAGGTGGCATTCACATACGTGAAGCCCTGTTTTCAATAGTTCTGTAACTCTAACACCTCTTAGTGATTCAGAGTAACGTTTCCCTGTACTTGTTATGTGCAAGCTAGAGAAATAAAATCTATTTTAAAGAATTACATTGGTTTACTTTTTTTTTTTTTCCAGGCATACACCAGGAAAACCATATATCATATTCAAATTGATGACACAATGCAGAACTCCATTCTGAAAAATAGCTATGTTTTATCAGCTTCTCTGACTTTTGTGCCTGGAGCATTTGGGCATTTTCTCTTGTCAGTATAAAAATATTTGAACATTGTGAAACTGCATATTGGATGGCAGGAAGCTCACAAGCTAAAGCTAATTCTCTTTGATGGGCGTGTTAGCCAGAGTTTGAAACACCATTAAAAAACTCATAGGAGATCTGTTTTTTAAATATGTAGAGGCCAAATTCTGCAGCTTTAATTCAATCACAAATTGCAATAGGTATTTCACAGAAGCATAGAGAGAGAGATTTGTGCTATAACTTTAACTACTTCTTGCTCATTGTACAGTAAGCACATTTTCAGTTAAAAATGTATTTATACTTTAAGTTCTTGTGTTGTAATTAAGCATTGTATTGTGCATAGTGTCTAGACTCCTGAAGGCTACTGCAGTACCACTAATAATAACAAAAAAAATTACCAACATTAGAGCAACACTTGCCTCTATATACATTTTCTTCTGAAATTTATCATAGAATCATAGAATCATAGAACGGCATGGGTTGAAAAGGACTTTAAAGATCATCTAGTTTCAACCCCCCTGCTCTGGGCAGGGTTGCCAACTACTAGAGCAGGCTGCCCAGCGCCACATCCAGCCTGGCCTTGAATGTCTCCAGGGATGGGGCATCTATACATACCCCAGAAGAAGCAATGACAGCAATTTAAAAAACAGAACAACTTGTAAACTGACAGTGACATAATCTACAAATAGATTGTTATTGAAACTTTGTTGTGGAAAGGATGGAAAAGAATATAATACCCTACTCACAACAAAGTCATAAGTCTTACTGAGCACAAAATAATGTGATTTAAATGGTAACACATAAGCCTTCTTGGACAACACAACCCCATCAGAATAAGCAAGGGTTAAGAGTCCACAGAGAGTGGACAGCACCAACCTCGTGACATAACACAGGACACAGCCTACTCGTAACTGCTACTGCAGGAAAGCTAACTGCATTCCCTGCAAAATGTTTCTACCAGTTTGGAACTTTTAAGTCTTGCAAGGCAGTGGTGCCTAGCATAATCCCACCAATGGAGCCCCCATCTTTTGATCCTTAATGAAAACAGACTTTCTTCCTGATCAGAAGTACGTAGTTTTCTGAGGCAGCTGCATTACACTTGCCCTGCATTACAGGGCAACAAAGCTGGTGAGGGGTCTGAAGAACAAGTCCTACGAGGAGCGGCTGAGGGAGCTGGGGTTGTTTAGCCTGGAGAAGAGGAGGCTCAGGGGCGACCTTATCGCTCTCTACAGGTACCTTAAAGGAGGCTGTAGCGAGGTGGGGATTGGTCTCTTCTCCCACGTGCCAGGTGATAGGATGAGGGGAATGGGCTAAAGTTGTGCCAGGGGAGGTTTAGGTTGGATATTAGGAAAAACTGCTTTACTGAAAGGGTTGTGAGGCATTGGAACAGGCTGCCCAGGGAAGTGGTTGAGTCACCATCCCTGGAGGTATTCAAAAAACGCGTAGATGTAGAGCTTAGTGACATGGTTCAATGGTGGACTTGGTAGTGTTAGGTTATAGGCTGGACTGGATGATCTTGGAGGTCTTTTCCAACCTAAATGGTTCTGTGATTTTGTCTCAGAAAACAATCTTTCAGTATGTGTCTCTTGCACTTAGGAGCTGCAATTGAACACAGTGACAGCACAACTCATTTACCTTTATTTTGCATGACGTCAGTATCAAGAACAATGAAACTACAGAAGCATGGCCTGTGAGAAAAAAAAATCTATGAACTTCAGCCCTGTTATACAGCATTGTCATTGCTAGTGATAGGTCTCAGATTTTGTATCAAATTTGCGGGTCCTCAGAACTGTAGAAGCAATTTTTCTTTTGAGCAGGTAGCTACGGCTAATTTCTTTTGCTTATCTTTTTATAGTGCAACCTTAGTTTTATAAAGACAGTAGCAACAAATAGTTGCTCTGTTTAGAATTAGATATTTATGACTATATCATAACAACGTAGGATAGAGAAATGCAAGCCTGGTATGACAGCAGAGCCTTGAGAAGTGGAGACCTAGGAGGCTGTAGAGTACAGGTGTGGGATGACAAGAGATGGGGCAAAGACTAGCATGGGGGAAAGAGTATGTCCTTTTTGCCTGTAATAAGATTCTGAACTTAAAAACAAAACCAAAACAAAACAGCTACAATGCTGGGACCTGCAGTCAGGGGCTGAAGGTCACGCTGCTATCTATACCTATACACATAGCTGTCTCAGCTATGTGTATGTTACTGAAGTCACTTTCAGATTTTGCTGCTGCCAGGCTTTCAGGGAACATAAACCACTTTCAGTAAGAACTGGCTCTCCATGCAAGTATTTACTTTGTGAAGCTAGAGTCCCTACAGTGACTGGGAATTTTCATGAAGATCCCATTCTGTTTGAATACAGTCGTTACTTTTACTGAAAAAAGTCAGATAAGTTTAACTGTATTGTATGGGGACTCATGAATGGATTCAGGAATTGCCTGTATTTTCAAATATCTAAAAGGGTTTTGGCCTAGGCCAACTCTTCCAAACAAGGCTTAGGCAAAACTTACAAATCATCATGGACTAAGACATTTCCAAGAGGTAGCCGGGATATGGCCACTGTGTTTTGGGGAACAAAAAGGTTTAGCTATGTGGATGTCAGCTTTTCCACTTCAGATGGCCTTGAGGCTAGCACAGACTATTTCATTTGCTAACAGCAATGTAACCCTTTGAAATTTCTAAAGTCTGTGAAAAAGACCAATTGCTATTCTGTTAAATATGCTATAGGAAGATACAAATTTAAAGGAGATCTGGTAAATTCCAGGAGAAACAAGTTTTCTAAACTTGGATCGGACAATCCTAATCTTTGCATGAAGCAGAAGATAAATATAGTCCTAGAAATGCTACTGTAATTACTGTATTGCACTGTAAATGCAATAATGCATTAAAATTTATTTTGTAACCTTGTCTGCCCACACCAATAGAGTATCACTTCCTCTTCTGGAGAAACTGTGACCTAGAAACATCATATCAGAGTACAGTAAATATTAACAGTGATGATGATAAATAATTTCAATTATATTACTTTGTATCTTTATAGCATGTTCATCCTGAAGCTCACCAAAGCATTCAGATAGAAAATAAGGTATATTGTGTTTTATGGACACATATTTCATTATATCAGGTTCGTATGCATAACTTTGATGGCTGAACTCAAAGCCTTTAATAAATAGAGATTTACCTTCTCTTATTCTCTAGAATATTTACAGAAACTGAAACAAAAAAATAAAACGCTACCTTCTACAGCTTGAAATAGAAAAAAAGCTGTCAATCAAAGCTGAAACGTATTTAACCATTCTATGTGAAATAATGAGAAATACTGTATAGAACACAAGATTGTTATCTCATTCATTGCTCATAGCCAGTATCTTGGCTTCTTTCCTATGCATGCCTTTCATCTGAAAAGGGATTTTTTAAAGGAAGAATGAAATAAAATTGATGAAGTCTACATTCAGTATCCTTGTATTTATATTCAAGCATTACAAAAATAAAATAAAATAAAACAAAATAAAATAAAATAGCTTTGTAATGTCCATGGAAAAAGACTTTCTATATATCAGTTGAAATATAAACGATGTTTTACATTTCTATATTTGCACATCTGAGTATGCAGTACTCAATTTTAAGCACGTGAATAGCCTGAGCATTTTAAGAATGTGTTAAGACTTGGCAGGACTTGAAACTTGATTAACACCTATATTACTAAAATATCACTCAGCAATAGTACAAAAAATAGAACCAATGTTTAGGTTCAAATGTAGAAAGCTCACTTAATTCATTCTTTCCAGAGAAGGATGTGTGAAATGTACATCCCTGACTTTTATTTTCATTTTTTGTTATGAGAGAATCCATCAAAGGCACTTCTATGAATAGGCAACATCTGCTATTTCCATCATTAGGTGTTAACAAGATTTGGTCTTACAGAACTGCATATTCTGGCTTTCCTTTGATTACTTACTTACAGAAGAACTCTACCTATATTATTGCTGGAATCACAAGAAAGGAACCAAATGTATACTCATTTTCTTAATCTAATCTAAAATAGTGAAAAAGAGTTTCTCATGGAGAAGCACTCTTAATACTCACAAGCAGAAGTGTTCTGTGACATCACTGCACATTATTTTTCCCCAAACTGAGCAAAATAAAACCAAAAAAGGTTATTCTAATATTTCATAAATGGAGTCTAAAACTGTTCTTTAAATTTGAGATTTACATATTTTTTTTCCAAACAAAATGTTGAAGTACTGAGTCTCTACATTTGAGAGAAATAACTCTTCCCTTAAAAACACCCATTGTTTACTTAGAAGGTTCTGTTATGTCTTCCTTTTCAGCTGTTAAGTGTCTGTTTGGGCTTTAAATATTAAAATAATCACACATATTATGTACTTCTATGTTCTGAGTATATGCAGCATTTGTGTATCCTTAGGGTTCTTTTTTCTCTGCATCAGCTCCAATACTCAGGAAAAAGTTGTTCATTACAAAGCTGTTTTCTCATATTGTAAGCATGCAAAATACAAGAAAACCTTATTAACTTTCTATTGTTCATGGTCCAAGCTTTAAAGAGGACAGGAAAGACCACGTTGTTGATTAGTAATCTTCTAATGAAAACTACAGACAGAATAAGAAGAAAGGAAGATGTCTCTTCTCTATACAGCGGTTACAATGGTGTAAATGGCTGATTGTAATTCTAATTCACAGCCAGAAGTACACATCCAGTACATGCAAGTAAATGCTTGCTTCCATATTGGAACAGAACAGGTGGGTGGCCAAGCTTTCTCACTAGAATATATATATACTATGCCCTATATTCTAAACCACTTTGACTTTGTTTAGGTCAACCTTTCAAGCTTGAACCCATCTCAATATTTAATATTGCAACATTAAATATCTATTTATCTATATAGTAACTGTTTATATTATCCACTAACGATAGATTTGTGCAGTCCTAAAGCATCTTGCTGTGATACACTGCAACTACATATTCTTAAAGCAGTACCACACTCCACTGCAGACATACTGGTCACAGAGGTATTTTCATCGTATATTCAATATGAATGTGTTCTAATATGCACAAGTTCCATATAGCGCACGTAGCACCTAGAGCTAGCCTGTACAAAACTGTGTCAGCATCTGTATTTCCAAAGCAAATCTAACATTTCAGAAAGTATTATTTGAAGGACTGTGTTTGCATAAAAGGTCAGTTCTTGAGATTTACACACTCATCCTGACTTTTTAAAAATGTGACCCTGACAGTCTTGCTTTTAACTGGAAAGCAAAAACCAAACCCTAAAGTATCTTACTGCACAATATACGATTTTGTAATAGTATCTCAGATGTATCTATTATTTGGTTTGCAGCCTCAAATGAGACAGATTATATTGGATGCAGAAAAAGTTAGGACTCTCTCATGAAGGAAAATTACAAAAGGGTATTTGGAAAGTGAACTCCTTTCACTCTGCATTCTGCAACAGCGCTCCTCACATCTGTATTGGTATCCCTGTGGAAGATACTGTATTTGAGGAGTTAGTTCCTTGGACAAGCCATGTCTGTGATTCTGGGTCTCGTACTTAGGGCTTGAGCAGCCCGTATGTTAGCATGAGCAGCTGCTGCAAGGGAACCTGCTGGAGCATCCTCTGCCAGCCTCTGCTGCGTGCTAGCGGGTGTTACGGCACAGATAACTGCCCAGCCTGTCAGCAGACGATACGTAATTCTGTTCGTCACACAAAATAAAAGGCACAATGGCAGGGGAGAGAGAGAGGAACCTCTTCGTGGATGGGATCTGCACAGCGCGCTGTGATAAAATCTATCCAGGGTCCATTTGATGCTGCATGAAAGAAGGGTTCTCTGCATCTGAAGGGATGCAAGATTTACTCACTATTTGTATTCCCCTTTTTATTCTGTCTTCTTAAAACAGCTATTTCATTACAGCATTTGCTGTCAGGCCTTTCTTATTGAGATCCAGAAAGAACTTTGCACTTCACTACCCCAGCCCAGTGCAGAACACCATCCATCCTAAGTGCCCCTCTTCCAATATATAGGATTATGTAGGCCTTATACACTTCCACTGATAGATCTTCACTTGTACAATTGTGCAACCACAATTCTATCCATATTCATTCTTATTTATGCATTTTAATCTTCTCTATTCATGAACAGAAGTCATTTATTTTCACTCAGACGATGCAGACCACTCAAAGCACTTGTGATGTCTATTATGCATGCTTTGTAGTCTGCAATTAAAGAGGTATTCCACCTGCAACTGAGGAATCAAAGGTTATTACCTGATACTGTGATATTTCACATTAAGAATGGATGAGGTGAACTGGTTGTTTCCCAATTTTTTTTGTATGTGCATTGAAGGAGATGCAAGTGCCTAAACTTGCTATTTTCTGCTTTTGTATGACCTTACGCATACTCTTGTGTAAACACTGAGACTAAACAGAAATGTTTTCCTGATAGCTCTGTACCTCTGAATAGGCTTAGAGGTATCCCATATTGTTTATGAACACCATATATTTCTTTCCTGTGTTGCAAACTCCAGTTTAATAGTGGGTCTTTTTTTCTTCCTGCTATCTTTCCCTTTCAGTCTTGGACTAGAATTTTCAAGAGACTAATAACATAAAATTGATGACTTCATAGCAGTAGCTATAGCAGTTAGCTTGTGTTTATCCAGGAAGACCATGTTGCCACATAGGTTACGTAGACCATAAACCACCTGACAGGGCTCTCTAAATGTGTTTAAGGGGGGATTTTATGATAAAGGGCCTGGAAAGGAGCAACCTTTTTTTGTCCACTCCCCAGAGGTTACTCAGGAAATCCTCTGAGCCAACCAGAAGTCCATACTAGCCAGGTAGTCATAAAAAAAAAATTTAGTTTCATTATCAATAAATCTACTTCCTTATGTGCTTAGGTCAGATTTGGACATTTGACTACAGTGCTTATACTTCAGTAAGAGGTTTGAGCCATGCTAACACACTAAGGAAGCAATTTTAGCCACGGAGTAAGCAGTCTGACTGCAAGCTCCAGTTCTCAGGACAGGAGCCCAGGCACAAGGTCTTAATGCAATGAACATGCTGACATATCCTCAGACTGATGGGGAGTCCAAGCACTGAAGAAATCAAAAATCAAAGCTTTTGTTTTGTTTCTGGATTCTTTGGCAGCAATTTAACGAATTCTGCATGAATCATACGAGGGCACCACTGAGAATGGGACGCTACATTCTCTAGAGAGCCAATGAATACACTGTGCTCATGGCATTCTCTAGTTACAATTGCTGGCAACCATAATTTTTTCAAGTGATAGAGCAGCAATTTAATAGCATTGATATGCTGTGATGTGGAAGCACCCAAGATTGAGGAAACCTACACTCTGGAGTCAGGAGTATGGCAGGTACTGCCCACAATTTGCTTCAGCATGGAAGTTAGTTCATAGTTTTGAACTGTAACAAGAATGACCAGGATGATCAGGCTGCACATACATGTTCTTACGATTTATTCTCCCTAAACCAAAAAACGAACCAATCCAAACCAAACAACCATCACCACCACCACCAAAAGCTAGGCTGCCTCAGTAATAATATTCACTTTGCACAATGTCCATCATGAACTTCAGTTTTTAGCTACGCTAGGACAGTCTTATCACTTGCATATATGGGCAACACAATGAAGTACAAGATGGGATATGCTGTTAAAATATAGTAGCTGTTTGCTGCTAACTCCGCGTTTGAGTTAGTTCTGATCACTGTTTTAGCAGAAGAAGCTGTCCCATGTAAATCTGGTGCTGAGTAAATATTGTGTCTCTGGTTCCTTGAATATCTTCATCTGCATTGTTTCCATACAGACAAGTTCTAAAAAAATCATATGAGATGAAACATAAACAGTATAGGAAAGAAGGCAGTTCAAGAGACACGGGGTTATAAGCACAGTCTATGAAGCACAATTTTCCTGCTTCATAGTTTATGCTCAGTTTCCACACTTGCTATAAACAGGTCTAAGTTACAAAACTTGCTATTTGATTTTTCAGAACCCGAAGTGTGAGGCTTGCTGTGCAAATTCATTTCTAGTTTGGGGGGGAGCTGGCTTTTTTTTTTCTTTCTTTCTTTCTTTTTTTTTTTTTTTAAATATATATTCTGAATCACATAGAACTGGTAAAAATTTAAAAGTGTTCAAAATGCTACTGCAGCACGATGTGCATGTTTATATAACTCTCATGAAAAAAAAGAGGGAGAAAGAGCTTTGAACCTGAGCCCTCCTAAACAATTTTTCTTTAAGGGAGATAAAATAATGAAAAATACTTGGTTAAACTGCTGGCCAAACTCCTATTGTTTGTACCACTCCTGGAAAAGACCCCGGGGAGCAGCAGTGGAATCTGTGCTATTGATTGGCTGGTTAAATAGAGGCCTATTAGATTCAGACAGGCTAGATTGATTATACAGCAGCAGAAGGAGCTCAGACTCAGAGCTGAGTGAACGTCAGGGTGAGAGAGAGAGAGAGAGAGCGCACAAGAGAGGGAGGCTGTACGTACTGTAGCATCAGTATGTGACTGCTGGTGCCTGATAACACTGATACCTAGCTCCTTCAGTGGACAACTCGCTGCGCTACCTTTTTGCGTTTGCAAGAGGATGCCAGCTCTAAGCCGGTACAACCGATAACAAACTGGACCTTGGAATAGTTCATTTTACTTATAATTGCATCTCTTAATGTGCTGCATCTCTGAAGAAGAGGCTTATTATGGAAGACAAAAATTCATCCTGTCCCCTTAGCTCACATAGTACTGATGATATACAGAGTTTGATCTTCCAGGTAAGGAAATTATCCTTTGCTTTTCTGAGCAGCAAAAAGAAGGAATTATTCTTTTTGTATTTTGCATGTTAAATACAGGCTTTGGCATTTGTGTATAGAATGCATTTATTGCACTCAGATTTCTTTCATTCACAGATGGAATATATCAAATACTATGTACACACAAAGAGAACAAGACATGGTTTGTGCATTGATTTTATTATAATTAACCCTTCAAGGAAATGGGAATGAAGCAGCCAGAAAAGACAATTTCTAACTACTTGTGTGATGCTTTAATCTGACCTGTCCCACACATGCTAAACAGTCTGGAGTTGTAATAGCACACAAGCTCTCTCATATTATTAATTCCTTATTGTTCATGTTGTCAAACCAGAGAAGGAGAACGTTTAACTAGAGGATTTCTCAGTGCTTGTCAATAGTTTGAAACAGTATGTCTTTTGACTGCAAGCTTACCTCTGCTGCACAAACATTATCTGCCTTAAATAATACGGCATTAGACTGCCATCTTTTTATAGATCCTGTAGTTATTGCTAACATTCTGCCTGCAAAGCAAAGATCAAGGCTTATGCCCTGAAATATGTATCCTAGGATGTTCAGTTACGCTGTGCTGCATGCTCGAAGCAGACATCCCATGGGCTCATTGCTTGTTTTGATGTGATATTGACACCACTGTCTACTAGCTGCCTATGCTCTACATAAACTTTCTACACATCTTTTCCTCTGGCTATGATGTAAATGGTTTTGCTGTCTCTGTGCAAGCTGATAGGTTAAAACAGAAATAATCCAGGTTACGCAGCGAGCCAGGAAGTTGATTGACTTGGGGTTTACAGGCTATGGGAGCATAAAGCTAAGAAGCCAGCACCGTGACTTCATTAATAACACATTCCTTCCAGCTGGTGATAATCTGTACCACCTTCCTCATCAGTTTGCACCCTCTGCTCCTTGATCCAAACAGAAAGGAATTTTTGGTATACCACCTACTGTGATTACTCCCTCTGAGTGAAGTAGAGTCATCAGCCTATTAACCCAAGTGTTTAAGCAGATTATCACACAGTCAAGTACAACTTTCCAATGGGTTGTCCAAATAAGAAACCGTCTATAGCAGGTTATTGCTGCTAGACTAAACACCTAATTGTAATTCATTTTATCTGATGGCAAACTTATCACAAACACAGAAAAATCACTTTCTTCTCTTCCTCTACCCACATACTTTTTATAAATTTCTACAGAGCACCATACTCAAATACTTAATGATGTCACAAAATCCCAAATGTGAAGTGAGATTCCTACAGTTAACAAAATGATTATTTGTAATTTGCAAAAGATGTGAAAAATGCTGGAAACCATAGGCATATATAGAATTTTTAAAGCTAACAATAATTTGAAGGAAAGGGGTGCCTAAGTGACCACATGAACAAAGTATACAAGGCTTAAGAGACAGCTTCAGCATCTACGATGAATAAATATTATCAAAAACAAAAAGTAAACTGATGAACCAAAACCAAAGGCTTACTTAAAATAAAGTATTTGTATTGTATTATTTCTTTATATTTTCTCTGTGAATAATGTCTATGTTGTTTTATATACATATATAATTGATCCATGTCAGCAATTTCAATGTTTCCTTTGAAATTCTTTCCAGGTAGCATGAAAATCTTTTGGGGGCACACTTTGCCACTTTAGCTTTCATCCAGTGGTATTTTTCTCCATAAGCAGTGCTCTCAAAATTAGTGAAAATACTATCAAGAGGTGAGGACTGCATATGTTGAATAGGAGTGTCAGAATCTGACCATAAATAATGGTGAGAAACTCCCTTTATGTTTTAATTAACTGACTGAAAATTCTAACAGGAAGACAGAGACTTCTGATATCAAAAGAGTTAGATCTACAAAATACAGACAGAATTTTGTAAGGAGCTAAGATAATTGGATGCCAAATTCACTTTGTCTCCTTGCAAAACTTAAGACCTGTCTCAAAATATTTCATATGCAGTTTAACTTGCAAAAATAATCCTTTACATACATTCAAAAACTTTCCTACAGCCCTTATTCATCACTTTTTTCTCTAAAAAGCCTTGTTTACTACACCTGTGCTCTTTAAAGATACCTTAAGAACTCATAATTTTGTGATTGAAATCACAGAATTAACATGATTTTATTTCCAAAGGCAGTGATACAATTCGCTCCAGATTAGTATCTGTTTGTATTCAGGTTACACCCTGGCATGAAATTCCTACTAAAAGGTATTTATTTTTGTAAAGGGAGTATTCCCTTTGAACTTTTCTTTTAATGCAAAAGCAAATCAGAAGCCCAAACAACTAGTTAAGCTTATGCTCACAAAATGCATTATTGGTTTCCACATTAACGATTTACTGTGTAAGCATCTTCTGTCAGTTGTCAGTTTCAGGTAAAAATAACTGAAAAAAATAAAATCGAAAAGATTAAGAGGTTATATACTACAAATTGTGCATTTTCTTTGGAGTCTACAATGTTGTTAATTCAGATCTTTTGCAACACTTCAAACTGATTAAGTTGTATCACTGTTCTTCAAGAATACTAATCTGGTCTTTTTGAAATTTGTTTTGCTTTGCTTTCCAGTTTGAACTCACAGAAAGTGAAATTTCTTTTTATTTTCCTAGATAACTTGAAGCCATTAGGGGGCTCTTTCCTCCTATGGTATCACATAGCAAGTAGCACTAAACAGATACAGCTGGTTACTAGTCTCATTACCAAAAAAGTCCTGCTTGAATGAATTTATTCTGGGTGTAGATCATTTTAATGTTATAGAGCAACTAGAAATCTTTATTGATTTTTTTTGTATGCAGATAATTAAAAGAAGATAATTCTTCCATTGCCGATTAGACGGTTGTGTTCTGAAGTTACCTTGTGCCCTGCATAGCAGAAGCAGGGAATACATTCAGCAAGAACATAGTACTTTGAAGGAATCTCTGGGGTTAATAAGTCAAGCTAACAGTCTGATCAGACTGAATATGAAGCACCGCTGATGTCCAAAGAGCTTACATTTACTTATTCGAGTAACTGCTACCAACAGTGCAGCTATCACTGAAAAATACTGCCCTACTGAGTACTGTTATATTGTACTGATATGAACCTTAAGGATACAGAACAGACGTACTCGTCAATTACGCAGCTTTCTTTCAGAAGGGCAGAATATATGACTGGGAATTTTGGATGACTGTTACTTGCATGAAGTGAGACAGAATGACTATGCAAACATACATGCGTATGAGTAGCTGCACTGAAGTTACTGTGGACCAAATTCTAGTAGTCTTTGTTCTGCCCATTATGCCTTTAGTAGTTCCTCTAATTTCATTGCACCACTGTCCTATTTCAAGAGAGTAAAGCAGTGTGCCTGGAATTACTTGCAAAATTAGTCCTTTGTACTATTTGTTGTGGGAGATAGAAATAACTAGTGAATGGTCAAATGCAGATTAAATAAAAAGTAATAGGTCTGTTGTAGAACACAGCAAGTTGGCTGCAAGCACTGCCCTATCTCAGTTCAGCTCTTGCAGAGAGCTGCAAACAATGTATTTGACTTCAAATTCAGTCACCCCATATAGGTGTTCTTCCTTACCCTTTGAAATGCTTGCCCCAGTGCAGTATGAGAGCTATAGTTCTGGGAGCTGAATAATCCCAAGGATTTCAAAAAATACATTCATAAGTCTGATTACCAAAAAGTATTTCCATTTAAAAACAGTAAGAAATACGTATAAATGATTTTCTAAACTTCATAGCTGCTGCAATAAAATCCATTTTAAACTCACTATTAGTCTATCTTCTGTTGAAATTGAGACATAAAACGACATTGCAGGTTCAAGGAATGATAAGTGGCAACTAGAGGGGAGACCAGGAGACATACAGGTGTGAAAACATTTGAAATAATTGTCCACCTGTTCTAGCAGTTTTGAAGAATTTTCTTATTCCTGCCTACCTTGAAGGAGAAAATCCCATGTTGTTGGATAACTCCCCATCCTGACCAGCTTGCTACACTGGCTCCATCTCCCCTCCCCCTACAGCCTTCCCCCCACCCCACCCCCCAACAAAAAAACACTCACAACAAAAAAAAACACCAAAAAAAAAGTTCTTTCTTGGATCTACTACATATCTCAATAGTCTCTCAGTTTATACGTACATTATACCAACTTTTTTTTTTTTTTTGCATGCAAGGGAAGGGCTTTATTCCGTTAAACAGCACCTAGAAATTCCAACCAGGATGTGAAGACATTGTGCTTATTGCTGCATAGACAGGGAAATATTCCTAGTTCAAAGTTCATGCCGTATAATCAAAATTGTCAAAAACTGGAATAAATTAAGTATTATTCTGAGATATATAACTGATGGTGCAGACTCATGGCAGATGATCCCCGGTAATTCCAACATGGCAAATATAGTACCACACAAGTTAGCTTACCATCAGTGGAAAAGGGCTTCTCCATTGCTAAAAGAAGGCTGTAATTAATGGTGACTAGCTTGCATTTAAAGTAATTAACAGTGTGTACATGAACAGTCACCAAAGCTGAACTGGTACTATTTATCCTCACTTTATTTAAGGCGCAAATCAGATTAAATGAATTGTCTGAAGATGAACAGAGGTCTGTGGCAGAACCAAGTAACAGAAAATGGCTTCTTGGCTGGAGTCAGGTGCCCCAGCTACAAGACTGTTGTCTTCTCTATAAAACACTAAAACACAGTTTAATTTAATTATATGCTCTGCTTCCTTGAAATCAATGAAATTTCATTTAAAAAAATATTAAACTCATTCAGGATTCTTGCCACAGAATTTCTGTGGAGTTTCACTCCAGAGGTGACTCTAATTTACTGGCTGGTTAATTTATCCCTTATATACACACACAGTATGCAAAGCACTTTGAAATACTTTTGAATGAAAATTGTTGTATAAATGTAAAGTATTATTATGGTAAACAGAAATCACTCAAACTTCATCTAATGAAAACCTGCAACAGTCTGCAATGCTCTATTAAGCATGAATAAATCATTAGTCTCTGATGAATGTTTAAAGATTGATAAAAAAATCTATTCTTCAGGCATTTATTCAAATAAAAAACACTTCAGATTTTTTCCTGTTTCAAGCTTTCCTAAAATATATGTGGGGAATCATTCATATGTCTAGATGCTAGAAATAGGCAAGAATTTTATAAAAGCAGTGAATGTATGTACTATCAAAACATTCTAACAACAAATAACAACAGTGTAGGCTAAAACATAAATCACGTCATAAAAAGAAAGAGTTCTTGCTTTTAATTGCTTTACTGGTAAAAATAACATAACATAGAAAATGGGGGTCTTTCCCAACTCCTATCTACATTGGATCTAGCCACATAACTTGCAATGAAAGGACAGGCTGCAGCTTTCTTATATATGCATACAATTCCTGAGTTTATATACACATATAGCTCTGTATCTACCTATATCCAAGCATGTCCTTTATTGTCTGTATTCTAAATAGATATACTTGTATAACCTTTATATTGAGTTTGCAATTTTTAACAATACAGCCACATAGAATCTGTGTTCTCTGTGTTCTGTAGAAAAAAAAGGGTTTATCACGTGTGATTTGAAGCCATTTGAGGGTACAAGTTATAAGAAAGCTGCCACCAAGACAGGCATATCAACAGATCATCAGATGCCAGGATCCTACAACAAAGTATTATTTTCCCTTGACACTGAAAGTATTTGGTTAACATCATCTGCTTTAGTGTGGCGAGATAGCAGAAAGGCTTTGCTGTGCAGCATGGAACAAAATACTATTGAAGCACGAAGTACACTTTGGAGACAAGCTCTTAAAATTTTGGGGTTTACTTGAACTTCAAAGTATTTAGAACTGAGACAGAAGTGTTGTTGTCTTGCAAAACACTGACTATGTTTGGCTCTGAAACAACACATGGGCAAATCTTTCTCTGAAAGAGAAACACAGGTCCATGAAGTATCTGGAAATTATCTATGCCAGAAAGGAAAAAGTCGTCCATTCTCTTGCATTTAATAGTTATGTAAATCTTTTTCATAGGGGTACACAGACTTTTCTGAATTCCCAAATCTACTGAAAATATATTGTAATGCTTTGTTCTTCCGTGCTTCTTAGGACCCATTAGCAGTTCTTTCTTCTACATAACACAGCAGTACTGATATGTATGTAGGGACATTTCTGAAACCAGTGTTGTAATGTTTAACCAGAAAAGAAACCAAAGTTTAACCAAAAAGAAACTTTTTTTGTTTTTAAAAAGTACAAGAAAACACATAACTGAAGTGAAAATGAATGGGCTTTTTTTTTTTTTTGTCATCAGGCACAATTCCTGTATCTGGTGCATTTTCTTGAGTTTAATTAAGTAATAAAAACACATCTTATTTTTATCTTTTCACTTATAACAGACAATACTCTCTCAATACTGTATTGGAAACCAACATTTGAAATTACTGTCTTACCTGAGATCAAAAGTAAACATTTTACAGGGAAATCTTCTCTTTTAAAGATCCCTGTGCTATTTTGAGACAGCAAATTTGAAACAGCTTCAGGTAAGCTTCTATGTTCTAAGGCACCCAGTCTTGGATGTTTGCCCATTAATACTATGCACTGTTGTATATCAAGCACTTCCTTGATGATTTTCAAACACCATCTTGTAATGAAGTATAGAATTTAATTAGCAAAATTGCTGCAATGCGATTAGTGTGTACTCTTTATTACCTTACGCCAGTAAAAGAAGTATCAGTGACCAGCACTGCAGTGGTTATGAAGCTGCTTATCACTAGCAAAGCTGGAGCAAAGCCTGAAAGCTCTACAGTGTCCATTAAAAAAGGAAAATCACTCCTGGATTGCACTGCCAGAAGCATCTCCAAGCAGGATGTGTTATGCAGACATTACTTTGAAGGTCAGACAGAACACTTTGGGGATGTGCAGGTTTCTCTTCCATCATATAGCCAGATGTTCTTTCACTGTCACAACATACCTAAGAGAGCTTGGACAACTGCTTACCATTTAATCTGACCTGACTAACTTGCAGATACATGGGACTGGGAAGATGGCATCAGTGATGAAGTGGTGGAAGGATACAATTAGTAGCTCACCACAAGTTGTTTTCATACCATTGGGGAAATTGTCCAAACCAAAGTTCTATCTTTTTCTAAGATGACAAAGAAAGTATCATCACTTCTCTGGGGAGCAACTGGATAATTATCCTCCCACCCTGTTTCCTTTGCTTTTTTTGTTTTGTTTTGTTTTTTTGTTTTTAAACATAAGGTGCAACCTTCCCCCAAATCTAGCTCATCTTTTCTTTTCTGTATCTTCTATTTTTGACAATCAAATAGAGGAGAAGGGATGCTCATCTTGAGAACACTCTTGCTTTAAAAAAAAAAAAACATAAAAAAAAAAACACTCTTCTTTTCTGCTTATAATCTTTTACAGGCTTAGCAGGGTTTAAAGTATTGTATGTTTGGATTCATTCAGGTATGCAGTCTTATCCTGCCAGGAAATATCCTGGAGATCAAAAAGAGTGTAAGTTTGGGACAGGGGGCCTCCAGAAACTTCCAACAAGATCTCTGTGCATGTGTTGACTTTGCTGGGATTTCATTGCACAAACATTCTACCCAAATGCAGCAAATGCAACCTGTCTGAGACATGTCAAACTTAATAGCTTAAATAATTAGATCAAATGGTACTAGGCAGAGAGAAAACATTATGTGCAAAACCTATTTAACTATATTACGTATCAATATAAAACGCACAAAAAACATTTATTAAGTTCTTAGTCTGATGGTTATACAATTCTCTAATGTATTTAAATTTCTACCAATTTTCTTTGTTCATAGAAGTGTAATTACATATAAAAACCCATGAACATCTTTGAGGAAACATCTACCCATTTTCATAACTAGGTGCTTCTGGCAAAACTTTGGAGAAGCCCAGCTGCATGAACTGCTGTCAGTTTGTGTGCTTTCATGATACGGCATGAAAAGACAATGCTTTATTACAAAAATAAGAACATAAGGTCTGCCACTCTAGTATGTAGCAATACGGAACCCCTCCTTTTTTTTGCTTTCCTGTTTTTCCCCTTTAATGAAATTTTTTCAAGGCTTGGTTTGTGTTTTTTTTTGTCGTTGTTGTTGTTGTTTTTTGTCTTTTTATTTTTTTAAAGATGAGTCTTGGGCCACTAAAGTGATAAGTACTCTATATATCAATTAGGTAAATATTTCATGTGGGCAGAAAATGCTGTCATCTGTTTACCTTTCCAATTCCTGTGCCTTTTGTAGTAAGAGTTTACTTTCAGGTATAAATTTGTTCAGTTGCAGCATCCTTTCATAAATCTTGGACTTAGGTATTAAATTACATCTAATTAGGTCACCCCTTTGAGTACTTTCACTGTAGATGATGCTTTAATCATTCTGAATCTAGTGGCAGTTCTGTGCTTTCTCACTACAAAAATGTGAGAGCCAGGAAAATTCAGAGCTAAGACAAGATGCCCTACTCTCAGTAAGAATATATATCTGAAAATACAATGCATCTTGCAGACTTTAAAGCAGAATCTTCAGAAAAAAAAGCTATGTTCAAAACTAAAACTAGTGGCTGAAGTAGAAGACTTTAAAATATTCTACTTAAAAAAACAAACAAACAAACTTAAATTACCTTATTTTTATATTTCTTTCAGGAAATGACTCATTTTTTTTGTTAGTGTACTAATGTAAAAGACATGTAGGAGTCTAGCAGGACTTTGTTTCACTCATCAGTCAGCTCTTACCTTGTGGACAGTGGAGCAGATCCCTACCATCACTTTATAAAGCTACCTTAAATCCTAGGATGTCATCCTGCCTTAATATTGACATGTAGTCATGCCATGTGATGGAGGTTTAAGAGAACAGCAGTGTACAAAACAAGAACATACATAACAAATAGTCTTGTTTTGGTAGTATTACCTTGATAATAAATAAGCTACACAGTTATTGTTCTGCATGACATCCTCTTCAATCTCTGCTCTGCTACAGTTGCACATGTATATACAAATAAGTCTACTATAGACTTTTGAGATCTTAATCAGCCAAAAAACATTGTACCTACCACTGTTATTTGTATTTCCGATAAAATGCAGTATGTGCTGGAAACTTCATTCCACCCCTCTCCCCATACTACTATGAATAATCACTCAGTTTAAGTCACTGATTCTAATCCACAGCCTACTTCTTTTGAAATCAGATTCTAAACATCACTTGCCTCCAAAGTTCTCATTTTACCCTAGTAAGAACTGGGATGATCATTCCCTCTGAGCCAGGAAAACTGTTCTGGCATAAAGCAGCATATAAATTATGGCTAATGATCCATTTCTATCATAATTTCAATGGCTTTTAATTATACTTATTCCATCGTATTTGTAAGTAATGAAGCCACCAATAATTTAAATATGTGGTTTTGTACCCCACTGAGGTACCTTCAGTATCTTTTTTTATCTGCTCTATGAACACGGGGTGCTTTCCTTGTGCCTATCAGAGAGGCTTCTTTCCCAAATGCCATCAGCAAGCAACACAAGTCTTCACAAGAGTCTGCTGCAGACTGGCCCTAGCTTGCCTACAAGCTCTACTTTATGCCATGTGCTAACAGGGAGAAAAGAACTATGCTAAACTAATGCAGTTACAACTACTGGGTTTAAGTGTGAACTAAAAAATGTATTCTGTACCACTCTTCCCAATATTAGATATGAAAAAATATATTACTAGAGATCTTCAACATTTTTTTTAACAACAACAACAACAAAAAAAAAAAAAAAAAAACAAAACCAAAAAAAACTTCAAGTACAGTGAGTATAAAATGATTGTTTAGGAAATGGAAAGCAAGATGTAGTGAAGATCCCATTTTTTACCGCTCTGTTACATCTTACAATTCTTTCTCAAACAATACAATGATTCTCTTCCCTGAACCAGACACATATGATTGTTTATTTTGATAAGGAGCAAAGATATAAAACCCTGCCTTTATATCCATGTTATATTTTCTGACAAATCTCCATGTTATTCTGTTGCATTAGTGGACAACGTGGGCTTCTTTGATTACCATGACTGCCTACCTCTTCTCAGTCTTTGCTGCATGTTCTCTAGGTCTTTTTGTTTCAATGTTCTAAATCCAATGTTTCACATGTTAGTGACCTGTACATAATTCTTGGCAATCAACATATTTTTGAATACACCATGAAAAAAACATCAAGACTGTGGTGTCATATACATAAGTTTAAAGGTAGCTCTATTCAGTATATCGTTCTGAAACGAGACAATATTAGTTCACTTAAAGATAGATTTGTCTACCTGGACCATAAAAAAGTGAGGCTATAGAGATTTCTTGAAAGTAGTCCACAGTGAGATCAATATGCAAGTATTAGTATGCCTTCTAGTCACTGACACAGGGGAGAGATGCAAATTCTCTGTAAAGAAACTAAGTATCCAGCTAGACAGTTTAGGCATTTTCACATTGTTTCCAAGTGTGTAAGTGTCCTGACTATTTCTCACGGGCTAGTAGAGAATTAAATGGTTCTTTTCCTTTCTTTTTCCCCTCCTCCTTTTTCAATAGTAATAGAGCACCCTTGCTGAGCAAAGTAATTAAGTAATACAGTAACTCGAGTACATATAGGAGGTCCAGACACAAGTATTTTATCTCAAAGCATTTTGAATTGGTGGGTTTCCCATATACAAGAGAATGCCCTAACCACTGTTTTGCTGTCTACTTTAGGCAAGTTACTGCTTTTCTTCTTTGTAAAAAAAAATAAATATCCTTGCTTACTTTAATTTTTATCCAAATTAATATAAAAAATAAATGTTAATAGACTTTTCTGTAAAGGGCAAAGCATTCATTCTTTTTCCTGTCAACTTGATTATCGTGGCTGTACACACAAACCAACATGGAACAAGAGCCATATATTAGTACTGTAAACTCCAAATAGGCAAAAGACTGAGAAAAACCTCAAAAGCACAGAAGTTTCCTTTTAAAACAGCATTTATTAAATTCATGTGTCAGGGCCCTGAGAGCACTAAGTAGCCCTGGATGGCCTTGATCAGTTTCACCTTGGGCCTTCACTCATACCCTTCACCCACACACTCAGCAGCCCTGTTTCAGGTCAGTCCTGGGCCTTGACCCCTTTGCTGGAGCTGTCATAGGAGTGCTTGTCTCCAGTTAATGTACTTCCATGCCTGTACCTACTCAAACGCCCTGCTGACCCAGCCTGAGACCTGCAAGTTGACTTCCTAGCTTGACCTCAGACCTGCCTGGTCACCATGGGCTTGCCCAGCAATTACCGGACCTGATCCTGATCTGTGAATTGACTTTGGACCTGCCTCATCACCTCAAGCTTAGCTGATGATTTGGACTCTTGGCTGATCCTGGCCACAATCTCGGGGTCTGTCTTGCCTTGCTTGTCTTGGCCCTGGCTGATGGCTCCAGTCCTGCCTGAAAATGTCACCATGCTCAGCTCCCTGTCCTTCAGGGAACAGGCAGCCCACACTGCTCCCTGCCATGAGGTTTCTTGCTTAGCCTCTCATAAAGTTTTTAGAGTACATTTGAATTATGGCGCCGAGCTATTTTATTGAAAGTGGTACAGGCTGTCTTCCATGTAATGACTTTTTATAAGAAACTGCAGAATTAAGTAAAATATCAAGTATTTGAGAGATTCAAAGCAAAACTGCAAGAACGAAAAATCACCACCATGCAAAAATTGCAGTAAGAAAGAGAAAGCTCTAAAAACCAGACATGCCTGATGGTAACTTCATGATTTAATGCAAATTTTAGAGGCATTAATCTAATTAAAACAAAGAAACAAAACCATGAGTTTTAGAAAGGTTAAATGCCTTATTTGCTCGTGTAATTTCTATCAAATGATAATCTGAGTATATTTCTGCCCAAATTGAAAATAGTTTTAGCCTTTAATATATGAAATCGTTAAAATCTTCTTTTTGTAATAGGACAGGAAAGCTAAGTTGCTAGCACAATCCGTTTCACCATTTCTTCAATGGGAGTAAATACATCAAGATTTCCAAAATGAGGTTAGAGATTTCTATTATGTAACTTCAACCTACCATACTTCTGCCCTCTTTCTCCCCTTCTGTTCTTACAAAGAAGATAGTTCTAGAGGCATTATGCTTCTGGACAGTGACTGTAAACCCGATTCTTGTTGATATCATTCATAAAATTCAGAAAGTCCAGGAACACTGTTCAAAATGTTATATACAGCAGCTTAAAATTTCAAGCTGTGAAACAGTTTTTAATGTACATATGTCATCCAGGATGCTGGATTTATTTCATACAAGTTCACATTAAAGCAGCCTTCTAATATTGCCAACAAAATACTCAAAATCTAAATCTGATCCATTGGAACCATGTGGAGATGGATACACTCCTCTTCCATCACGCAATATTTAATTCTCAAGTTAGTGACTGAAATTAAAAATTACTGATAATTAAACCAGAAGATTTCTCTCCTTACTTGGAACTTCCTTTGAATATTGGTGATTTTGGCAATTAGAGCGTGAATGATTCAAGGATGGTACTAGAGTAATCTAAGTACAGTGAGAAAATAATATTTAGCAGAATTCAACTCATTTTTATTAGGTGCCTTCTTGAACTTAAACTCTGCACTGAAAATATCAATCTGAAACAAAAAGCTAATCTATTTCTGCTCTTCAGAAGTTGCAATGATGACACAAATATATTTAAGGTGACTTTTGCCTCTACATATGTATTGCTAGAGCACAAAGTTGCTCTCCTGCCTCATAGTTTTTTTTTTTTTTTTTTAACTAAACGAGATGTGGGCTCAGTGACCCATAATAAATTATACTGCATGATTTATATCCAGACATGAGCAGGTGAACAACTTATTTTGCTGTGTATTATCCAGACTGAAAATCGTATTTGACATGCCAGAACATAACTTCCATGGAAATTACAGCTACAATTTGGTTAAGTGTAAACACATACAAACAAACATATATGGATACCTACAAGCATACAACCGCTGTCTATATAAACACAATCAAGAAGCTTCTGTTTGGAAACTGCAAAGTCCCTATGGCCAAGGACTTTCAAAAATAAAATTTACCCACCAAAGAAATCGAAATGGAAACAAACTGTGCACAGTGAAAAAACAGCATGCTTGTTCAGCAGTAATATTTTGCTGTGAATGTCCCCCTTACCTGCATTTAGCATGTGTTGATTGCTCAGTTCACTGAAGCGCAGGATGCTGAGCAGAGCCATGGGTCAATAAAGTAATTTATAACGATCAACCTTCTGGGCAGACTATGTCATGAGCTGGTCTTTACTGTTTTCTTATAGCAGAGAAAATCTGTTCTCCTCTTGATTGATATTTGCTAAAAAGAAAAAAAAAAAGAGCTATAGAAAATTTACCAACTTCTACTCTTTACAGAGAAACGGGACAGTGTATCCAAAACTGATACATTGCACTTGAACGCAATATAACATCAACAAGTATTTATTTTTAACCTATGTGAATCTGATAGATATATTCATCAATACGTGACCAGTTTAATGACAGCTAAAGATGATTTTAGGGTGACATCAAGTGAGGGAAAATGAATTCCCTTAAATGTGGCAAAAGTTGACATGCAAACTGGTTATTTTGATTACGCAAACAGTAAAATGATCTGTGATGCAACACCAAGCCTGCTGCCATGTCACAACCGCAGCAGTGCGACACCACAATGCCAGCTCTGATGGAGTTCACCTCTGCTTACGGACAGAATTTGCCTCCACATTTCAAGTTGGTTTAGATTTCATTACGGTCAGCAAGCCAAGCTGAGTAGTTCAGTGTTTTCTACATTACGAGATTAACATACAGAAGTGCAAAATCTCAATCAAACACCTCACACGTCTCCACTGAGCAGAACCGAACATACCTAACAAACGTGTGCCGGGCCGGCTCCGCAGGAGCACCCGAGGAAACCACCCTCGGCCAGGCAGGCTTGCAATGGACACCGCCGTTTCAGACACCCGCTCGGCGAAGGCAGGGACAGCCTCCTGCCACGGAACCTTCTGGATTAGGGGCGGAGGGAGTCGTGACCCTGCGCCCTGGGGGCGGTCTGCGGCGCTGTGGGAAGTGTTAAAGGCCCGGAGGGGCCGGGCGCGGCTGGCCATGTTGGGGCGGCAGCAGGAGGCAGGGGCTGCCCCAAGATGGCGGGCTCCGCCCCTCCGAGGCTGCACCGCACTGAGGACGCGCACTGCAGCGAGCCAGGGTAAGTCCTGTGAGCCGTTTTTTATAATATTATTATTTTATTTCATCCATGTTTTCTTCTTAGTTAATAAAACTGCGACTGGCTTGGTTTTCTGTCAGGGGCAGGCGACGTTTGTGGCGGTGCAGGGCTGGGGACTCGGGGGGCCGCGGGGAGGAAGGGGGCTGCCTCGTGGCCGGGTGCAAAGCCTCGGGGAGCCCCCCGAGGGCTGTGTGCCGCGAGGGGATGTCGGGTGAAATGCGGGTTGTTGAGGCTGAACTTCTGCTGGGGAAGAAGCAGAAAACCCGGTGTAGGAGAAAGTAAAAGGAGATGGGGAGGTGAAGTGCATGCAAAGGCGCTAGAGGACTAGGCTTTCAGTATTTAGAGCTATAATCAACAGTATGATTTGCAAAACAGGGGAATGTTACTGAACCCTGGTTCCAGGACCACATATTGCGGATGTGCCTGAGTGGAGATAAAGAAGTAGAAGGTGTACTCAGCTCTGGCTGGGATTGTGTTTAGTTTCCTTTTCCTCTTTTTACCCTCATCGTAAATATTACTGAATTACTATTTTCTATATGGCTGTTGAACTGGTCTAATCAGGGCCTGGTGATTCAAACTTCGCGTGCTTTATCTCTGTTCAGTGTGGCCAAGTGAAGCAACATCAAGAGAGCCTTAAGGATGCACAATGTAGGGATTCATATGTGGGAATTAATTCTGTAAGGCTGCGAAGAGCTACGATGTGGGACTGTGCTGCCAGGTTTTAGGAAGAGCTTTCCAGTCAGGCATCTCATGAGCATGGACATGCCCCGAAGTATGGCATGTGTAATCCTCCTTGAGGTTTGTAAACTGTCAGCAGTGAGGTCCATAGGGGAAAGAAGTAGATTGCTGTATACAGAAGAAATAGCAAATTCATATACTTTGCTGTTAGGGCTGCAGGCAAACGACTAAGCAGGTGAGTACCCTTTGGCCTGAGGCTGAAATAAACAGAACAGGAGAAGCTACTGGACAGAGCATAGGAAAAGGCTCAACAAAACAGAAAACAGTGTGACCATACTAGAGGTGTCAAACCTGGCTTTTGTTTTCAGAAGTACAGATATGGTGTGTGTATGTTTTCCTTGCCTATCAGGGGCACATGGAGACTGACAGATTAAGCATCCTGGTGTTATTATGTTGGTGCCTGTTCCAGACCCGATAGCAATGGCATTCTCTTATTCACTTTCCAGGAATGGCAGTTTGTGTAAAAAGTGTGATTTTTCGTTTTGTGTTCATTCGGGCACTACAGTTTAAGATTTACATAACATTTGAGTTCTTTCACCTTGATATGTGGCTGGTTTTCTTGCCATTGCATTCAGTTAACATACATTTGTGGCTTAGGAATCAAACTGGCAGATGGAGGGAGTCTCTGGCCTCTTGCCTTGCTTAATCTTGCCATCCCAATGACAGTGACCAGAGTAGCCCTTGAACAAGCTGTTGTTACTCACTGCTGCCAGACCTGTTGCAAGCGAGTCCCATGGCACTCCATTAGCTGTCTGTGACCTCCTTGTTGCAAAAGTCTTTTTGTTTGTTTGTTTCAAAATAGTTTCTTTATTCAAGCTGTCAATCTGTTGCAAAAAAGTAGAAAAATGATGGGCAGTTGATGAAATCACAGTCATGTCTCTGATGTAGGTTACCTTTCAGAGGTTAATTTTGCCCTCTCTCTCAAATGCAATATACATCATACTGATCTCAAAATAGGTGTTTTCTGCAAGTCACAAGTTCACCATGAAATATGCTTCTGAATTAATGGACTCATAACTGATTCCATTTGGACTGCTGTTGTGAAATATTGTTTGCAAAAATGTATCCTGGGAGTGAAAACAACCTTCTTTCTGTCCTCCGTCCCTAGGTATAGTGCCCAAAACTCAAACTTAGTTGAAGAGTTAATTTCAAGGGTTTATTGAAATATATTTGGTTAACTTTACTGAGTGAAATCAGCTTAGCTCTAGTGCTTTTTCATATGTGTGTGGTAACTGGAAGAAACAAAACCTGTATGAGACATAAGCTTTCACCCATAGCACCAAATTCCGCACTATTCTTTATCAAATGTTACACTGGGAAAAAAAAAAAAAGATTAGCTGGGGATGGTTCTCAGTGGAATTCAGGATTATGATGAATATTTTGTTAGGAGAAATGAAGTTCTGATGTTCTGTAAAAGAACAGTTTACCTTTTCTTGAATACTTACAGACTGTTGATAAAGTCACTTTAAACATACTTGAAAATGCATTGTTATTCTCTTGCTCCCTCTCTTTATTGAGTCATGCACAAAGCCATGTAAGACTTAAATGCTGTTAGCCTCTAAAGTATTTATTCTGTATCACTGGCATTCTCTGATTTTCAGAAAGGCTGTAGAAGATGATCTGTGAAAAATATGTATCTGGATTGTTTTGATTGGACTGTAAAAGAGGAAGCAGGTGATTTCTGGAGGTCTTTTGGTGGATATTGAAATTGCTTTGGAGTTAGGAAGGTTAAAAAGAAACAGTGTATTTCTTAGGACATTGGTGATAATAAAAAACAATCTGTTCACAGTTTGTGAGTGTTTCCCTCAAGTACACTTCAAGATGGATAGCTTTTGGGGATCGTTCCTCCAGATACGCTTCTTTCCACTAATTTTGAGTCTCATTTAGATGACAACAGAGGAGATAAGGTCCTTGTTTTGTTGTAAGGACAAAATAATTATTGAAATTTCAGAGCTTTTTTCATCTCTTATCTCAGGGGTCAAATGAAAAGTCTGCTATCTGAAGACTCTTCTTCAGTTCAACTTCTTCTACAAAGGATCCATAACTTAAAAAATAAATTGACTGTTAGGTATTTATTTGACAAGTGAGGGTAGGGATTTTACTGCATTGTGGTGTTCTTCATAGGTTTTTGAAATACCCAAATGGGTCAGGTATTTTTTTGCTAACAGATGCTATTATATACATCCATTCACTGAATCCAAATTGTGCGTAGCCTGGGAGGTTTCTGGGAGCCAACTGATAAAGGACTTTATTCTTAAGAGCATTTTCATTCCCTGTTGAATTTTAATATAATAGCCAGGCACTCAAATTACAATTTTCAAAATCACCTTGCAAATTATTACCAAAGGCTGCTGAAATACCAAGAGCTCTGTGCCATCTGTTCTTTTAAAATTACCAGTGAAACATGGTCAGTGTGGGACCATATTACTTATTTTATAAGGCTGCCTGGTGTTTTAATTTTCTTCTGGTCTGAAGTCTTGCCCATATTTTTGACTTCTGATTAAAATGCTGTGTTTCCTATTCTGGCTAATGTGTGGTATATTTTGATGACATTGCACCACAGTTGTTGCTCGCCTGTCAGGAACACGTGTGGCAGTTGACAAGACAGAATCCTGAATTGCATTCATAGAAAAATCTGTGGGGAAGATGAGCAAAGGCTTTCTTTGCAAATCAGTAGGAAAGATGAACAGGTGTAGGGAAGAGCAGTGCATTTATGGTTATAAGTAATTTCATCAGCATTTCTGGTTCTCTGGCTTTTATGTGCTCTCTAAATAAAATGTTTTGGCTGTATGTGTTTGGAATATTCTCTTCTACTACACAACCACTAGATAATAGCCTACAATTTCCTTTAGCTAATAGAGTTATTCCGATATAGTATAAACTTGAACTTGGTACAGACCAAGTATTTAAATTCTAATTTAATCTGTATGAGAGTGTGCTATAATCCATGAAGTATGCTATTTGGATGAGGTGATCTTGAGTAGCCACTCATTTTTAATTAAAATCGCTATTGTAAACTTCTATCTTTTGCTACTTTACATATCGGAGAGAGTTGTACATTTTTAAAATTGACATTGATTCTTAGGGAGGAAGGAGAAATCACAAACTGTTGGGGTAGTGGTATCAGCATTAGTGATGTTGTACAGCCACATTATTCCTTGGGCAGAAATCTTGTCTGAGTTATGTATGGAATACAAAGATGGAAACATGGATTGATAATGAAACTATAACATTAATTACTATTAATTATAATTAAGCTACTTCCTAAGGGAAGTGATGGATGATTATTCATTGCTTGATAATTTTAAAGAAAGACTGCATATCTTTCAAGGGTTATAGTACAGTTTGAGTTAATATTGGGATTTTTCATGTGGAACAGCATAGCTAAAGTTCTCTGACTTTTGTTATGCAAGACCATCAGTCCAGATAATCATGATCTCCTCTGTCTTCCTGTCACCTAACATATTTTTCAAGAAAAGGTAATAATTCATTTCTTTGTAGATCTGATTCTTGTCTTCGTTTTTTTTTTTTTTTGCGTCATAGTTATTTTGTCTCGCTTTGTTTTCTCTTAGCCATTGTGTTAGTTGGGATTTTTCTTCTAAGCATCATTGGATCAGATAAAAAATTTCATAGCTATTTTTTGTGTGTGCTGCTGTTTGTCATGATGCTTTTCGGCCTGAAGAAAGAAAGAAGATGCATTATCAACAAGAGAGTTATACTTTCTTAAACTGGGAAGCTTGGGTGGGGATTCCAGATTGATATGTAGCTCTGGGTATTTGAGCATAGGTGACTTTTTTTTATCACGTCTGTTCCCTAGTGAGGAGAACAAACATCAGTGTCTATACTGTATGTTGAACAATTCAAAATTTTGAAGTTCAGTAGAACCCTAAAATACTTTTCTCGAATGCACAAGGTCATGCATATCTAAGTAGGCAGGAGGAGCACAGCTGTTACTCCTCAGGTGCCTGAGAGTTATATTTTCTTAGAAGGTGGGCAGTGTAATATACTTAAAATAAATATCTCGTACCACGATCTTTCATGAAGGTAGACTACAATTAAAGATCCATACAAAGCTAATGTATACCTTTCCAAAAATACTCTTTTACTTGTCTGTGTCTTATAAGAATTATTTGGTGTGGTCTGCAATATTTTCATTCATTTTTTTCTCCAAAACAATGAAAATACTTGTGAAATACTGTCTTTTGGTTGTTGAGAGACTTCTTGTAGAAAATGAAGATTTTTTAAAGTGACTTCTGTGCAGTTTAGCATTAGCAGACATCATGTGTTTCCCAGGAAAAAAAATATATTTTGACCTGGTATCTCTCAGATCTGAAGTTCTTCAAATCTAAACAAGCTCTAAGAATACACAGTGAAATTATTTTTGTGCTCATAAGGCGTGGATCATTGCACTAGGTGGTTTATATGAGATTCCAGTAAGAAAAATACGTTTTTTTTCTACAGCTGGGCTGGAAGTGAATGTTAGCTGAAATTTTTGATGGGTTTAAAGGTGGTCACTGGGAATTAGGCAGGAAAACCTGTTTGTAGCGATGTGGAAGGAACAATGTGTTGCCTTTTATTAAGGCATTTATTATGAAGGGAGCAAAACACCAGCTGTGCCAGCTGTGTTCTGGAGATGAGCATAGATACTCAGTACGTTTGTAGTATAGTCTCGCAGCCCTTTGCCCTTCCAGGTACAGTTGTGCGACCATAAGAGAAGACAGTGCGTGGGAAGAACACTTCTGAGATGCATTCACAGGCATTGGCTTGTTCACATCAGTTTGACATTTGGTGTTTCCTGCGTAGTTTTTGTTGTGGATGCTTGCACCATCAGGAGTAATTAAGAACATGCAGAAGAGCAGCACGGTGAAACAGAAGCTTAAAAGTAAATTGTGACTGTACAGCTGGGCAACTCTATGTCTTAGGAATATCACAAGTATGCTGTAGCAACTGTTATAAGGGAAGAGGTTTCTTTTCTGTTTATGTAGTTGGGCTCATGAAGGTGACTCAGCAATGGTGGATAACTATAGCAGTCTCTGCCTTTAGGATCCTTTGACTCATTCCACGGGTGTTGTTTGTTTTCTTACATTTCAGAGACGTTTTACTTCTTTTGTACAGCAAATGGTATCTGCAAAGCAAAAGAGCAATTCCAGGATTTACAAGTCGGGTTAGATATTCCCAAGACAGCTTGCTTTTCACAGGGACAAGTCTTGACATAGTGAAATTCTGGAAATGCAGAAAGTTATTAAAGGGGAGGTAGCCCCAGGTGACAAAGGGAAATTGGAAAATATGAGAAGAAAAAAAATAGGCTGCTATTCCTGCAGAGGACTATCAGAGAGAGTTGTCTCTCCCATCCTCCCTTCCCCCATAGTGTTTTGAATTGTTGAAGATGCAATTTTTGTCTAGGAAGAGCTTGATAAATGCCTCTTGCACATGTAAGAAAAGATGACTCTTGTGATGTCAGGGGGATAGTGTGGTTAGGAGATGAGAATGAAGGGGAGGAGGTGTGGAGAGAGCTTAGACCTGTGTCTTGTAACCTACTTTTCCAGCTTTCTCTTACAGACCTTGTGTACTCACTTCCTCCTATTTTGCATCTTTAGAGAAGCAGAAGATGGCAGCTAAAAGCAGAAATGTGTCTCACTGCAATTGAATAAAACTACCTGCTTGTGTTTTATTAGTAATTTTGCTGACACTAATTCCTCTGCTGCAAAATCAATATTGGCATGGTGGGGTGTTATTTTTCAGAGTAAGCACAGTGAACCTTCGGGGTAGTGACTGAAGGATAAAAAGTGGCTGTTGTGAATCAAATGTAACATTACTAGGGAATCTAAAGTCAATAGTACTCTAGAGGTGACAAGTTCGGAGGAAATTTCTTGCCTGTTCACCCTTCTGCCTTTTAAAAGGCAGTTCACCATTCTGCCTTTTTAAATTAAAAAATCTTTTTTTTAAAAAAGAAGGAAAAGATGAAGAAACTGTAGGAATTCAAGGAATAATGGAGGAATTTGAGGAAACCGTTAGAAGTCATCTGACTTTTGTTCTAAGTAGTTAAAGAGAAATTAGATTTAGTAGGTTTATAAGGTTGTTATTTCTCTTTAGACCTGATCTAAATGTTGCAAAATGCTAAATATATTTAATATGTCATAACTAAGGCATGACTTTGCATACTCAGTGGGGTAAATCTTTGCTGATACATGTAATGTATATAATAGCTTAGATTCTATAAAAAGTGTAGTTCCAAGAAGTGTTTTTTTATATTCCTTCATCTGTTTGAAATTTTCCTTTTGAAAGGTCTACCAAAGAGAAGAGGACTGCAATCTCCGTAGTGTGGCAGGGTCTTCAGCCAGTTCACATGAATAACACCTATTTCCTAGAAGTGTTGTGCTAAAAGGGTGCCAAACTTTTTTTTTTTTTTTAAATTAGAGGCAGTGATGAGTATCTGAAGCCAGAATTCAGAAAAACCCTCTTTTGGTGAAAGTAAATAAAGTTTAGGACCTCCTTTGCACATCTAAATGCTGGAGTTCATTTTTCTAGCTAATTGTCAAAAGAGGCAGTAATGCTTAACTTTGGCCTTGATTATTTTGAATCCTTCTTTGGCTGCTATCTTAAGGGCCCTGCTTATTAAGAAAATAGTCCTACCAAACTGATCTCCTAAAAACTGCTGTAACTGCAGGAACGTTATGGTGGAAGTTACTGTTAAGGCAAGTGAAATTTTGGAGAATGAAAAGCTTGTGATGTTCTGAGAGGAAAAAACTGTTAGTGGGGATTTGAACAGCTTGTTCTTCACTTTAAACAGGAGCGTTACTGATTCTGAGGCCTGAACACAGGTTCCTCAGTTTGCCTGGAACACGGGCACACCTGTGAAGACATGCTTCTAGACAAATACAGTATTCCAAGCTATTTTCCTGTCATATGAAATACATCTGACTGGTTGTTTTGCACTGTGCATTGGTCTAAAAAAAGAAAACATACCACCAAACCTCTTCCAAAACTATACACAGCCTCAGGTTATATCTGAAGCTTGTGACTGTCTTTCTTTGTGGGTGCAGTGTGATTAATGGTCATCTTCATGCATTCAAACAAAACCAAACCCTTTTTTTTCCCCCATACCCTCTTTTATAGGTTCCACTGCATGCTGCATAAAATAAAGTGTTTAAAGGTTCAAAAGAAAATGCCTTCTTAAAACTGGCAGTATTGCTATATTGCTATATTATCCAAATCTGTTTTCATTAATATAAAGATATAAGTACCTAAAGTTTAGAATGAGGCATATTTTTTTTAAATTGTGTTCTTGGCTTTGTATAAGTTGCAGAAAGGAGGGTGATTGGCAGCGTTAACAAATTATTTTTTTTTCTTGGGGTATGAGAAGATAACGTAGCTTGTTTTGTTTGTCATTCACAAAAAGGGATAGCAAGATTGATGACAGTTTAAACTTCCCTGTACGGATAGTTCGTCCCTGTCAATGAGAATGTGGTGTACTCCATTTTTCTTCTTCGTCGTCTGCTTCTTATTGTCAGAATATCTGGGAAGGTAGAATAAAGTATGTGTTTGTTTGAGTAGGACGTCTTTGTGTTATGACCTGGATATTCATCATCAGTCTTAGTTTAGAAGTGCTGAATTTGGTTCTTGGCTGGTCTAATCTGGCTGTGAACTAGCAACCTTGAGGTGAGGAGGTCTTTTACCATGTGAAATGTCCAGGTTCTTGAGACCGTCAGTCTTTAGACAAAGCCATCTCCTTACCTTTTCTTTCCAGCTCACCAACAAGGTGTGATGCTGATTTGAACTTAATTTATACAGTAAACAAAAATGAAGTCTATTTTTGTCAACGCTCCAATGCTGGAAAGAACAACAACAACAACAAAAAGAATGTGGTGCAGTGATTAATGATTGTGATTAACTCCCTGTAGATTGTGGCTCCATGCCCCAGTGATTCTTCTGTCCTTATTCTGGATAAGATGCTACATTAAGCACATATGCCTTCATCCATATAGCCTGATAAAAACCCGAAGGTTAAGCTTTAGGTTTTTTTATTTCATTAGTGCACTTCTAATGCTGAACGTGTAACTTGTGGTTTATTCTTCTGAATTACCCAAGATGGTGATGTGTAAGAGCTGAGTTAGCTTTATTTAAAATATTAATTCAATATGAAAGGGGGGAATTAGATGATAGTAAAAAAGAAATAACCATGCAATTAAATGCTCCAGACTACTTTTGGAGGTGCTGTCTTGTCACTTCAGAGTAATTTTAAAGTAGTGTTTGTTTAGCGTCAGTTACACAAAGAAATTCTGTAATTGAATGATTTAATACCAGCTGAAACCTGTGAGGTGTTTGCTGTACTTTTGCACCAAAAATATAACAACTTT
The DNA here is from genome assembly GCA_013399115.1 of Anseranas semipalmata. Lineage (NCBI taxonomy): Eukaryota > Metazoa > Chordata > Aves > Anseriformes > Anseranatidae > Anseranas > Anseranas semipalmata. The sequence continues at coordinate 172,699 of VXAA01000495.1, forward strand.
TAATTTCAGGCACTTTATACATTACACATTTACTACATACTCCATCAGATATGTAGGATGTCTTTAGTACTGTAAACTAACTGTGGATGTTGCTGAGGTGATTCAGACTTCTTCCTATTACGTTGTGAGGAAGCAGTTGATACAGAAATGCCTTACCTGCTGCAACCAAAATAATAAGCTTGGGCAGCTCCACAGAAAGCTGATTTACATGTTACTGTCTAACAGTAACAGGGGATTGCATCATTGTACAAGTTCTATTTTGAGAACTTATATGAAAAGTAAATTGCTGTTAATTATTTGTGGGAAGGACCCATGCTGGAGCAGCAGAAAGTGTGAGGAGGCAGGCATGGCAGAGTGACAGCAGTTCTCCTTCCCCATTGTGCCCAGCTGAAAAGGAGGTTACAAAAAAGAACCTGGAGGTTCTGGTGGACACCAAGTTGAACATGAGCTAGCGATGTGTCCTTGGAGCAAAGCAGGCCAATAGTGTCTTGGGATGCATTAGTGTTGCCAGCAGGTCAAGGGAGATGATCTTTCCCTTCGGCACTGGTGAGGCCCCACGTGGAATGCTGGGTACAGTTCTGGGCTCCCCAGTACAAGAGGGACATGGACATACTGGAGAGAGTCCAGCAAAAGACCACAAAGTTGATGAAGGGACTGGTACATCTCTTCTGTGAGGAGAGGCTGAGAGACCTGGAATTCTTCATCTGGGAGAAGAGAAGGTTCAGGGGGAATCTTGTCAATGTGAATAAATACCTGAAGGGAGGCTGTAGAGAGGATGGAGCCAGGCTTTTTTTCAGTGGTGCCCAATGAAAGCAGAAGAGGCACTGGGCACAAGCTGGAACACAGGAGGTTCCCGCTGAACATCGGGAAACACTTGTGTCCTGTGTGGGTGACTGAGCACTGGCACAGGTTGCCCAGGGAGGTGGTGGAGTCTCCCTGCTTGGAAATATTCAGAAGCCGTCTGGACATGGTCCTGGGCAACCTGCTCTAGGTGGCCCTGCTTGAGCATGGGGGTTGGACCAGATGGCCTCCAGAGGTTCCTTCCAGCCTCCACTGTTCTGGAGATCCCCCTGCCCTACTCGGCAGGGACAGGGTAGAGGAGTCAGAAATGAAGGAATTAAGTTGAGCCGTGGTAAAATGGGTGTTGGTAGAGGAAAGGTGGTTTAGCTTTTGTCTTTGTTTCTCGCCATCCTGTTCTGTTTTTAGTTAGCAGTAGATTAAGTTAATTTTCCCCATGTTGCATTTGTTTTGTCCATGATGGTAACTGGTAAGTGGTCTTTTTGTGACCCATGAGCTTTTCCATCTTATTTTCTCCCCTTGTCCTGTCTAGGATGGGGGGTAGTGAGAGAGGGCTGGGTGGAGGACTGGCAGTCAGCTAAAGGTCAGCCCACCACAGACAGAAATAAAAGCTTTTGGCTTAAAGCTTATTACACTTAGATTTTTAAATAATCCATTAGAGTGTGTATTAATAGGAAAAAGCAGAGAACTGGGGTTCACACATTACCATAGAATGATTATTATTTTTGTCTGTTTTAATCATGTTTTAGGACTGAAGAGAGACTCTTACAAGATGTGAATTTTTTGTGTAGTCCCATATATATTAATTTTCCTAGGTGCTTTCTTTACATGGATCTCATAAGTAGATTTTTCTGTTAAAAGTTACTATGTTTAAGAAAGCTCATTTATCATATTCTCTGAGAGCCATGATGAAAATCAAGTTAATCTCATCTTTACTATAGGAAATGCACCAGTTTGTTTGCTATAGATCTGTTCTGCAGATTTTTCTCATTCTTTGTTTGTTTTCCAAAACAAACACACTTTTGTATGCTAATTTCAGTTACTATCACCATGAAAATGTGCAGAAAATATGTTCTTGCCTGTCTTTGCAATGTTACTGCAATTATTATGCTGTTTTTCTTGTATCAGCACCTATTTTTTCTGTAGCTTTTGTTACAAAAACAAGAAAAAAAAATACCTCCCTAGAAGTAAATTTTAGATCCCTAGATAAAATTTAAGAAACAACTTACAGTTCCGTAACAAAGGAATTCTCTATTCCGGCTGGTTCTCCACAAAAATTTGGATTTACAATGAAACAGACCCTTTCCTGGAAAAGTAAATTGCTCTTTAAATACTCTGTAAATTCACAGCAGGAAGATGGTTTCACATATCATTAATTGGGTTACCAAACTCTTCTGGGATACAATACACTCTCTTTATATCCAACATATTCTAGCTGGCGTTTGTCAGAAGATAATGGTGTTTGTTTATTTTTTGGTTATAGCCATCTCTCTGAAAATGAAGAAGACAACCCATTTGAAATGGTACTGCTCTTCATATAGTATTGATTTTTTTCATTATTTAACAAATGTATTTCCCAACTGTAGAATTACTGTGATAATTCTGACTTTTATTTTGCTTAATACACTCGCAGAATTTTTAAGACATTTTATAATGAATGCTGTAATGGTGAATCCAGTTTTAATTCTCTAGTGGAAATTTATTATTGAAAAATGTCCTGTCACTAGAGCTTCATCGCTTCAGTTAATCAGCATTATTGTACGTAAGATGCTCCAGAGGAACATAAATGAATTTTTATAAGAAAGTGGAAACTTTTTTAATTGTATTGACCTATCTTATTGATTCGTCTTTCTCTGTAGTATAATACAAACCCTTTTTTCCTTTTTCTTCTCCCCTTCCCACCTTTCCAGGATGGTCTGCCATCCACTGTTAGTAAGTTCTACCATGTCTTGCTAAGACCTCAGGAAAATAAAATTGTGTGAACAATTTTATTTTATGTACTTTTATGTATTTTATTTTATGTACTCGATCTGTACTTCGCTCTGGTGAGGCCGCACCTCGAGTCCTGTGTTCAGTTTTGGGCCCCTCACTACAAGAAGGACATGGAGGTGCTCGAGAGAGTCCAGAGAAGGGCAACGAAGCTGGTGAGGGGTCTGGAGAACAAGTCTTACGAGGTACGGCTGAGGGAGCTGGGGTTGTTCAGCCTGGAGAAGAGGAGGCTCAGGGGTGACCTTATCGCTCTCTACAGGTACCTTAAAGGAGGCTGTAGCGAGGTAGGGATTGGTCTCTTCTCCCACGTGCCTGGTGACAGGACGAGGGGGAACGGGCTAAAGTTGCGTCAGGGGAGGTTTAGGTTGGATGTTAGGAAAAACTTCTTTACCGAAAGGGTAGTTAGGCATTGGAATGGGCTGCCCAGGGAAGTGGTTGAGTCACCATCCCTGGAGGTCTTTAAAAGATGTTTAGATGTTGAGCTTAGAGATATGGTTTAGTGTGGGCCTTGTTAGAGTTAGGTCAGAGGTTGGACTAGGTGATCTTGGAGGTCTCTTCCAACCTGAACGATTCTGTGATTCTGTGAACAAATGTTCAGTATAAGAATAAATGTGGAGCAGATGAATTTAGCAGTCCAGAAGCTCAGGAGAGTGGAGAATATCTCCTGTGAGATTTTTCAAACACGTTTTGAGCACTTTTGGCTCCCCTTTTTATCTGCTTGGCAGCTAGGAAGACCATTCATTCTTACATGGCATGTAACTATTTGGGTTTTGTTATACATCTGTTAGATTTTAAGAAAAAGGGCTCATTTCTAATGCTGGTGTTGTCAAAAACAGATCCAGGAGTATTGTTAAACTTTGAAAATTGTAATGGCAATAGTCTATTTCGAAATTCCCTTTCTTCTCACTACACCCGGTGAGCTATGGATTTGAGCGAGCTTACCAAACATCTGCAAAGAAACCGAGGTGTTCCAAAGTGAGACTCGGAATTCAGTATTCAGGTTCAAGTTTAATTGCATGAAGAAGCAGTCTGATTTCAGAACTTACCTTGCAGGGACTCAATAAAAATTAGATCACTTAGTTGCCTAATAGAGGAGCCTGTAAATATATATCTATCCAAGTGAATTTGGTTAAGTAGTGCCACTTGTGGGGAAAATCACCTAATCACCTAATTTGCTGTACAAGGTTGACCTTTTTAAAGATAATTTGTTAACATAAATTTGACACAGTTTTACAGTGCGAAGTGATTAGACAATCAATAAAACTTGTGCCATGTGCCATAATTAATGCGTGTTTCACATTGCTGTGAGGATGAGAATATCGTGCAAACTGTGCTGAACTCTGCTTGGTTCTGTTTAATACACTGTTAGGTCATTATATAGTACGCAGTGCCCCTGGAGTTCATCTGTAGTATCTGAGTTAAAGAATTATGGAACAACTTGCAGTAAGTGCTCTGTCCCTGCTAATAGTAAAATTGAGTTGAATGACTTTCTAAGAGGATTTCCTGGATAAGCTACAGCTCATAAACTTGGTCAATAGTGAGTTCATAGTAGTCTTACCATCTGTAGTGAATAAACAGGTTGATCAGATAATAGACACTAAGCTATGGGAACGTTGGCAGGTTCGCTATGATTGTTGCTGATGAAGGATGAATTGTGAGTGAGAATAAACAGTCTGTAGTCTTTGTTAGTGTAGCTGTCCGCTCTTTAAATATTCCTTTACATCTGTCATATTTTAAAAAACTAAAAATCTGGAAAGTGAGTTATAGGCAATATGGTGTTCTTGATATCTGTGGGATGTGACTTTAACTAAATAATATTAGTTCTATCCCATGGTTGAATTACCAGTTAATAGATGTTTTTAACCTGTAGGTAGAGTGTAATTTGCACAGTGCTTGATTCTTAGTTCATTTTAGCAGTTTCATGTGGCTGTTGTTTTGTTTTACCTAAGTAAAAAAAAATTTTTTCAGTTGAATGGATTCCTTACAATTCACCTGAAGATGCCTTGTGAAAAGGTACTTTAGTCATAGAAGTGTCTGGAAAAACAAGTTGTGTTTTTTTTAAGTAGGTCTGAACCAGTAAGCTCAAATTAGGTTGTTGTTTTACTTGATAGCACTTTTAATATATTTTTTTTCTTATACAAAATTTTAATACTGGTAGATTTGTACATTTTAGCAGGCGAACACTCAATCAAAAAGACTTAGGAAAAACATCAGAAGCTAATCATATAATGACAAATATGCTGAAACATTCACAAATGTAATGGGTAGGCCTTTCAGGAAAAGTAAGAAACTTCAGAGTCTTCTTTATAGATTACAGTGCCTCTTTCTTGCTGTCTTCTCTCAGGATTAATAGATGGGATATATATACATATATGCAAGCTTCCAAATTCCTTTCAAAACACTTTTCCTTTTGTTCTCTGGATGAGAAGTAAATAAACAAAAAAGCACCCCAGAATATATCTTTAACAGCAATGTGTCTCATGCCTCTTCATCAAATCTTTGGGATTTTGAATTAGTATTCAGTGTTAATAACGCGAAAAACAAACCCCAAACCTTCTTAGTAAATTATCCCAAGTATCCAAACTGCAATAGAAGGTCCATGATCCTAGAGAAAAGGTTTGAATGGAGTTGACAAGGTTAGTGAAATCTGCTTTGTGTAAGCCTTACCTGCCTTAAGATCATGAGGAAAGAAGACTCCAAGTTAACATCTTGGGTGAGAGATTAGACACTTGTTCCTTCTGGACAGTTACCTGATGGATGAACCTTAGGGATCCTGTGAAGGGGATGGTCACAGAGGATCTTACCCCTGAGACACAATTCTGAGATCTCAATAGGCAGTTTGTTTTTAATGCTAGAGATGTTGGAAGGAAAGTCTTTTCTCCAGCTCAGTAAGATCGGTCTGATGAAGTGGGTATATTCTGTGTTTTTTAACATTTCTGAAGATTGATTTTTTTCCTTGAAAGGAAAGGGATATACAGCACTTTGACACCTCAGTCTTAGTTTAGCAGAGATATTCTTGAGCGTCATCCTGAGGTGAACTCCCAACGTTTCCTAATGCTTCGTGAAACAGACAGCTGTTCTCTTTGAAGGAGCAAAATTCGAGTCTGAAACGTCTTCATCAGAAAGCTGAGAAGTAGGAGGGACCACCCACTCTCCCTCAGTTTATTTCTCTTGGCACCGGGCAGGAAGGATCTGAATGTAAATGATGGAAAGTATTGCCAAGCTGATCAAGATAGATGTCATTCACTGTGGTCAGATGATGCAGTTAATAACTGCTGGTGTTTCAGTCTCAATTGATCTTACTTAACCTTTGGAATTCAGCCTAACTCTAGGAATTCTGCTCAAAGTCTTGAATATTCCCAGTCCATGGTCTCTGCTGTTACTTTGAAGGCAAAAAGATTAAAAAAATGACTGCAGGAGTCTTATTGACAAATAAGGTGGTACTAGTCATCACCCAGTAGTAAGCTCACGTGAGAAGTTGAAAGGCTTTGGAGAAAAACATATTCTGTGAGATATGTGAACACAGTTATTGAATAAAAGTTCAATGTTAAGGCTTTTGCAAGGGCAATTTTAGTATCCTTCTGCCACAAACTCTTCTGCATACATAAAATTGTCTGCCACTATTTGCTTTCCCATGGTGTTTTATAGTGTAATACTTTGCATGTTAACAGAAATCCTCCATTATTGTCCTCTCAAACATATGTGGATTTGAAGGTTAGGTGAAATAAAATAAGATCCCCCTCTATTCTTTTCACTAACACAGGTGACAAATTTGTGTTTACTCAGTAACTGTGTACCGATCTGCTCTGAAAAAGTCTGTAGTTTGGTTGAATGTAACTTTTACAGTTGAGCCAAGATACTGATGTTCACACTGGTGGAAGTTGCTGAGGTTCGTAGTGCTAGGGCAGGTTTGGCTAAAAATAATCATGAAAGAATGCTTTCAGATCTGGGACTCATTTTTATCTTGAACTGCTCCAAACCTTGAGTTCATATTTAGCTATTGATTTTTGGTTTAACTGACTTTATCTTTGGATTTAGCTTTATAAAGATGTGATGCAATTTTAAATTGCAAAAGATATGGAACAACCTCGTTTACCTTCTTTGGGTTTCATCTACAGCGTAGTGCTACCAGAACACCTCACAGACCAATAAGGTGTCTCATGGTATTATGTTGCGGTATTACTGCCATTATCGTGTGCAGAACAGGGTTATCAAAAATCCTGATTTTGTTCAAAATGGATTGGCTTGTCTCTGGCAGAAAGCAAACTGGTGCCATGGTATAAATGTAGACATTTCTCCCCTGTACATGATGTCTGCATTTAGAATAGAAATTCTGAAATGACTGGACACTGATTTGGAGGTTCAAACTACAGGTAGACTTCAGGAACCTTCCTCCTTCAGTAGTTCGCAGAGTACACAGTGAGGTAAGACTTCTCGTAATTGCTGCAAAAAAACATGAACGTGTTTTAGAGAGTAGAGCCTATTTTGAAACATGCTTTCCTTGTGGTAGTTGCTGGATCAAGATGACAAATTGAAATAAAGAATAGCTGATTCCAAGTTCTGCGTATCAAGCTCTATCCCAAGTAACTGATCTTGTTGTCCTGGTGAATTGCCAAATCATTAAACTACAATTAAGTTCTAAGCATATGGAAGGAGGAATTGAATTGTGTGCCCAGATCCTTTGCTGAAACGCTCAGACTGCCTTTGTATTTAGAATTAACTACAGACTTGAAATTATTCACTGAACAGGGGATTCTTTGTGGCTTTTCACTAATAATTATTTGTAAAAAGCATAGGTACTTCAACCTTCTGAACCTCCTGGCAAGTAGATTAATAGCTTCTTGGCAGCAGATTACAACCACTGGTATGTAGTGGCTACCAGATGAGCATTAATTTAGTTTAATATTAAGCATGCAAAGCAAGTAGAGAAAATATAATCATTTATTATTATAATAGTTCTAAGTTATAACCAGCTGCATGATTTATGCTTCAATTAAACTATGCAGCTTGTATAAAGTCTTCTTCCTGTATTAATCAGGCAAACTGGCTCATTATTTATGACTAAAAAAAGCAGATGAGCCAGGGTTTCCAGTGATGACTGGGAAAGGTTTCATATTTGTAACACCCCACATATTAAGCATGGCAGGGAAGATGAAGCATTTCATATGAAAGAAAAATCTGATACTGTAGAATATTTTAGGATTCTATTACAATACTCTCAATCTGCTGTTACTCTGTAAAATGAGATTAGATGGTGCTATCATTTCCACCACTCAAAGCTCCCAGACAATTCGAAGTCAAGGGCTATCAGTGAAGGTGGTGTTTGGTTCACAGTTTTTTTGTTTTTCAAATTTGGTTGTGATTGGTAACTCACTAGGAAAGGTATGGTGAATATCAGTTGACATGACAGCAAAGGGAATTGGTAATTAAGCCAGGGCTTTACTTTCCAAGTTCTGTTTGCATCTCTTAGGCATATCTGTGTCTGAGGTGTTCTTGATCAACAGGAATGTCTCAAGATGGAAAATTTTTTTTCCATTTTACAGAACTTCTGTGAATTTTGAGATATTTTGCAAGTAACCAGAGTGATTCAACCTTTCATCTTTCCAGGGAGGAAAGGTGAAGTGTGAGGTGACTGAGACTGCTAGCTTAAAATTACTCATTGGGATCAGAGAGCCTTTCCTCTTCTCGTTTTAACTGGAGACATAAAGCACTGGCTCTGTCAGCTGTGTGAATACCCTGTGAGGCCTGTCAGTGGCTGTTCGCTGGGTTATTCCTTCTGAGTTTTTTCTCATGGGCTTTCATTAGTCATAGTGAAACTTTCACTTAAACCAGCACGTTGTGCTAAAACAAACAAAATAAAATTGAGGCTTGCACCACATTATTTTATTTACTACTGTGATGGAAGAAGCAAATGCATCCATCCTACCTACCCAGGTTTTCTAAAATTTATAAGTCCACAAGGTAGCATAACCTTATTTCTCCATCCTTCTCCTCTTCCCCCTCTTCCTACACACACACACACCACTTCAAGCTCTTTTCTTTGTCTGGAGTGGAGTGTCTTAAACCCAATCCTGTAATTTCTGAGATGGAGAGAATAATCTGTGCAGCTGACTAGGAAGAATGTACTTTAGCCATGATTCAGGGGCAGATGTTAGTGTTGGTGAAAATCAGTTGATTTAGTCAATGTGAATGGAAAGGTAAATTCATACTAAAGTATGTTTTTCAGATAGTTTTTCAGGTAGCTATCTGTTGTACCAAAAGATGTTCAGCCAATCCTGTATTAAGACGATAGACATCCATCCTTGATTTTGTCATCTGATAATTGTTGCAGTAGGCTTCTATTCTTTTGGCATTCTTTTATGCCAATGTGTTTAATGCACGTTTTGCTCCATCCCAAAGTTTTTATGATGAACGATTTTGCAACTGTTTCTTCCGCAGTTTTAGTTGAGTGGCTTGTCAAAGTAAACTGGTGTCTAGTCTGTGTTATGCATTTGCCCAAGTAGAGAACTGCGATCATCACATACTCTGATCACATGCAGCTTAAATGCAGTAAGTGTTTTGGTGAGGTCAAAAGGAATATGGTATCTAAGCACATTTCTTCCATGATGTATTATTTGTTCTTACCAATCATTACTAGCTTCACATTTTTCCTATGAAATGTTTTGTGCTCGTTCTATTGCTTGAGCTCTCTAATGATTTCCCAGCTGACTGGTTTTCTGTTTCTTCCTTGATTACACACAGACTGTACAACATGTTCTTCAGCTTCATGAAAATACACTCTTTGGGGCCTACTGAATTATTTCTGTGCTGAGTTAACTCATAAAAGCTTTGGTTTAGATTTGCTTGTTTTCTCATACTGGTCTCTATCACGTTGTATTTCCTCCCAGACTCCCAAATGTTAGCATTTGTTTTTTTCTTTCCTTTTTTCTTTTTTAGTGGATTCACTACCACCCTGAATATAAAATTAACTTCTTATTTCTTTCGACAGATTCTGCTTTGCACTTCTGCCTTTCATGTCCAGGTGATCTGCCATTTTTGATCTTAATTTTATGACCCTCCTCGGGTCCCTTACATGCCAGAATTCATGGTGTAAGTTTCTGAACTGCAATACAACTCTGCAAATAAGTGAAGAAAACAGTAGAAAGCGTGTGTTCTTATGTCTTCTTATTAAGTCGTTGAGCTATGTTATGCGTATTTATGCTCCTTTGTCACTGTGAGGTTTCCCACGCAGCACGGCCATGTTACGGTCCTGGCCTGATAGGTAAATGGCTGAATTGATGACATGCCCCAATTTTTTTGGTTCAACTACTCAGAGCAACCCACATGCCCCATTTTCTGTTTGGGTAGATGTAAAATGCATGTGTATCTGTCTATCTATATAAAAAGCAGGTAGATCCAAAAATCTTATACCTGTTACTTACTGTGTATCTAAAAGGATACAAAGCTAGTTTTTTACTTGTGTATATGTATGATATGTTTTGCAATCAGTATACATACAACAACTGCGCTTGTGTGTTGAAATAAGTCCTCAGGTTCTTTAAGTTCTTCATTCAAACATGACATCTTCATTCATACCATGAAATTCATCTTTCTGTGGAAGGTTAGCTTGGTATTTGTGCATTGTTGAATACTTTTAAGCCCCCCAAATACTCTGTTATATGGGATTTAAATGATGGGTAAGCTTTGTGCAATCTATACTTTTGTTATGCAGGTAGACTTTCAGCATGTCAGGATATTAAAAGAAACAAAAACAAGTTTTGTGTAGACTTCGGTTGGAAAGCCTTAAAAGAAAATAGCCTTAAAGAAAAAAGTTAATTTCTTATCTCATGTTACATATATCAGATCATAGGATGAACCTAGTTACAGAGTATCTTAGATGCCTCTTGTTACCACCTCCTGCTCAAGGCACGATCAGCTGTGGGATCAGATCAATTTGCCCAGGGTTTTATCCAATTGGGTCTTGAAGGATGGAGACTGCTCAGCCTCTCTGGGCAAGCTGGTCCACTGCTTGACTGCCTTCAGGTTGAAAATGTTTCCTTCCTTCTGTCTAGTCTCTGACTCTTCTATTTTGGTTCATGGCTGTTACCTCTTGTCCTCTTGAATTGCACCACCATGAAGAGCTGGTGTCTTGATGACCTCCTCACAGGTACTGGCGGGCTGCTGTTTGATCCCCCTGGAGATGTTGCTTCTCCAGGCTGAGAAAGCGCTGTTCCCTCAGCCTTTCTTCACAGGACTGGTGCTCCAGCCACTGATCAGATTGGCGGCCGTCTGCTAAATGTGCTGTAGTTTGTTTGTGTTCTTGTGTTGGAACGCACGAAGCTGGATCCTGCGTTTGAGATGTGCTCTCATGAGCGTTGAGAAGAAGCAGATTGTCTCTTGCCTCATCTCCTAGCTGGGCTGCCTCTCGGTGGTCAGGGCGTGCTGCTGATGAATGCTCGGCTTGTGTTTGCCCGAACGGCAATGTCCGAGTTTGGAAATGGGAATATTGTGGGTGACAGTGGTGGAACCTGTGGTAAAATGGAGGTGAACGACATCCACTACCCTCCTCTCATCATTCCTTTGTGGAAATAAGTTTTATTCACTGAATCATACCAGGAACAGAAAAAGTGCATTGAAATACCCTTAGAGGATAAAGCTGTTAAATCATGGTCTAAATTAACACACAAAAACAACAAAAAGCAAACAAGAGCAGCAACAACAACAAAACACAAACAAACCTGAATTTGTGTTTGTTTTTCCAAGTTTTTAAAATTCTGTTGTTTTTACTTTCTTGTTCATTGTTGTTAATGTTTCTAATGCATTTCATTAAACAATCATTATTTGACTAATGAAGTTAGTTAAGTGTGTTTGGAGTTGCTAATGACTTTTTCCAGGCGCTTATTTTCTGATTCTGAAGTCTATCAAAATGATCAAAGAGCTAGAGGAAATAGCACGCTGGTGCTTTTTGATGTATTTTCTTTGCAGAATATGTAGTTTCTGTTATCCTGTGATCAAAGACTACACAGTGACTGCCATAGTTACATGGTTGCTCCACCAGGGAAAAAGTAAATAAGAAGTGATTATAAATACTGGTTTCTGTGACAGCTCTGGGCTATTGAGATTTGGGGTGCTTGGACAGAGTAGAATTTACCTAAATATGTCCTGAATTGTAAAGGGGTCTGTTTGGGAAAGGAGGCCTGTGTAGGAAGAGTGTATGGCTTTTTTTAAATGGAGAAATGCAGGAGCATAATAGTGTCTATTAAAAGCAAGGCAAATAAATTACGTAAGTCACATACTATGTGTGATTGTTCTTCTGTTTCAAATGGTAAAATAAGAGGATGAAATGTGAAAGTAACAAATTCAGAGGATGCTTTATGAAGCATTAGAGAGCCTTTTTGTCTACTGCAGGGGTGGAAGCTTTTGGCTACGTGTTAGTTACAAAATGACAGCACCTTTTCTCGAGGTTAATGGCTACAGTAAGACTGTATCTACAGACATACCAACTCAACCTCACTGTCTACATCTGGAATACTGTGCTTTTTGTTTTTTTTTCCTTCCCTGATCCAAAGAAATTAATCAAGGATATCTAGAATAAACAAAAAACAGGCTCTCTTGTGCTGTCCCCCAGTTTTCCTGTGGAAGATATAATCTTTTTTAATTGTATAAGCATTATATCTAATGGTCAGCATGTGCATATAAAAAATTTGGAAACAGATTTGTAAAGTAATTTTAAGGGCCAGTGGAAGAAATAGAATCATTCTAATGCAAGAAGTATTAAGCTAGCCTGAAAACATATTTTCCGCATACGAAAGCACTGTTTCTCATACAGAAAATGTAGATTGAATGGAATTTCAGAAAATTACAAAGATAACATGAAGAACATCATAAACTCCCTTGAGACAATGTCAGAAGTCCCATTTCAGGTCTAAGGAAGAAAATCGGTGTGTATTAAATCGGAGCATAAAATGTTTAGTTTCTGATTTGATCTTTTAGTGTTTTATTTGCTAGGATAACAATAGTAAACTATACATAGAAGCTTGTTTGAAGGAGGGGGTCTAAAGAAGGTGAATATTTAAAACTGAAAGTTCTAAAAAAAGAGTTATTCCTTAATGCTGTCAGACTTTATATTACCTTACTGTTTCCTTGTCCATATAGATGCATACATGGTAAGAACTGAGAGAGATTGCTAACCCAGTGGGTTAGCTTAGGCACTGTAGGAACTCGGTCTTGGTGCTGATGCCCTTGTTTCACTCTCTGGTGCCTAGGGTAAGAGAAGTGTGATCTCCACTCTTGAATATAGAACTTGCCAGTTCTGCATTATGTTGTAATAGTTGCTAACAAAAAAAAAAAAATGTGATCATACTAGAATAAAACCCAGTGAAGTAGCACAGAGGGTAATCCATTACTTAAGTTTTAAAGCTTGCCATATGCTAAGAGGCCCATGGTATTATGTAGTAATAAGAAAGGCCTACAGAAGGAGTGATGGAAAGAAGCTTCTGGGGTGGGGTTGGGGAACCCTTGGATGTTTCTGGCTTGCTATCTTCTCAACAGATTCCTCAACCAAATGTTAAATACAACCAAGTTGACCAGGCAAAAAAGGAGAGAGTGTCTTTCCCTGTGAAATTGACCTAATTAGAAATTTGCCTTTGTAAAATATAAACATCTATTTAAATGACATACACTTAATTAAAATCTGTTAAGTTTACATGAATGAGTGAGAATTGGGCCTGCAACATGCACTGCAGATAAATCTTCGCAATGTGACGTGCTCTGTGTGTGACTCTTGGGGATTCAAGTGTCCACCACTATCATCCTGTGTACTAGAAAGCCTGTGTTATCAGTTATTACTGGTTCCTACAGTGCTTTCTTTATTTCTTGTGACCAGCGTGGTCAGGGCAGATCGAGTATTACTCTTTAGAATGGTAGGGAGTTAAAGTGCCTTGCCAATTCTTATAAATCTTTTCACTATATAGACTGAGGCATGGCTGCTTGTTCCTGCTTAAGACATGCTGAATTAAAATATACGAGTATTTATTTCATCCAAAATAGACAAGAGAGTTCTATTGTGTTGTCAGAAGTTAATGGCTAAAGAAAGTACTGCATGAAAAAAAAAAAGTGCAATACTTAGATAAATTCTCTAAGGTAAGTAGCAGGGTAAACTACTTCAAAGAAGTATAAAACATGTATTGTATTTAAAACTATCTATAGTTACCAGAAAAAGGTAATTAGCTTTCAACTGCCAGTGTATGTATGGCCTGAGTGGGTACCTACAGGATTTCATTGGTCTTAATGAGGGATGATGTAGTAAATTGATGTTTCTTTTTCAGTCTTGCTTATTTGGTAGATAGAATCATAAGAAGGAAAGGGATGATAATGGCTCACACATACTGATAAAGCACATCTAATAAAATTAGGCTAGATATAAAGGTTAATTTTTTTCCCCACCATGGAAGTCCAGAATTCTGGCCGTGCTTGAATGAGCCGTCAGTGTGTTACAGCCTCCCTGTCTGCCGGACTCGGGTCCCCTAAAGGGGAAGAGGTTAGAGAATGACAGCGATGCAGATGCTTGAGCACAGACAGAGAAAGGAAACCAAATTGTGTGGTGGCATTTTCGGGCCAAATGGGCAATTAAGACCATGTTTTTTAGTTTTTGTCTGTTTATCAAAGATAAACAGCTGATCAGGTTTTGTGTAAGTGGCCTGGCTCAGCCTTGAGTTGGACTGAGTGAACCTAAGGACCTTGGTATTCTTTTCTAGTGCTCGAGGAATTAAAGTGCTCCCTGAAGCACGGCTACTAAAATTCCTGGCTGTCTCTTTACAGCCTTTGCTTTTAATTCCTTAAGACAGTGCATTTGAGAGCATTACTAAAAGCTTTTACAGTGCTGGTTTAACATCTATTCATTACTCTTTTGGGAAGAAAAAAAACAACTTTGTTTTGCTTGCAAAACAGTAATAGTTATAACATGGGCTTGCTCTGTGGAAGCTGATTACAGTGAGAAAAATGGATGCTGGATGTGGAAATCACACAGCTGTCTCCTTTGACTCATTTTAATCCACAAATTGGCGTGCAGTTTAAAGTCAAAACACAGGTACTAGAGGTTGGAGTTCAGGAGTGACCTTTGGAGTCTCATATTGGAATCTGAAATTCTGATTTTGATTGTACAGTGGCATGTTTGTAACTATCCTAGTGAAGAAATACCTTCAAGTTTTTTGCATTGAGTGTAATCAAAGCAGTAATTTCTAGGGAGCCTGAAAAAAAAAAACTCTTGAGATCTAGTATGAATTACTCAAATATGTTCCAGTAAGATTTCATCTCTGGATTTTGCTGGTTTTGAGGTTCTCGTAGTGCTATGCAAGGAAAGCCTGTCCCTGACCAAAGGGAGAAGTTCGACTTTGTGAGTCAGCTACTGCAGCCTGCATCGTGGGCCTGGGAGCTGAGGGGCAGTGCTGGCATCCTTACCTCCTCCAGGAGAAGGGGAGGTGGGATGAAAGGTGAGAGAGGGGCTGGTTTCCTCGCATGGTAGGCAGCACTGCTTCTTGGGATATTAAAAAGTCATTAAACCAAGAAACACTGATGTCTACCTCCTTGCGCCTTCTTGTAGGAGAGGGAGAGAGTCACAAGTACATGTCCTGACAAAAATAATATACAGAGTGAGGGGAGGCTACTTTTAATCTTGTAAACCTTCTTTCTACATGGCAGGTAGTCTAAAACTAAACAAAACCAACAATTATACATGGAAAATTTGTTAGCCAACAGTTATGTTTAGTAAGGACATAATATTCTTAAAACATACTTACAGCTGTTTGGAAACAGCACTTCTGAAATGTCTCCTGTGCTAATGCTATATCCGAAATATTTCAGTTAGCAGCTGTTCTGGGTGGATGCCAGAAGCAGTGCGTGTGAGAGGATGGTGCTATGTGTTGTGGTACTTACTCTGCAGAATATTGTATATCTTTGTTTTGGTAAGGAAAACCAAAACTGAAGCTACATGAAAAATACCTAATTGTCGGGTGATTTTTGCTATTCTCTGTGTGACATTTCTAGAAGCAGAAAAGAAATTATTAAAAGACTAGAAGTTCAGATGTTGAAATATTTTCCTGTTTTATTGCTGTTGAGCCTTTGAAAATAAAGGTAAATGGTTTAGTAAGTACAAGCTTTAGTAGCGCAAAGGTATCATTATTTTATACTGCATTCTGAATACAGTACTGAAATTTGGCTTTGGCTTTTTTATTTTTATAATAGAGCATTAAGTTAATTTTCTGTGAGATTCATCAGGATTATTCTGACTCAGTTAAGGTGCCTGTAGGTTGACCAGATCAGCTTTTTTTTTTCCACTTTTATTTTATTGGAATTGTTTAGCTGCTCGTTCACTAAAGTAACTTTTTTACTGGGAGTAGCAGAAAGTTTACAGAGCTTCTGTACACATTTTACTTGATAAGTGGATAAATGGCCTGGTGCAGCTGGCTGCATGATAAAGGTGCCATTCAAAGTGTCAGCTGATAATGTGAAAAATTAGTAAATTTGTGAGAGTCCAAGTTTTTCCAAGTTTTCCTTGGGAATAGGATTAAGTTTGTTTGTTTTCAATATGAATCTGTATTTAAAAAAAAAAACAACCCCCCCAAAAAAGCTAACAGCTGAATACTAAAGCTTGACATTGATTGCTGCCACTAAAAATGAAGGATCACTTAACTTTTTCCCAAAATTACATTAGAAATTTCAAACTGTGCTTTTTAGCTCTCAGCTGTCCAACTAATTTTAACAACTAACACATTTTTTAAAGCTTCAGTAATGTTGTTAGAACAGCTTTTGACTTAGAGATTGATTATGTGGGGACCATTCAGCAATGACTGTGGTAAATTTCACCTTTCAAATGATTGAGATGGAACAGGCTCATTCTCCTGAAGTTTGGGCTCTTTGGTGTAGATTTCTAATCTAATCTTAATAGTTTCATTTTAGGTGTTGAGTCCAAGATTAATTGCAGCTGTTAACGAGTGCAGGAAAGCTACTTACTGATACTGTTGTATCCTAGCTGTTAAGTTGCTCATAGCAAGCTCCCCATAGCTCATCCCATTCTATCAATTTGCAAGATAGGCTAGAAAACAAAAAGCAAAAATCAGAACCCTACTTAATTCACAAAACCCTATTTATTCATAAAACCTTATTTAGTTGATATGGTTAGCCTTGTTTAATTCATTTGCTTGAGTCATGGTAGAGAGCGATTAAAGGTCACTAAATAAGAGCAGCCATATAGTGAAAGATCATAAATTTTCAGAATAAGAGTGTGCCATAGAACATATTTAGGTTTCTGACAGATTTAAAATTTTAAGTAGTAAAAATTTCTAAAGAAGAATAGCAGTCTGTTAGTCGGGGAAAGGTACTAGAAGGGAAAACTAACAAAAAATATATTCAGGGTCTTGGGGTGAAGTGAAGTTGGATTTGAATGGGGGGATGCAAAACTCCCAAATTGAAGGGGCAGAATGTAGTGCTGCTGCTTGTGCTTCATCATGTCTCTTCTCCCTGGACTGTTCATAAATTTACTGCTGTGTTCTGAGGAGGCATGTGTGTGAGCTGTTATGCCCCTGCACTCTTGTTGTGACTACAGGAAGGAGTGTGCTGGTACCATCCCAGCGGTTCACCCAGGTTGCAGGTGTGTCAGGGAGCCTCAAGAAATGAATCTGCTCTCTCAGGGCTCCTTGGAAGCAGGGAAGTTAACCCTGCTCTTCCAAACCATGCTTAAGGTGAGAAAATGGTTAGGTAGGAGACAAATGCTCAAATAAAAATGATGTATGTTTTTGTGCTATTCTGGTAATCCTCTGTGTTTTAGGACTAGGTCCACTAGGCCCATTAAACTTATTATGGGAGAATGTTCAGCCTATAAAATGTTAGAGTATGTGGGATTCCTGATGATGAGCTCACTGATAACTGAGAAGCAGGCACTATTTTTAATTCATCACATCTTTACAAGGTTGATTTCCCTGTCCCCTTGGTGGTTTTTCCAACAGAAGAGCAATTATTTCAGAGGCAGGTGTCATTTTACAGTATATGTAGGGAATCGGCAACATATTCACATTAACACCATATGATTTTTAGAAGAGAGAGTCTGAAAACTGGAGATCTTAAAAAGGGAATAAACTACCGTGATGCTGGTGTGTATGTATACCTCTAGTAGGAGTTAATATTTGGCTATCTGCGGACAGAGTTGCCTAAGATAAACGTAGTGATAGAGCCAGTTAGATCCAGAATGTTCATTTTTCTGGGCTACTTCACAATTTGGGCGGGCATTAAAATATTTAGATTAAAAAATCCATTGTCATGTAATTGAAATTTCAAGTTACTGTACATGACTATTAAGTATGCATTGTAAGTTGAAAGTTGTTTGTAAAGAGGAAAACAACACAAAAACACCCCTTTCAATGACAACATTTCTCTTAATCTCAGAATAATTCTGTTCACTTAGATTTTCCCCTTCCTTAGCTCTGCTCTCCCAGAGGCCCAACCAGCGTCGCTCCCTGGCTCGGCTCTGGCCAGCGGCGGGTCCCTTTTGGAGCCGGCTGGAGCTGGCTCTGACCTGACATGGGGCAGCTGCTGGGCTCTGCTCACAGAGGCCACCCCTGCAGCCCCCAGCTGCCAAACCCTTGCCATGAAAGCCCGTTACAGAACCCTCTCAATGCATGGACTGAAGTGTAAAGAGTAAACCCCCAAAAGAAACCTCAGTGATAACAGTGGAAGGATTTGAACAGTGGGGAGTAGGAAAAATACTGTTTCATAAATAAAACATGGATAGTGTATACGTTGTTTTGCAGGCAGCACCCCTTACGCATTGAGATGGACTTTCTGCTGGGGTAACTGCTATCCTAAGGAGGAGGTTTGAGTATAATAGGGATTCTGTAAATAAGGTGAAACTGCTGCATGCGGGAGTATAGGTTCTCATTTATTATTCCTTTAAAGAATAGCATTTTTCATCAATAATTCAGTTTTACAAATCATTATTATGCTGTAAATTATTAAGTTGCTTAAATTATTCTCTGTATGTAATATGCAAGTTTGAAGGTATAATAGACTTTTATATTTTTCACCAGATGACAGAAGCCATTCTGCTCTTGTTATCCATTCATTTGGAAAGACTGCAGTTCTTAATTTTTTATTTTGTTTTATATAACTGATTCAAGTTTTGACTGAAGAGTTATTTTGCCATGTGGGACTTGGATAAGTGAATAGCAGAGGACTTTTAGAAGAAACAATTTCCTGTATATTTAGGGAAAAAATTATAGGTCGTTAAATATGCATGTGTATTTAAAAATACCGGTAAAGACTAAAATTCTCTTGTGCTGTGTTTAATCAGAAAGAGAAAAACAACAACCCCAAACCCACCAAACAACAACACAAACACAACCCTTGGAAAGAGGTAAGTCCTATACGCTGGTAAATCACGGGTAGTATTGTTAATCCAGTTGGAGATGGACAGTATACTAATGTAGCTGGCATTTGCAGAAGAAGCTTTTCTGCTGCAACTTGTCAGCTCAAGGATATTTTGACCAAGTTAGTGTTAGAGTATTGCCCGGTATTATCTCCACTCATATTACTTCAGCTGATTTAAGACTTAACTGTACAGCTGAAATGCATCTATGAGGTGTTTTCTTACACTAGCCAATGCCATCCTGCAGAATGTCATTTTGTGTTCATTTTGTCCATATGTTTGTTTCATTATTTCTCCCTTTTGGCCTATACAGTAACACTGCTCTTAAATAATAATAGTAATAGTCTCATGCACAATTGTTCTGCTTACAGATGCTTTTCTTTTTCTTTAAATGTTAGTAGTCATACTGCAGTCTGATGGGACACCTTTCTTTTTTTTTTCTTGTTGAGCAGCAGCAGATTTAATATATTGCATATAATTGCTTGTCTCTTCTCAAAGCAACTGAATTACTTCAAACCAATACAAAAGTAATATTGATGGTCACCTAGCATTCTCCTAAGGCAAAGAATGGCTGTGGTCCTTGTCAGTTATCAATAACTAATTTGTTGAATTAATTCATCTTTCATTTTCATTGTAGTCCTTCACATGGTTTTCTTCCATTCCCCCTACCCCATTTCCTGTAATAAATGTAATAACAATATTAACTTGGGCAAAGCAAAGTTGTAAAAACCTTGGCTTCGACTGATTACCATTGCCAAAGCATCATTCAGTTTCCAGGCAGTATCTCATTATAGTTGTTTTCATTGTAGATTGCAGCAAGTATTAATAGATGAGATGAATGTAGTCCATATCCTGATGAGAGTCCATTATTTTATTTTCTTGTACAGAGGAAGAAAAGTGACAAAACCGTATATTTCTCTGCCAATTTTTGGTAATTTGGAATCAGTCTGAGTGATTTCCCAAGACTGGTTTCTAGCAGTGTGAATCCTTCAGAATGCAAGAACATGGCTTGAATAGTTACAATCTGAGCAACCAGTTTACTGTATGAGCTGCGGCACAGCCCCAGTCATAGGATGCCCTTATTGAGATTCAGATCCTGTTTTTATTTTGTCTGGCAGTGAAACAGCAAACTGGTGGGAATAGTCCAGCAAAAAATTGATCCCCCTTTTCCTAAGTTTTAGTCTTGGTAAGAAAGAAAAATCTTTACAGCTGTGTTGCACTAATTAGAGGTAGGCAGAAAACTTGAGCTTTGTTCTTGATTTGTAGCTGTTCCTCTGAGTGATTTTTTTCCCCTTTCTGAACACTGTCTTTTTGCCCCTCAGTTACCTCCTTGTCTTTCCACAGACAGGGAAATGAAGAACCGATGAAAATTTTTGTTTGCTAAG
This sequence comes from Anseranas semipalmata, assembly GCA_013399115.1. Lineage (NCBI taxonomy): Eukaryota > Metazoa > Chordata > Aves > Anseriformes > Anseranatidae > Anseranas > Anseranas semipalmata. The sequence goes on from VXAA01000495.1 coordinate 193,267, forward strand.
GATCAAATAATGTTCTTGTATGGAGTTGTTTTGGAAGCTTTAGTGATCTCCTGCTAGTGAAAAATAGTACTTTTTAAATGTGCTGTCTTCAAGTAATCTCCAAAAAGTCATATTTATGTACTTCTCATTAACATTTCTTGCCTAATAAAGAAATGTCGAGGACAATGTACTTGTATTTGGTGTTCGTTGTGGTCTCTAGATACCATAACATCTCCTTATTCTTGAGGTTCTTATAATTATTCTGGAAAGGCATCTGACTGCAGCCTAAGAGAAGCATGAGAGTGGAAAGTTCTATGCAACTTCAATTTAATAAGCATGATACTGGGAAAGAAAAGAACTGTGTGGAGTCAGGGAAAGAGGTATAATCTGTTGTTGAAAAGGTGGAAAATCCCTTAGAGAGACACCAGTCAGGCTGTAGTGTAGTTCCTATAATGATGTTAGTCTTTAGGAGCCTCTAAAGTAATTCTTGAATTGAACTTATAATAAAGAGAACTGTTTCAATGCCTTGCATGTCAGTCAAGGCACTATTATATATGGAGGGATATATAGGAAGATAAGAGTGAAGAACATATACACAGATGAGAGCAGTATGTGTAGTGGAAACCTGTTTTTCTTGAATATTGCTCAGAATCCTCTGTTCTTGTCATAGTTGAATATTCTTCTTACCAGAACTTCGAATAAAGATCAGAAGTATTTGACTTGCACAAGCTTTTCAGTCATGTAAACTGTGTAATCCACAAGTTCTTCCTTTCTGCTATGCATACTTTCATAATATTTTATGTTGTTTTTAGATTGATATTTCAAACAACAAAAATGTCAGTTATGCAAATAGTAGAAGGTAAATTTTGTTAGGTGTTTGCTATTGGACATATTTTTTTAGTTAATTGAAAGCCACAGTTGTGGTTGCTTACTGGTCTGGGCAAATAACAACAGGTTAAGTAGCTCCAGCTGCTTCTAGTCTGGGTGGAACTTGAACCCCAGTTTTTCTGGCCTTCCCTATTTGGTGAATGGATGGAACACCCCAGCACTAACAGACTTGGCACACTTCTAGAGCTCTTTAAAATGGAGATTCATTAGTGAAATGCCAAATGGAACAACAAAAAAGGTTGTTTTATACAATTTGATGTGCACTATAAATTTGTGCATAATAAAAAGATTTTTTCCACTTCTTCGAGGTGCTTTGTAAGGCACTGAAACAAGAAAAGTATGATTGCTTGCGTATGTACATGTATGCATTAAGAATGTATCTACTTTAATGAGCAGAAAGGATAAAAGCCTCAGTCCACTATAAAACAATTTTAATAGTACGCAGTTCTAATAATGCAAACAGGAAAAGGCACTCTGTAAAACTCAACAGAACAAAAATAAAAATTTGTTATGATAGGACACCAAAGGTCAAGTGTAACACTATACAGTGAAACATATTCAGGGATGACTTGTTTTAATGTTGTGAGGACCAAAATATAATGTTCTCTAATGGTTTGGAAGCTGTTAGCAGCCAAAGATTCAGCACAGGAATTGAGGGTTTGTTTGCTTTGTTTAGAAGTTTCACTAATGCTGTTGAGTATAAATTCCCCAGATAGAAAACAAGGTTTAGATGCAATGATTCATCATTGACTTCTTTTCCCTGAATATTTTCAAGTAGAGAAGCAACCTAACTGGGAATAAATGGATTATGTAAATCTATTCTAAAGCTGGAAGATTTAGCTGAAGGGCAAAAGGTCTGTAAAGGATTGCTTTTACTTGTATGCACTGTAGAGGCATAATTGAACATTTATGTGCATAGATAGGTTGGTAACCACTGCAATTGTTTTTTAAAACTAAAGTTTCAGTGGCAAATAATAGAGCTCAGAATCCAAAGGAAGAATCTTCTTCCCAATACAGACTGTTAAAAGGTGTAGAATTCTAGACAGAAGTGACATTTACTAAATCAAGCTTTTATGCAATAATGGCGTACAACTGTGAAGCTTGTGCGCTAACACACATTTATTACCATAAATCTTTTATTTCTATAATACACAATTTTATACTTTTTCATATACAAATGACTATCAGAGAGCTGTAACAAAAAGGCAACTTTTTAGCTGTGTTACAGCTGGAGGCAACTCCAGTTAAAACTTGAGATTTGTATAGGGCCTGTCCAACAGTTTGAAACCCTGAAATAAAGGACAAATAGGGGATATCTTAAAATTCAGAAGCTTTGCAGTTGACAAAACTGTTTTCTTCTGAAAAATGATGCGATTGTATCTGACTTCCATAAGAAATACTACATTGTGTAGATTTTGTGTATTCAGGGATGAAATATATTTTACTTGGATGTCTCTTGCATTAACCCAAGTGAGAATGAGCTGGACTGTATTGACCAGTGACCTCAGAGATACATCCATTCTTTTGAGGAGGCTGCACAGTTTGACATATTGCTGCTCTCAGTAGTTATTTGAAGGTGACTGCAGTATTTTTTATGAATTTGTTTCGCTTTTGTAAGAGTTTTTAGATATGTCACGTGCTTTTGTTTTTCAGTTGTTCTATAATGTTACTGAAGTAGCTATTTAGAAAAAAATACTAGGCCACCACCGTTCCTATAAATAAGGGTTTGTGTTGCAAAAGAAGCACTTTAGTGCTTCAGAACCCTGTTATAGAACTCCTAATTTCTCGTTAATCATTTCTGTGATGCTTAGCAGACTTAGAATGGAGGCAGTCTTTTCTCCTTCCTTTCACCTATTTTGCCTCTGAGCAGGATTTCACAAATAAGATGAAGAATTGCAAGAGAATAAGGGGTCAGCTTGGCTGTTGCAGCTGAGTGACTCTGAAGATACAGTAGAATCTTGGTCTTCTGTCATTGCAGTGTGACATTGAGCCAGTCAGTACATTGTTAAACTTTGAGTAATTTAATGAGTAATAAAGTTGTTTTGTTGTTTTATTTTTTATTAACAATAAAACATGGGTTTAAAAAAAAAGAAAAATGAAAAAGTTCTTTTTCACTTACCTTTTCTGCAATATTCATGTGTGAATTGAAAAAAATTCCTTAACTGATATATTAAGAATGACAGAAATCTCCTGAAGTATAATTGGCTTTGATAAAAGAATGTTGTTTGATCAGCTCCCAGAAGTGGTGGTCAGAACTTCTTGGCTTGTCTTCCATCAGTCAGCTGCTATGTGAGCTTGGAGTTTGTATATATCAAGTAATGGGATGGGCATAATAAAATTATCTGCTTCACATGGGCATTAATCATGAGAACCTCAGATGGAAGATGCTGCATGACTGTCACGTTCTAATTTATTTTGTGTATGTTCAGAGGTGCTTGCTTTTGAACATGTGAATGTTTTTATAGCCCAAATCAATTCCAGAGGATCTTTATTAAGATAAAGGATGATCTACTTTATGATATACTCTGCTGTTTTACTTCAGTAGGCCTGTCTCTTTTGAATTGTTTGATTGTGAATGGTTCCCAAAAGGATCAACCACTTTTCCCCATGTTATAAGAAATGATGCAGTTTATCAATATGTCGTCCTCTGTTACCAGAGCCTGATAAATCATACAAACCAGTATCCTTTTTTAAAAAAAGGAGAAAAAAAAAAAAAAGTAGTTGGGGCCTCATAGAGCTAGTAAAAATAAGCAACAAAAGGCCTGATTTTGTGTAGGGCTACATGTGTAAGACTATGAAAAAGCTACAAAAAAAGCTAACTACAAAAGAGTAGGGTCATTGTTTATTAGATTCAATAGATTTACATTTCCTATTCTTAAATTTTCTATGCGTTAAATTCTGTATGCGACTTTCAGGGGAAAACAATCCTGTCTGCAGAGTATGCAAAAGCAGCAATGTTGTCAGTCTGGTAAAGAGGAGAAGACTGCTTAATCCTGCAGAAGTACCTTAACCTACATCAGCAATCACAGATGATGCGTGGGAATGGTGATGAAGGATGAACCATCATTCTCATTTCATTCCCTTTCTTCAGTGGGTTAGGTAGTTGTACTTCCAGTCTCGTCATTTTACATAAACACTGAAAGAGGAAAAAAAGAACACAGAATAATAGGGCAGTAGTCTAGAGGCAAGAATGTAGGTTAAGAAGGGAAAACAGGAAATTAAAATGGAAACTGCAGATTATTTTTATGTAGTTCAAAGGGCATTCAGTTGTACCAAATTGTACCAAGCAGAGTTTTAAAGTTCTTTTTTCCTTTTAGGAAAAGGATTTAGGATTCCTTTCTAAATACAAGGATGGCTAACATCCTTGCTATCCTTGCTGCTTCAGCAGTGCTGGGTTAAGGGCAGAGACTGTAGAGCAAACTCATGCTAAATATTTCACTGAGATCAGCTGGGACCTTTAGCAGATAATTAGGTACTTGAGTAGGTCAAGACTTCTCCTAAGCTTGCTTTTCTGGATTAATGTAATAGATATCTTTTTCTTCTTTCTTTATGAACCACTTTCTTTTCAGCATGTCTGGACATGCCTAAAATGACGAATCAGTCTTGAGTAAAACTCTGATCGGGTGCTGTAGCATTGAATGCCCTTTAGGAGCCCTGCTGATTTGCTTCCGGCATGTTGATTGCTTTTACTGCCCTCTGAAACAAACTAATGGCAATAACAGGCCCTGGGCTGGATGAGAATGGCTTCCAGGTTTTGGGCTTCCACCAGTGCCGGATGTGTTCATCAACTGTGCCTTCATTACTTGTTTTAGAAGTTGAATCTCTATTGACTTTTAACTCCCTGTAGCCCTGAAATGAAGTGAAAAGGGCTGCTTGAGGAGAGTTAGACCTTAGGATAAATTCCAAATAGGGAATATGGTTCATGGATAAGAAGCTTTTTATATTCTTGAAGCATTGTGTCTTAGAATATTTGGCTTTTATCACAGCTAAATAATTAAAACAAGAAATTCAAAGTTCTTGTTAAACTATTTCAGAGAGCTTTTTTGTAGTGATTGAACATTGTACAAGCAGAACTGTCGGTAGTGATAAAAGATGAGTAGGATACTCGAGTGGAGTAGCTGGAAATAAGCGGGGTGGAGGGGAAAGGAGGAACAGTTGGAAAGGAGATGGGAAAGAAGTGTCTAAGAGGAGACAGCAGCAGCAGGAGGAGGAGGGGATACATTGTAACAAGAACTGAAGTATATGTCTTGCCACCATATAAAAAATTAATTATCTTAGAATTGTGGAGTGTTTTCACAGAGCAACTGGATCCTTTTGCTGGTTTGTTAGCTATGAAGTTGTTGACAGTGTGTTTTTAGTATATAATATCTGCCATTTTCATAAGCAAAGTTGTTTTTTTAATAACAATACACTCATAGAGGATTTTACATTACTGCTTGTGTAAACATAGATATTTGGAAAAAGAGTTTTTAAAACAAGTAATTCACTCTTCTTGAACAGCTGCTGTTTCATATTCAAGAAGAACTTGCCATGTATGCTGTCCTGTGGAGAGGCTACTTTCATTTTGCCTCTTCTAATGACTTCCATGTTCAGATGGAAGAATTTATAGGAGTTTTCTAATGGAAAACCACGATCCATCCAACTCGTATGGCACTGCTGTAAATTACATAATTAAGTCAAAAATCAGTCCATGTCTTCCTTTAAATGTTAACTGTACTTCACCGGGGCAGAAGCTGCCACTGTGTGGGTGGTGATCCCCTAGAAGTCATGAGTGGGACTCCATGAGGGGTCTTGCCCTGCCATGTAGTGAGAGAAACTCACACGTGTGTCCTGACAGTCTCCTGGTTCCTTTAAAATAATGGCTGCAACTAAAATCCTTTAAAGTTGTAAAGTGCAGTTAAGAATCTGTCTTTATACGTACATTTGTTTAGCAATGCTTTTGCAGTAGAGTGAATCCTAACCATCAAATTTCAAGTTACATGTAAAAACCTTTTTTCCTAGCACACAGTCATTATTAACTCTGACCATCTAATGCAAAATTGCAAGCTACCAAAAAGCATAAGCTAAGCTTTTTCACTAGTTCTGCTTATGCATACTTCTGTCAGCTTTATGTGCTCTGTTTTTACAGAAGCTTTAATACACAGAACAAGGCTAGGAAGGAAATCAGCAAACCACCAAAGCAGACCTGTGATACTAAGAGTACGTCAATAGTAAAAAATAATAATCTTTTAGAAGGAAGATAAAACCTCATGTATTCACAATTGGCCAAATAAATACTTAAGCATATGTCTGCAAATGTTTATATGAAAACTGATTAATTGGTGTTATCAGTAGGCCAATCTGTACAGCTGTGACTTCAAAAATACCTTTTTGTCTACTTAATTGAATGCCCACAATTTTCTGATAATTTTAAATATTAATGTTTTTAATGATGCTTACAGATTCTGTAGTGAGGAAAATTAAAACAGAACAAAATTATTGAATTTAAATACTTTTGGTAAATATAGGTTGTCTTGCAGCTTCTTGCATCATTAAGCAGAGATTGATTCCAGTCATGCACAAGTACACTGGCATTCTACTTCCAGACTTTTCCATTATTTAGGAAAAAGACAAAAGATGGACAACCGAGAAATCTTTCTTGCTCTGACTTACGTGACGTACAGGACAGTATTGGAATTGAAAAGCTTTTATTATAATGTATGGAAGTCCATGTATTTTTGGAAAATATGAAGTTTCTTTCAAATGTCTGAGATGGGTCTTTGAAAATTTCTGTGGACCATCTAGGTCAGAACATGCACTTAACTGTGTTTTATGCAAAGAAACAATGTTGAAACACTGCATAACATGTTTGGGAAGCAGGTGCTGAGATGTTATGATTCAACTTTGGTATTAAGTTTCTAGTAAGTTTGTAAGATTGCAAATAGAAGTATAGATGCCTAATTTTAAATGAAGTGCTCTATTTAACCTGTTAATTTAATGATGCTAAATTAAATTTTAAGTACATTGGTGATTTTTTGATTACATAAATTTTCTCTGAATGAAATGGTTTTAGTGTGAGTTTTATAGTGTCAGAGGAAAAGCAGCTGAGCATCTATATTAGTGGGGCTGGCATAAATATGGACCTGCAATATTCTGTGTGTTTAGAACCATCCCCATCCCCATGGATGCTACTGCCATTCTTCCAAATGTTTTTATTCACCATTTCCTCCCTGAAATTTTGCACAAAGTGGTTCCTACCCAGAATTGCAATTCTCTCTTTATACTTAGTTGGTACGCAACAGGATAGGACTGGGGTAATAATTATGTCAAAAATATCAAATGTTCAAGTTTCTTCCTAGGCATCTGTAGCTTAAAATACTCTGGCAACAGCTATATAAGAATGAATGAATACCCTATTGTTTTCAGAGCAATGCACCCTTTAATGCTGGGAGTTGTTGAATTTTGTCACTTGTTCTCCCTTAGTGCTAGCAATCAGAATTTCTTGGGTCAGGAAAAGAACTCCAAGCTCTCCCTGCATCACTCCATTTGCACCTGCAACTCAGCCCATTACTATGCAGCATACAATGCAGCAATTTTCAGACAGAAATGTAGTTTGGGAGAACCCCAAACTAGTCTTTTCCACAATTTGCAGTTAGAGACCCCACCATATATTTTGGTAGCTTTTTGCTCCCAATGACTTTGAAGTCTTCATTCCAGAAAAAAATCAGGTTGTTACAATTTCAAGGCACAGATATTAATATGAAGTTATATTAGTAAAATATAATTATATATTATTATTGTAATACTGTATACCAGTATAATATATTATATTACATTGTTTCATTTTTGCTTGAAAGTCATTTGGAATGCCTCTAGTATTTATGATTTTCAGTGATTATTTTCCTGTGAATAATGCAACTTCTGTTGTTTTCCAAATTAACCTGCCTGATTATTTTGTGGGATTTTTCAAACCTTGTACATACATAATAGAAAAATTTGCCTACTGTTAGTTACTACATATAATTCAGTACAGAGATTTATCTTAAATCTTAAATATGTTATTTTAAATATGTTTTATTTATAGGAAGTAACCTGTTAAGGTCCTTCAGACAAGGTTTTACTTTATAGCAATTTTTAGAAAAGAATGTGAAACAGTTAAGTGTGTAGTTACCATATGGTATTTCTGTGTAAGTCATGTTATACTTAACTCAATAACTACTGTTGCAGGAAAAAGAAGATAGGGATGAATTTATTTTTATTTTATTTTATTTTAATCAAACATATGCTTGAGTAACGTACAGATTTACACTAGCCACAATTTGAAAAAGATCTTGCATTTGTGATGGGAGATGATGTAAGAGCTCACATAGGACAATGAAGTTATTAACTCCTACTATAGGGTATAATGTACCATTGATTCCATGCAGTAATGTTTGGTATAATCTTTTTAAATATCTATCTAGGGCATGCTAATGCTGATTAATGTACCTTGCGTGTAGCTCATCTTTAAGTCTCATCTGAAAATTGATTACTTAATTTTGTTCTGCTGGATAAATTAAAGTAGTTCAAGTGCAAAGTAGTTTTGCTGTGCTGTTGAGACCTTATGGCACTGTATGGCATATGTTACCAACTATGAGGAGATATACCCAGTTGAAAGAGGAAATCTTTCGTCTGGATTCCAGAAGATACTAAACAATCTCTCCTTTACTTGTGAGAGGAAAACTTGGGGAAAATTTGTGTACTGCTCCTATGAAGCAGTAGTAGTTGTGTGCAGGGCTCCACATAACCAGACTAAAGTCTTTGCTGTCATTGTCATCACAGCTTATAGCTCACATGCAGATTTCCAGACTGCACTGCTCTTCTGTGAGGCAGCGGCCTTCTAGGAATTGGTTTGGAGACTGATGGATTTTCTCTGTTTTCCTGGATAGAAGAGAGTAAGTGAAGAAGGCAGAAGTGGTGTCAGGGCATTACGGCTCACCAGGTGTGCACAGGTTCCCGATGCAGGAGAGCTGAGACCAACCAGCCGTGGGCCAGCGTTGTGCCCTGGGTTCTGGTGGCTCATGCGGGCTCTACTGAATGGCCAGGTGAGTTTGAATTGAGAAGCTGAGATACAGGTACGGTCTTAAAGTATAATTCAGATCAACTCTTTCTGTGTCAACATACCTGCCAAGCAGCATTGCAGCTCTGGGGGCCGGCAGTCAGTATAAGTAAAAGCACTCCTAAGTCTGTTCTGCTTGACTTCTTCCATAGTGACCCGTGTTTGTGGTAGGGCTGTTGCTGTGCAAGATTTGTGCTGTGTAGCTAGCACCCTTGCAGAAACACAGTGTTTTCTTGAGAGAAGCTGGGGGTAACGTGAACAGCAGTTCAGATTTTGTACTTCCTTCAAACTGTCTTCCATAGAAGAATGTCCTAAGAAGGCATGATTGATGTTACCTGGAGGAATGATCTGGGGGAGCAGACTGTATTTGTCCTGTATTATGTGGTGGTGATGATGATGATGTCTGCTCTAGAACCCGTGCTGTGAGGATGAGGATTTCAGAAAGGAAAAAAACCTACAAATTCTTGACATACCTACTGTCTTCTGCAAAAATTATATATTCTGCTATTCCTCAACTTTTGATATCACTGTGCTGTTTCTCATGTAGGCTGAAACACATTCAGAATGGTTTTTATTAACGTTGATTATTGCCTTTAAATTCAGACACCATAAAACAAGCTGCTGCAGCAGTGATTACCTAATTAGATAACTGGTTTCTAATTCTTGGAACCATACATATGTTTGAAGAGTAGTTAGATGTTTCCACTTGCACATAAATGTCCCTTCTTGTGTCCTGTGTTACTATTTGAATATTAAATATAATGACCAAATGAAACCAGAGCACATTCTGGATCACTGCTTTAACCCGTGTTTTCTTCTTGCTGATGCAAACACGTAGAAAAAGCCCATGTGTAGTTTGCATGGAAGTAGGTTATTTACAATTGAAATGTCACAATAAAAACAGTGATCGATAGAGTCATAAATTCAGATGTCAGTTTTGCACCACTGAATGTTTTATATAACATAGCGAAGAGCATTCAGGAAGTTTTGACTATTGAAATTTGGGATTAGCATGGACAGCTGCTTGTTTTCATGGACAGCCAGCACTGAACGCATGCTTGTATCATCATAAGTAGCTTTTTTCCTTTTTTTCTTATTTAAAGTTGTGAATGCTACATTCCTGTGCGATGTTTTTTAAGTATTTATTTACTGTAATTATTAGAGCATACCAAACTGACTATATTTACTGTTGTAGAAGAGCATTATTGTTTAGCATTTATCTTACAGAGATGATCCCTTGAGCAGTGACAATGGAACCACTGTTACTGGCTTCTCTCTAGAACATGGCTGGGAAAATATTGTCTTTGAATGGTGCCAGATCACAGCTGTTGTTGCGACACACTGTTTCAGGTTCTAGCACACTTGTTAATGTGTAAATGCTGTAGTAGACTAAAAATATTACCATTCATCTAAAAGAGGATGCTGGATTTGGAAGGCTAATACCTGCTGTTCCATTTTTGAGTTAGCTACTTCTAACTATAAATTTTCTTTGTTTTTATGTATTCAGTATTCAGTCTCATGGTAATAGGCATGGAGTATTTTTCAACATGATTTTCATAGTCTCCCACAGTGGAAGAAAAAGCGAGACTTTTCTGTGCTGAAAAAACACCTTTTCTTAACACTTGCCTGACAAATGGCCAGAGTGCTTGGGAGCAGGGTGGTGTAGTGGGAAGAGGGTAGCCAAGAGAAATGGGGCTGTTGGTTGGGGAGACCCTTCTTAACACCCTTGATATGTGTGACAGGAGAATCTTTGTAATTAACCTTTTGCTAATTGTGGATAGGTTTTCAGAGTCTTGCATCTGGTGAGCCATTCTCTGACGGAAAAGGAAAGTTTCAATGACATTTCAAATTGTGTTTGATTTAGCTGGACCAGTCCTTGTAGATTGTGGGGATTAACAGCAAATCCAGTATTTGGTCTTAAGAAAGAAGGCTGTGTCATATCGGCCACCTCCTCAGGAAATGGGTGAAAAAAAATTGTCCACTTTTTTTTAATGCTGTAGTAATTTCAGTTTTGCATTTACACTTTTTGGAAGCTGGATAGGGAAAGCCTAATTCTTTGTATAACTTCTGAATTACTGGTGGTTTACAGGTGGTTGTCTTTGTATTATGCCATAATTTTTAGCTAGCGTTGAGCAAATGAACAGTAATAATACTAGGAAAGCAAGTGCTTCCTTTAAGTGAGTACTGTTAGAATTCTGTCTGTCACATAAGCCTTTGACTCACCCCTTACGGAGAATGTATTCATAGGAAAATGTGGGGATGGATGGAAAACTATCGTCACGGAACTTAGACCATTTCTGCCATCTCTAGAGGTACGGGATGAAAGTAGAAAGTGCAGACAAGGAGCACTCAACTGACCTGGTACTGGCAAGGCTTCCCAGCTGTACCGCACACCTGGTATTATCATAAGACTCCATTTTAGCCAATTTACTAAAACAATCAATAAAGCTTTTAGGCAAGGTTGCTCCTGGGCAACCTGCTCTAGGTGGCCGTGCTTGAGCAGGGGGGTTGGACCAGGTGGCCTCCAGAGGTTCCTTCCAACCTTAGCCTTCTGGGATTCTGTAATTAAGAAATTGTAATTGCTGGTTTAGGTTGATGCAAAGCTCTCCACGATGGAGAAACTGTGATAGAATCCTTTTCAGCCAGATACCATATATTTCAATAGGGTGTCTCATTATTTGACTTCGCTTTTTTCCACATACTGGGAATTATCTTTCTCTAAGTACTGCCTCTAAACCTTGCCTGTAGAGAGGGATCAAAACAGCTGCCTAAAGGAATTTCTTCCTTTAGGAATGTAGGTAAAATACAGACCTCATTCATAAAGATGCAAAGATGGGGATGGGTGGGGGAAGTACCTTCACATTTATATAATGACTTGTTGGTTAGGAAATGTGACCAGTAAGTAGAAACTATTGGTTCAATTCATATTCTACACTNTTCTGGGATTCTGTAATTAAGAAATTGTAATTGCTGGTTTAGGTTGATGCAAAGCTCTCCACGATGGAGAAACTGTGATAGAATCCTTTTCAGCCAGATACCATGTATTTCAATAGGGTGTCTCATTATTTGACTTCGCTTTTTTCCACATACTGGGAATTATCTTTCTCTAAGTACTGCCTTGTCTGAGCATGTTAGCGTCTAAACCTTGCCTGTAGACCATCTGAGTAGTCATTGCCTAAAGGAAGAAATTTCTTTAGGAATGTAGGTAAAATACAGACCTCATTCATAAAGATGCAAAGATGGGGATGGGTGGGGGAAGTACCTTCACATTTATATAATGACTTGTTGGTTAGGAAATGTGACCAGTAAGTAGAAACTATTGGTTCAATTCATATTCTACACTCTATCTAGTTTACTTCCCGTTTATCATTTCCCATCTCCCAGCTGAATATAATCATCTATGGGCAGTAGATTAATCAGGAAGAGACACAAAAAGCGAGAGTGGTGGAAAGGATTCCTCACCATAACAGATTCGTATTGAAGTTAAAGCTTTTCCTTCAGATGTGAGGGAGAGTATGTGCTTCTGCTTAAAGGATGATTTTTTAATCCAGAATTTTTACCATCTGAGTAGTCATATGAGCCTCTATATAACAGCTTCTGGCTGTATTTTAAAACATATTTTTAGAAAAGCAAAATTATTCCAAAAGGAGGATTTAACACTGTGTTTTGAGACAAAAAGATGTCTGGAGACGGGTGCTGTTTTAGCATGCACATCTTTTTTGCTTCATGCTTTATTAGAAAGCTGAAGGTGGCAGGCATCCCTATTTATTTATCTATTTATTTTTAAAGTTGTTTGTTGGATTGCTATTCTGAGAAATTTCTCTTTTCATGTCCTGTGAAGGAAATCAAAGTTAGATGATTTATTTCTTGGTTTCTTTGTTGTTGTTGTTGTGCTGTATCACTGATAGAAAAAATCAGGCTGAATGATTTTTCAGTGAGGTGGTTTAAGCAGACCATATCTGGGGATTTTGTCCAAAGCCCTGGGGCGTGTCATAAAACAGTTGTACTACATAGTGGCTTCTGACTTTGGACATGGCTGTAGTTCAGGAGAAGAAGCAAATGCAAAAGGTGTTCAGGAACCCATAGGGACTGTGTAAATGTCAAATACATAACAATTAGTAGTGTTGGTGAGCCTGTATGGCTTGAAATCCTGCCCACAATTAGCTGTTTTGGGGGGATTAAAGTCCAGCTGGGATTAGAGGGACAGAATGGGGGGGTAGTAAATAGGCTGTATGCATGTATAGGATGTGCATGGGAATGCTAAGTCTGTTCCAGTGGTGAAAGAAAGTGTTGAGGAGGACTTAGAATAGCTGCAGTGCTTTTGGTATCCAAACTCATGCATCTTTGTTTCATTTAAAAACATTATTGCAATTAGATATGCCTGAACTTTCTGTAACAAATGATGTTAGATCTGGGATGGCAGATGAATGCATAGCATGAACGTACACGCAGGCTGTGGCTCTCCTCTTTGCTGGCTGTAGGGCTGTCATGCTCGCTGCTCTGCCCTGTTACAGCCAGCACAGCAGTTCGTGGCCCCATAGAGAACATGGGAGGCTGGTTACAGCCAGGCTTCACGGGTCACATATAGCAAGCATACGTTCTTTTAGTGTAATGCCATTTTTAGTAACTTTGTTATCCGAGCAGAGCGATCCTATGGTTTCCATGGCAACTGGTGAGTGCCCTGCTGTTTTTTGTGGCAGTGGGCATGTCCATAAGCACCAGTGTCTATTAAGACTGTTGGGACAGCAAAGAAACCAAGCTGTTCTGCTGCGGCTGCAGTGCCTTTCTGGTTTGTGCATCCTTGGTTTCTACTTGGCTACTTGTTTTTGTTGTTGTTCTGTTTGTTTGTTTTGCTTTTGTTTGTCTTTTGAAACAATAAAGGTGTTTCACAAGTTATTTTGGATGCTTCAGGAAGATCCCCAGTTAAAGTCTCTGCAGTTCAGCCAGCATACCCAGCACTTGTTCTCCGTAGGAGTTTCAATTTAATGAGCTACAGAAACAACGTAAGACTTTGTTACATGATCAAAACTTTGGCAGATTTTGTGTTTAGTTGTTAGTAGAGCATGGAGTTTTTCTTTTTTTGAAAAGTGTCCTTGTCTTCTGTGTTGAGGGATTTTTACTTTATAATTAGTCCAGTTTTCAAAATCCCAATCTGTCATAGAATTCTACATTAATAAATATAAATAGAGAGAGCCTTAGGAAAGGAATCCCTAATGAGATACCAGACAAGTCACAACCTCTGTTCGTATCAACTTTGAATTTGTGCCCACCCATCGGTGTTATCATTGGCTTAATGGAAGCAGGTATCGGGTTTGGTTTACATTATCTGTTCTGAAAGATCGCTTGGTGCTATGCCACTGAGCTTAAAAGTGCAACTGTGTTTTCTGGGCCATGATATCTCAGTAGTTTTGTGTACAAGTTCCTTAGAGTAGGGTTGGCTGGCTTCCTTCCTGCTAGCTGAGGAAGCGCACAGAGCAAAACGAACAAATCTTCCTGAAAGTGTCTGAGAAGACAGCCCTGTGCTCTGCCCTGAAGGGTCTGGAAAAGATGCTGGACCTGGGGTTCCTTCTTTGTGGTTGTCTTACTCAGTGGTCACTCAGACTTTCTCTTGCTACAATGGGACAAAAGCCTCTTTTGGCTCCGTGTACCATTCTTCTGTATCTAAAATTCTATTCTTCAGCTGGTAGTGTAAATAATTTTTAAACTATATACATCAGAAATGTTAATGATTTTTTTTTTGCTCTTCTTCTTGCATCTTTACTGCAGTGTTTCTCTTCATTTTTGCTAACTGGTTTATAATCAGAGTGAAACATCCAGTGAAACATGTGTTCTGAGGTTTAGAGAGAGAAAAGCAGGACATGACCTTGGTTTTGGGGTCATTAGGCTTGAATCTGGCCCCTAATGTCTGTCATTTTACACCAACTCTAGAGTAACCTTAATTTTGGTTAAAGACTACTATTCTCGAGTGCCTTCATTAATATCTGTTCATTCTTTTAAATTCCTGTCTTGTAAATAGTCAGTACAGAGTGCTAAAGTGCTGAGTATCAAAAGTCAGCAAAGGAAGCAAGTAGGTGGCAGTAGGCCAAGGCTGATTTTCAGAAGGCTGATTTATTCAGGAAATGTGCTAGAAAAAATTGTACTTAAGAGTGGATTTCTTATGGGACTAATAAGATTTCCCATAATAAAAATATCTCTATTTCCATGTGTTTTGAACCAGTCCCACACCTTCAATAACTGTTGTGTGTACATATTATGCTTTTCCCCTTTTCTGGTTAATTTTTTTCAGTATCACCACATTAACTGTAACCGGTTGGAGTTGTCATCTTAGCTACGTTTCAGGCATTGTTTTTTCTGATAGACTACTAGGCTGTATTTTTGTTGGCCTTTGAATATCATGTATTAAATCAAATGCATTTGTTTGAATTGCTTTAAAGCAGGAGGAAAAACCCCACAGGTTTAAACCAGATCTCTGTACTCCCAATGTCTTAATTCTGCATGTACACAGTCACGTGAAAACCTTCTACTTTACCTTGTTTTCCAGATTCCTACAACCTAGATTTGTGCAAATTTTTAACGTAGGTCAAAATTCTACCCCAGTATGTTATGTAAATATTATATCCTTCTTTTCACTAAAGCATTTCACTCTGTCAATTCCAATGCCGAATCAAAAAAGATAAAGCATTCAAATTTTATAATTCATCATAATAGTATTACCCATTAAAATATTCAGTTTTCTTCTAATCTTTCTCTAGACGAAAATGAAGAATTGACTTTCCTCTCTATGTAGTTTAAGTATGAATACATCAAGTAAAAAAAAAATGTTAAGCCACCTTCTAGAACAAAGCTGTCCTTATGATAGAATTCAATATGAGATTCTCTGTAGCTGGCAGCTTAGGAGGCATTTTCAGGCAAGAGGGTAAGCATAAAATGGAATGGGCACTGATTTTTGCTGTGCTGCTTCTGCTAATGTTGATTTTGAGCATCAGAGTAGGAGGAGTTTGGCTGGATGGAGAAGGCAGGATTGTTTGGCTTTAACTGTCATTCCTGTGCCATTCACATTATGTTTGGAAAAATCACTTGTCCATAAATCCCTCTCAAAGAGGAAACAGAGAGGAACTGATGTTGTCCAAGTGCAAAAGAATCCTTTTAGGTTGTTCTAGAACTGTAATAGTAGCAAAATGTCCAGTTGGTTGTAAGGAGCTGTGCCTGCGTTCTGTTACAGCTGTGCATTCTGCAAAGTCCAGGTGGAATTCAAACCCTTCGGCTGTCACAACGATGCCTGACATATCTTCCCTCTTCCTTTTATTGAATGACTTGCTGCATTTTGTACTAACTGTCCTCTCAGGAATAGCTGCTGCTTCTGCTTTTAATTTGGACAAGCTTTTGTCCAAGACTTCTCTGCCTGCTTTCTTATGCCATGCAACATCATCTCTATGTGCCTAATGTTGTATAAAGGGCAGTAATCAGAATTGGTAGTTTTTCTTGCTAGCTTTTGAAAGCCCAGTTATAGTGGTTCACATGGCTGTCAGAGGAAAGTGTGTGAAAATCGAGGCTTATGGTTTTACTCCAGCTTTTGCTGCAAGTAAAACACATTGCCTGTGTTTCCAGTAAGAAATAATCACAAGGAAATGATCTTTTTTTTCCTGTTAAAGAAATGTTTTTAATTAGGATTTTTTTAATTTTTCTTTTTTGATTGGAATGTTAGGAGTCGCTGACTAGATTCTCTACTACAGAGCAAGCTAGGTCATTGTGAAATACAGTTGGTTCCTGATTCATCATATCTTCTCTTACCCTTAATACTTTTTTGGAATTAAACACTCCTGTGGTACTTAGGTTACAGCTTATGCCTTCAGAAGAAGCATTAAGAATAACTGGTATTTCAGAAGCTGTGTAAAAAGAGAACTTCTCTTTCTGAATTCTATCATCGCTTGTATTCAGACTGGATAGCACTGAAAGTTCTGACTTTGTTTTGGATGACCTGCTCATATGGTAAGAATGAGACTTGTCTTTTATTTCACTTTATTTGTGGGGGGGGGAGTCATTTACACAATAAACATTTTGGATCTTCCAAATGATACTAAATGAGTTGTGTTTATGATATGAACTTTAGATACCAAGTAGCCATTTTATGAATAGGCTAATGTTTGGTAAGCAGTAATTGAGTATGGGTTCTGTCAGTGGATGTGGAGTCCTCAGGGACCTATTAGCATTTTCAGAGATAACATTGCAACTAGTAGCATTGGTAGTGATTTGGGGGGATTGTTTTATAATCGGAATTTTTGCCTGGAGAGACTTCGGCGCACCTTCCCTTTTCTCTAGATATGTTGAAAGGAAGTTTTGAAACTTGTGGAGTGTCTGTCCCAGGGTATATGTGTATATGTCTGTATGCTTGCTCATGAGAGAGATTGCACACTCATGCCAATCCATCTAAGACACTATTTATTATGATTGTGGCCAAGCATACCTTTTGATAAAGAAATACCACATTATGTATATATTATGATCGTATGATGTGGAATAAATGCATAGTTTTCTGTTGGTCAAAGCTAATTCAAAATTCCCCGAATTCTGGATTTGTTAAATTTCTTTTGCCAAACTTTCACTTTGCAACAATACATTTTTTTTCCAATATAATCTTTTCATAAGTTTCAGTTCTCTGTCTGCTGATTTACAGTGTTTCATGACCTAAGTAATATTGGCATCTTTAAAACCTGAAACAAGGGAAAGATTCTAGCAAAGCTGTCCTGCATTTGGAAAATCATAGGCAGGAGCTCTCTTGGTCTGTGAGGTGGTCCAGGAGCCTGTCCCATTGCTTCCCCAGGAGCCGACTGACCATTCGCCTTTGACAGCCCTGCAGGGAGCCCCGTCAGGGGCTTTGGTTTGCTCTGATGCTCTGGGTTACTGGGGTTCTTCTGTGCTCCTGTGTGTTTGTGGAAATTAACCTTTAATCGCATAAACCAACAAAGCCTTCTGCAGTAAGTGCAATGAGCATGGTGAATCTGAAGACATATAATTGCTTACAAAGTAGATCTGGAAAGGCTGCTATACACTGTAAACCTAGCTTCCCTTTCTGACATTTCTTATGGATATAATGCATAGGAAACTAAAATGATGGGGTTTTCGTCTAGAAAGGTGTATATGCATCCTAGAAACAGAAATATTTCAAACATCGGGTTGTAGAGGGTTTTTTGGGAAGCAACATCAGGTTGATGGCAAATATAATAAACTAAGGCTGAACACAGCCTCATCATTTATTTCCTGCAGGTAGCCCAGATGTGCATTTATGATGAGCTGTTTGCCATCAAGTCTGCTTATGCGAAGCTCACTTTAGACATATTTGCATCATTGTTTGGATTTGAGACACTTTCTAAAAGTATTAGAGTTTAGGGAGTGGCAAATACACTTAAGAAGAAACAAAACAACAAAAATGGCCTTTTAAGATCTAGAAGCATTAACATTTGATCTTTTAAAGAACAAAGTACAATGGCAGATACTGCCATTAGCCACAGAAATCAAGCACTATGGTCCAGTGCATTATTTTAACAAATCTGAAGATATCGTCCATTAATTAAACAATGTGTACAAGTGCTACTAAACTGAAGAGGTATGATATGTAATTGCATGGATACTAATATGTATTTTATATTATATCAAGTACCCAAATTTGCTCATCTTGGTAGACTGCAAATTCTTATTGATTCTGTGATAAAGCAACTACAAGTGGTGAATAACAATGGCAATCATGTACCGAGCATTTTACTCAGTCTGTTATAAGTCATAGACTAATAATCCAGTTTACTTTCCAGTAATTACCTGTGGACTTTTAAATTATTCCCTAGCTTTTGGTGTTCATTAGTCACTGGAAATGAAAATGGCAAGGAAAGCAATAGTACATAATTTGGAACATTTTTAATGTTTATGGATTTCTTAGCATGATTAGAAAATAAAAGCGGTGCTGCTCTTTTGGATCAATATGGGCACATATTAAGAGCCACAATAATAGCCTTCTCAAGGGCAGTGATGTAACACTTGGAAGTGATGCTGAGACTACTGATTTCTTACATCTTCATTAGTGGACAATGAAAACATCAGGTTAAAAAAAAAAATTGTAAGCAGATGTTTTTTCTTTTTATTAAGCTGCTCTTTGCACAGTTAACTATCAATTTAATAGAGTTTTCTACTAATATTAAATATTGTTGCTTTAAGGTTTCAGCTGTCTCTGAACTTCAGTTACAGTAATGGTACTGGTAGTGAAAAATATCAACCACGAGAAATATTTAAAATAGCGCTGATAGTCCTTTCCCCCTTACTGAAATATCATAAATAAATGTTGTTGCTCTCTTCCCAAGTAAACACATTTTGATGTCCCTGGCTTGATATATCAATCTGCAGAAATGTATTAAAATGCAAATTCAAGTATTTCAGCTGTTGAGCTGTTTCATCCATCTTCAAAAAAAAAAAAAAAAAAACTTAATAACAAGGTATTAAAACTAATAATCAGTTGTCTAAGAATACTTCAATCAGGTTGAGCTTGTTTTATTTTCAAATTAAAAATGCTTAAAACCTAGTTTATTTAATGCAGGACCTATGTAAAGTGAATGGGAAAACGACAACTGTTTAAATTCAAATTGTAATAGGAAAAGTCTCTTTTTTTCTCCACCAGAATTATATGTACACTTTAAAAATATATGTACTGTCTTGTAAATGAACTCATAAAGAAAATATGCTAGAATAGTGTTATGATGTTTGTGCTGCATTTAGCATTAGAAGAAAAGCTGAAAGACTATGGACAATGCGAGTTCTAGAGCTGTCCTGCAGAATGAAATCTGTGCTATCTCAATTCTCACAGACTTCATACTGCATTTTCCTTAATGATAGCAAACAAAACAAAGGAATATCCTAAGATGCAAAGTCATAGCTATTTCAAAATCATTTGTTTGGTCACGTCTGGAAAACATGAGGGGGAAGGATGAGCTGGGAAAGTGAACAGGGTGGTGGTTGTCTTTAGTGTCGACAAATGAAGTGCAGTTTGGTTCAGAACAAATAATTTTGTTTGATCATATATATTTCTAAGTTGTAAGTTAAATTTAATTGTAATCATTATGCAAAATATCTGTACCTCAAAATGGACAGTTTAATGAAAGAGCAGAAAAATATTAGGATGGATACAGAACAGTTTTGAAAGAAGCTGTGAAAATAAATGTCATAGAGCTGGTGACTGGACTGCATCTTGAGTTCCATGTTTATATCAAAATGAGCAAATCCATTTTTTAACAGTTGTACGTTATAATATATGGAAAACATCATCATGTGAAAGAACAGGACCAGGTGAGGGAACTGGGGCTGTTTGGAGAAAAGGAGGCTGAGGGGGGAGCTCATTGCTATCTACAACTACCTGAGAGGAGATAGCAGTGAGGAGGGTGTCGGTCTCCTTTCTCAGCTGACAAGGGATAGGGCGCAAGGCAATGGCCTCAAGTAGTGCCAGGGGAGTTCTAGGTTGGATATGAGGAAGAATTTCTTCACAGAAAGGGTGGTCAGGCAGTGGAGGATAGTGGATGTGGTGCCTAGGGACATGGTAAGTCAGGTTGATGGTTGGACCTGATGATCTTGAAGGTCTTTTCCAACCTAGGTGATTCTATGAATACCACGCAACGGAAAAAATACTGTTTAGCTTGGGAAAGAAATAGAACAAAATGACCTTCCAGCTTTGAATAATTCTTCATGGAGTTCTTCTTTGGTATTAATGTTATTGAGCCTGAAGTTAAGGAAAGGAATATGTGAAGGCATTTAACATCTGCATTTGTACTCTATATGCTGGCCACATTGGTTTGATTTCAACTGCTCTTGGAAATTAAGCAGTTTTGGATCTGTCTAGCACAGTACCGGGAGACCATCTGGAAATCCCAGGAAACTGGCAAATAAGCCAAGGTATGATAATACAGAAGATAATGCAGAAAGCAAAAGAGATGAAAGGCTCCATCTGTCTCTCTGTCACTGCTGAGCTGACAGAAAAGTAGGAGGGAGCACATTGCTCAATATAGAAGATAGAGTGCATGGCTTGACAAGGTGCCCAGTGAGCAGAAACCTATGGTAGTTAAGTGAAGACCCCTCAAAGCATGGGACTTCCCGAAGTCGCTACAACTGGGTGCAGTAGTTCTTCTATGCCATCATCCGGCCTTACCATGGAAGGGAAAAAACTGAGGAAAAAGGAAGAAATGTTGGCCAAGTCATTTTCTGGGACATCCAGTGCCTGTATGATTAATCATAATGCTTTCTTTAAGTTAGTTCCTGGAGTTTTGATTTGTAAGAAAAAGAGTAAAATTTTTGGATTATGATCTTGGATCGTGTATAGTATATTTAGGAGATATAAACCTCAGGAGAAGCCTGTGATTTGTTACAAATGGTGATTAAGTAATAAAGAATTGCATGCAAACTAACATTTAAATTTCTGTAATACGTCTAAAGGAAGCTATGAAATTTGACCTTAGATGAAAATCCAGAAATAAGATTCACCCAGAGGGAAGTTAGCCATCTCTTTTTAACTTGATCTATTTTGCCTATGTGATCAATTTATGCATTTCAAATGTAAACCAAGATGAATAAAAGACCATTAGTACTGCTAAAATTCAGATGTTTGAGCTAGTCTCTTGCCTTCCTGCGCTCACGCCCTTCCGTGCTCTCTCATTCAAATGTTATTCCTATTTATTTTTAAGGAGTAAAACATCTTTTTTCTCTTATGATAAAAAATGCAGATGAAGTTCTTGATGCATTAGCACAGACTTTTAACGGTATTCGAAGTTTAATGACTAACCCTTCAAATGTGTGAACATAAATTTATTGTCAGTGACCAACATTTAATGCTTTAGATAGCCTTCATTTAAGGATTTTGTTTTCAGATAAGTCAGTATACCTGCTCTGTGTTTTAAAACTTGCCCGTTTCTGCTAGAACAGCTGTTGTTTGCATTGTAAAATAAGAGTGTTCTATGGGAAGCTTTTAAGCAAAACCACTGTAATTTAGTCTGCTTAATGTCAGACATGAGTCCAAACTACAACAGTAGTGCTCTAAATGTCAGAAGAAATCAATTTTGCAAATGTCAGACTGAAAGCTCTGTTAATCCTCTGTTAAGGACACTCTCCTAATTCATAATAAGTATTACAGTGTCTTACACTACTGGCATTTATAACAGAAGAGATGGGTGCAGTTGTAGCCTTTATTATGGATTTGGTTTCACAGTTCAGGTATACCCTTTAGAAGCCTCTATTATAATGCTAGAAGAGGTTTAGAAGCACAGAATGGTCTCGGTTGGTAGAGACCCCAAGCTCAGGCAGCCTACTCAAAGTGGGTGCACTGCAAAGTTTGGTCAGGTTGCTCAGGGCCGTTTAAATCCAAGTTTCATTGTTGCCTGTGACGGAGATTCCACAGACTTGTGGGCAAGCTGCTTCAGGACATGGTCAACATGCAACAACAGCAACAGAAGAATATCTCTGAGAAGAGTTTGGCTCAGTCATGTTTATAAACCACCTTTAGGAAGTGGAAGACTGTAGTTAGATCCCGAAATTACCTTCTTTTCTTAAGGCAAAACAGTTTCCTCAGCCTCCCCTTTTATGTCATGTGCTCCAGCTCTCTCAGCATCTTTGCCCTCTATTTGATTTTCTCCGTTTTGATCTTTCCTTTGCTCTGGAGGACTCAAACTGGAGATAATACTCCACATCTACCCTCATGTTTTTCAGGTAGAGAACTATCACTGCCCACGCCTGCTGACGGCTTTTCTTAATGCAGCCCAGCAAGAGGGCAGTCTTCAGTGCCACAGGGTTCACTGGTAACCCATGTTGAATTCATGGTCCGCTGGAACTCCAAATTTGTTTTCTGCAGGGTTGCTACTTGTCCTTTTGACTACATAACTGCATGTTTTGTCTGTCTTTTTTTTTCCTGTTTGCTTTTGTCTGAGGTATAGAATTTGGTCTTTATTTATTTTAAATGGCATGTGGCTTTTGTCTGCCTTTTCCTCCACTTGCCAAGGTCCCTATGAACCCTGCAACAGGCTGACTGCTTCCCCACATTTCATGGCAGTAGCGAACTTGCTAAGAGTGCACTCTCTCCCATTGTCTAGGTTTTAATAAAGATGTTACAGACTTTTGGCTTCAGTATCAGCATCTGAGGAATGCCACTAGTAACAGGCTGCCAGTTGAACTTCCAACCACTGTTCATTTCTTTGAGCTCAGCTGTCTAGACAGTTTTCCATCCAAACTTGCATATGGTCCATTTTTCCCAAATTGGATAGGAGTTAATGTTGAAGACCTTCCTAGACTTGAGTTACACAACATCCGGTGCTCTCCCTTTGCCCACAGTGATATCAAAAAGAAGGCAGTCAGGTCTGTCAGGCATGATATGCTGGGGTAAATTTGTGTGGCTGCGTTCCCAGTCACTTTCAAGTTCAAGTGCCTATAAATGGCTTCCCATAAACTTCACAGGGACTGAAATGAACGTGACTGGTTTGTGGTTCCCTGGATTCACCTCCTTTTAGTTTAGTTTACTTTAGTTCAGTTTTACTTCTGACAGTGTACACTTAAGTCTTAGTTTATATCACATGGAAAGCACGATATTTGGTAGTTAATGACTGCTTCAAGCAAGTGAGTCCTGTCACTGAAGTGAAAACTCAGTAAAGTTCCTTCATGAATTAAGAAAGATAACTAGTGCTATGTGACTTGGTAAGCCAAGTGTACAGAAATGCCATGGCTGCTGTTTTAAATATCTGATTTGTCTGTCAAAAAGATTATATTTGAAATATTTTGAGCTAGTGGAGAAATTTAAGACGACCAAGAAAACACAAATTCTGCAAGAGAGGAAGAAAATGAAATCATGATTTTCTGGTCGCTCTATTACAGCGGAGCGATGGAAATGTACAAAACAAATGCGTGCTACATGACTGGGGAGGGAATATTGATGTTAGCTGTAAATGAAAGGCGGTTATACTTCTCGCAACTGCAATAGAGCTTGTGTGCTTTGGCACTGTCTGCATGAATTTACCCTTAGCTCACTATTCAATACTGCATGAAAGAGACTTTCTTACAGAAAGTGATCTGTGGATACAGACAACTATAGCATTTGGAGACCTCAGTAAAATTATCAGGAATGTATTTTCTTGACCTGACACTTAGTAAATCTTCATCAAAACAACGGCAACAACAAAGTCCTGACAGATTTAGGTATGCTGTTAGGTGATTACAACTTTTTCCTGTGTTTATTTAATAATACTCTTCTTGAATGGCTTGCTAATCTTATAATAACCAGATCAAAAATGACACTTAATTTTCAGAAAAGTTTGTCGAAAAAGGCCATGTGATAGTTTTCTAGAAATCATGGGAACTGTAGGTGCTGTATTCCCGGGTTGTGTGGCTACATCTAGACTCTGAGACTGGGGATTACTTTCCAGTTGCTGAGTTTGGTTAGCATGTTGGTAAAAGAGCTGACCAGCACCAACCTCCCTCCCCTGCTTCTCACCACCTTTCTTGGGAAAAATTCTGAGCCTGAAAACTGGAGGGGCATCGTGGAACAGCACGGCTCAATACTGAGTCTTCAGGGCGTGTGTTCTTGGGGGCACCTAATTATAGCGTAGCTGGTCAATGTGGTGTCGTCTTTGCTATGTCATACTCCATGAACAGTTTTCACTGGTATTTAAGGTAATAAAATACAAAGGCTCAATAAATGGAAGTAAGCCTTTGTAGGGAATGACCATGTCTGTGTTTCATGTCTGTCTGCAAACAAGAGAGGGAACTGCAGAATGTAAGGCTCTTTCAGTTTTTCCTAAAACTAGTTCGGTTGTAATTTTGGCTGAAGTTATATTGTGAACCTTTATGTGCTTAGTTGGCTGTAATTATTTCCCAGCTATGGTGATCAATAAATGTACAGCAAGATTTAACAGGATAACAACAGCTGAAAAGGACAGGAATGGGACCCTGTTTGTTCTTCCAAGGTTAGAAAACCTGTCATGATAGATATACTGATCTGGTAAGAAAAATCCAATGTATCTTTATTTCCAATTCAGCTAAGTGCCAAATATTTGAAGACATGTAGAAAATTAAAAGTTTTTGCAGAATGTTTCCATTAAGACAGAAAAAGACAAAAGTTAGTTTTTCAAAACAAAGGTGATTAGGAAAGAAAGCAGCTTTAGCGTCTTCTACACAAAGAGCAACTTTCACATAGATCAGTTCAGAACTGCAATTTTAGTGGGATCCAAATGTCCACTGGTTAGACATTTGAGTTAGAATAGTCAGTGTTGATGTAAATTATACATATTAAAATGGAAATTACTAGCACTGTCTTCTTTAATCAAGGGAAGTTCTAAGTTTTTATCCTTCAAAACTAATGAATCGAGGTGCGAATCAGTTCAGTGGTGCCTCGTCTTTGAAGCAGTTATGGTACCTAAGGAAACGAAATACAATTATCACCTGTTTGTTTTTTTAAAATCAGTCTACTTTGCCATAAATTATTTTATGATACAACATTCTGTAATATCCCATAATATTCATCTATCGAAGAAAAATCCTACTGTAAGAATAAAAGTAGATGTATTTCCCAGAATTAAGCAAGAACTAACCTCAAAATAAGGATGTTCTTACAGCAGATGTTAATAATCAACAGTGCCTAATACCTATAATTCATTGTCAAGAGTTAGCTTTCTTTAAGGACCCGTATGATTTTCCTGGTCTCTTCCAAGATAAATGCATCCTGAAGACAGAAGGAACCATACGTTTCAATAGTGAAAGAAAACCAGTCTTAACTTTTGTCCCAAGACCGCCTCTGTCATGTTTCAGGCAGTGCTCTTTACTCATTCTGATACCCTGTTTTATCTAATAGGACTATCTTCACATTGAGCTATTCATTATCCTAGGTGTTTGTTAGGCAGATCAGCTCTTTCTTTTGTAATGACAATAGTTTCCTCAACATAGTTTGCTCTTCATTTTAAATGTACTATGGTGAAAAAAGATAGTCTTAAAATATGTTCCCATGGCTACTTAATTTTTCTCTCAATGTTTGGTTATCGGTAGAATTATGACATGCCTTTGGTTGTGCAGATTGTGCTTGGTTGGTAAGACACGACTTGAGGAGAATTTTCCAACACAAAATCAGGAAATGCATGTTTGATCAAAGGAAAACTCAGAATACAATGTAACATTGTCAAAACCTTTTTTGCACTCATCTGGGATAAGTAATAATAGATTATTTGTATCAAGCTAATTGTTTACTTCAGGGTTGAAACCCATGGATCTGTACTTTGATTACATTCCAGGTATTTAAACAGTGTTCTGCAAAGTCAATAAAGAGCTGAGTTCTGCTTTCAGGGTTCTTCCTTTCGTTGATTTCAGAATCTGAAACATTCAGCTTTACAAGTCTGACTTCATTTTTAATTGATTATACTGTGTGATTTCTTTAAGCCACATCTTTTGATGTGCAGGGTTGAAGCAGACAGAAGTATTGGACTTCCTTAACACATTAAGTTTTGAAAAATGTTTGTTTGGCTATAATCATCTTCCTTGAAAACAGTTCAGCCTTTTGTGAACACCTCAGCAATTACTAGGTGGCTCCCAGGAGTGATTGATGGAAGCCTCTAGTTCTGAGTGAGCAAGGACTTCTGTCAGATGAAGAGCTGCAAAAAGAGTATCGTGGAGCAGGTGGGGACAGTTCTGCATGCTTATTTACAGGCAGTGTGAAGTCTAGAAGGACTTCACCTCACTCTTCTGTTTGAATTTGTGCCCACCCACGCCGCCTCCCGTTTATGTCTTCTCCACTTTCTACTGTACGCTTTTTAAAATGTCTGTGAAACAGGTAAAAAAAGCATTTCACAACATTTTTGTTTTTATTATTCTGATAAGGACATAGTAGGAGACCTCTTTTGAAAATTAGCCATCATTTCTGGAGGACTTGTATTTCAGAGTGTTCGTCAGAATGAATAGCTGTCACATCTCAGTAATAATAGAGGAAAAATTGCACCTCCCAAAACAAAGCACTTTTCTCTGCTCAGACCTCATCCAACTGGTAAAGAATTCCAACCCATTACATTTTAACCTAATTTTATCTTGTTGATGTATTACAACTCAATACATCTCTCAATTTCAGGCACTGCATACCGTCTTGGTGTTTAATCCTGGCATCTTCAGCTCACCACTGAAAGTCTTTAAATCCTTATTGGGTTTATCATTTCGAAAGTCTCAGACTCTTATGTGTGTCACTGTGATGACTGTGCCGTAATTTTAACTGAAATCATTTATTCGTAACATTTTTTTCTACCACTTTCAACTGAAAATTATGTCCATAAACACAGATTACTTAAAATATTATTCCTTATGCTTCCAAACCACTGTTTTTATTTCCCAGCTTATCGTGTGTCATGGTATTAAATGACAATAGAAGATATTTCTCCTTGACCTAGCAATAATGCTTTTGTTCCCATATCTTTAACGAGGGCAGGGGAGCAGTTTAAAAATATACTGAAGTTATTTATAATAGTTTCAACCAAGAAGGAAATTACTCAGATGAGCTACAAGACCGAAGTGAAAATTGTCAGTGCAATTTTAGAACCGTGTGGTTTTCCTCTTGCAACTTATTGTAAAGGACATGTTTCAGTGTACTGAGCAGAGAGCAAGTTTATCACTTCTAATGCTCCTACCACTTCTGATAAGGTGGATGTTTCATAGGTCAATACAACGCATGTGCTACTTGACTGGTGTTACTTTTAGGAATGTTTAGTAACCCATCTATCCCCACTGCTTCAGTGGTCTTACAATATTTAGAGTAATATTATACAATATATACAATTTACACTATTAGAATAACTTGTTAATGAAACATTAAAAGTTTAAAATGTATATATTATTCATACCTTATCAGTAGCATGTATGGCAATAATTCTAGCTTCATTGGGTTGACGACGACTTCTTATTCAGTGACAGGGCATCTGTGGCATCTCTTTGATGGCCCCAACAAAATGAGCTGCATTGATTTAAAAAAAATATATATATAATTAAATGAAAATCATTGGCATCTACTTTTTTTAAATGAAAATCTTAAACTAATTTTACACCCTTACTGTTATGCAAAAATTAGGGAATATCCTTGAAACCTTACTGGTGATAGCTTAAAAAAAAATGCATTGTAACACCAAGGAGGTAGCCCTTCCTGGGTTAAAAATAAATATACTCGGGCAATGTTGGCTCTAGGATATGGTAGAGGCCATGTGTGCTCTTCACATCATTTTGTTTCTGTATGAAATATATAGAGAGAATTCTTTTGGTTGACTGATTTTTTGCTCATTCTACAGATACGCTGTGAGGCAAATTTTGGGGCTTCTGCTAGCTCTCTGCATCCTTTTAATATTTTCATACTAAATGGGAAAGGAGCTAAGAAATCTATTTTATTCTTATGGTAATGCATTAATAGATGCAGTTTAAGTAAGAATATCAATATATTTTTAAATATAATGCATTTAATATATAAGAAGTATAATTTTTTTAAACGCACACTCATTTTAACTATTAACTTCAAAGTAACATTGTGGCTTTTTTTTTTAATTGCTATTATAAAGAGGAAATAAAAGCAGACATTATTAGATTGCATCCTACAGATAGTGTATAGGACCAGAAAGGAAGTATGTGGGGGTCTTTTTGTATTTTTATTTTGAATATAGTAGATTTATCTGTTTTATACATACAGAATTACTGGCACATCTATTTAAAAATATTGCTGTACTTTGAAACACAGACTGCAGATGGCTGGATTTGTGAGTTCTGAGTATTTTGGGTAAAAATTATAGTACATATTATTATGCAAAAGAATTTCAAAGCACTAAGATTTGCAGAAGAAAACTGTCAGACAGAGTGAAACGTAATATATAAGATGCAGTTTACTTCCTGTAATGCCAAATAATGATGTGGAGGGCCAAAAAGCACAGAATGTTATATAAAGACAATGACACTAGGGAATATAGCAGAATGCTTTAGACACAATAGACTCTTAATAGCAAGAGAATTTTACCTATGGTTTTGTACACTGTAAATATTTGGGATTTATTCCAAACATCCTCAGATCTTCAAACATAGTTCTTACTGTTGATGTTGATCAACTGGAACATTTCTGTTTGCATGTTTCTTTAATCCTAATGTTTTTCATCAGTCAAATACAAAATAAACAGACATCAAGAAGGTAACCTGCTTAGTTGTGATGGGGTCTGGTGAGAGAGATTTCTCCAGTGAGAATATGCCATTTTAATGCTTTTCAGCAAAGTGTGAAACAAGCAGCTATGCTGTGTCTGCAAATTAAGCCAGGTTCTCTTGGAGATGCTGTAGGGACCCCAGGCCCGGTGCTGTTAGAGGGCAGAGCGTGCTACTTACCGAACTCGCTTGAGCATAGCACGGTGCCGCTTGACAGGGGCCCCGCTGGTGCTTTTCCACGTAGCACGCACCTTTTCCTCTCTGCTGAGCCTAGTCGTGTGCTGCTGAAACTTCACCTTGACGTTTGCCACGCTGCTCTGTCTCAGGTCGCTGTGATGCTCTTCTCTTTTTTTTGCTTATGTGAACGTGTCCCTCCTTGCTGCGTGCGAGCTGTCAACCCGCTGCTGCTGTTGCAAGAGCTGCTTTCCAGTACGTCTCTTAGAAGGTGCTGGGCCCTTTGGAAGGAGGCCTTCTCAAGCCATTATTCCTGCACCATCTCCCCCTTTTCTTAGCCTGCAGAGCGCTGCAGCAGTGTGCCCGGGACATTGTGTTCAGGCTCGTGGTTACTTCACAATTTGGACTTCAGTTATGGCACTTCATACTGCCTCGTACTTGTTTCGTTGGGTCTCTGTGCTACAAATCCATCAGAACAAATACAGTGTGCTACAGAGTCCTAAGGCTATGTACAGGTAGCTGGGATGGTCAATCCAACCTCATTTCAGTCTCAGTTTCTCTTAAGAAAAATTGTAGGAAATGAATGGTGAGCCAGAGGATTTGTGGAGGGCGACAGGCGGGGCCTCCATTTCTTTGGTGCTGTCAGTCTTCCCGAATGTGTAATTGCAAACACTTCCCATCTGTGTGTCCTGGGAGAGACCCCTTGAAAAGATAAAGGTCAGAGCTAAGCAGCTGCACTGCCACAGGGATTATTCCAGTGGCAACAGTCCGCGCTTTTCTGTTGCATGGTCTTAACACTAAGCTGGATTACAAGGAGACTGCGAGGGACTGAGGTCTTTATCAGAAAACAAGTACAGACTGAGCTGCTGTTAAATTAAAGATAAATACAGAAGGCTTATTTGCAAGACCTGATTGGAGCTACCCCACCTTTAGTATGGCGGTTCTACTTTTAGAACACATTCTACTATGTCTTTTTATGTTTTATTGATTATGTGTTGTCAGAAGCTGCTCATTTGATAAGATGAAAGATGTAACTTACAAATTGCTGGCTGTGTGAGGCCAATTTGTACTGCCTTTTCTGAGGCTTATAGTAACACAAGGCTTTTATTTAAACTTTTCTGAACTGCCTGGTTAACTTCTCTTTTTAATACCGCAAACTGTTGTGCAATTTTCATCAGCTATTTTTCTCTTGTTGTGCACTTTCATTTCAACTTCATGCATGCATGGCACCTCTGAGTTAGGGAAGACCATGATGCAGTTAAGTTTGTGTCAAGAAACAGGACATCTACCACTGGCTTGTGATGGAAGAATAGCTTACCTCCATGTTTCTGGGGAGGAGATGTAGTGTACCTGTGCTTTTGGCATTGATGTAGTAACAGAAGGGACCTGACTTGTCATCTTGCCTCAAGGAACGGCGAGAGGAATGCAGGCTATCTGCTAACTAGGACAATCATCCCACACCTGGCTGGAACAGTGCTTCTCAACCTATTGTACCTGAAGGGACTTGAAACCTTTTAGAAAAAGCACATGGGCTATTTTAAGTCTGTATTACCATATTACATTTAGTAAGGAATTAAAATTACTTGTTATATGATGTCAGATTTTTCATAATTCTCTTGCACGACTCATGATACATGTTTTTCATGTACAACCAGGCAGTGAAACAAGTAAGCTGTACCTTGAATATATATTTGTGTTGCTGTTTCTCCCTTTTTGGTTACCCATTCTGTGATGGTTGCCCATTGGGAGAGGATAATGGGCAAAATGTGGACTGGACATTGCTGGAGAGTTTAATAACTGTGGGGAATTCCTGTTGTAATGATGTGAAGGGATGAGGGGTAGAGTGTGTGTAAATTGTCCACCTTTGTCACTGCTGGGATGGTGTTATTTTGACTGTGATGTAAGCGGAGTTTGTGAAGACTGTGTCTGTGTTTTAACTCTATCCCATTCTGTGGGATAATAGCATTTGATGCCCATTCTGTGTGGGAATGTCTGCTTGTGTGAATTTTTTTCCCCTACGTGGTGCACAGTGCTTTGCAGAGCTGATCTTTCACCAGTCAGTAGAAGCCTCTGAACCCCATGATGAAGATTGTTGGCCTAGAATGTACAAATTCTGCCAAACAATCTTCTTGGTGGAAGACCTTTATAAGCAATCACAGATTAACATGATCTATACCAGTAATTTGATCCTTTAAAGTCAGCTGTTTACCACTTTTACTAAAAAAAAAAAAAAAAAATTAATAATTTTAAACCTACACGTATCTACAAATAATCTGATCCCAACCTGAACAAAATCCTGCTCTGGCGATAGACTGTATGTAAAGAAGAATAACAGGATTTTGGTCTGTGCTATGAAACTGTTAAACAATAAGAAGTCACTGAGCAAAACCTGCCATTTCAGACTCGGTAGCTGTATTCAACAACTTTTTATTACTGACTGACTATGTTAGGGAGAAAACAATGCTATATGATAACAGGTTTTTCTGTGGTTTTTTGAACTGTAGTTCTACAAATGAGAGCTCAGAAACTGCAGCTTCTGGAGTTATATTAGGGAGAAATACAGCCACAAGTCGAAATGTCAATAATTGCTACTGGAAAAGCCATGCGTGACTTACAATTATTCTAATATATATTTAAAGCTGTTGAAGTAGAAGGTCATCTGAGGTTATACACCCGCACTTTACCTTTCCCTTTGTAGTGGAATTTCCTGGTTTTGTCCAGAAGGAGCATGCAAGTGAAGAGCCAAAGGAGGCTGCTCAGTAAGGTTTGGGCAGAAATTCGAGGGGGAATCTATGGAGATGGTTCTGCCTGTTATTATAAGCAGCTTGTCTAGAAGAGGCCAGCTAGGCCACCCACAGTGTGGGTGATGTCTCGGTCAACTCGGAGCGAAGTAAGCGTGGTGAGAGAAATGCCACAAAACCATACACAGATCAGGTTGTTGTAACTGTCAGTATAAATGACTGTGGTGGAAGTCAGTGTAGAGCAGAGCAGAATTTATCAGGAATTCATTTTGGTCTGCTGGGCTCTGTACAAGAACAGCTACAGTCACTTAATCACTTTTTCAGCAAACATTTGGTATTTTTATTTCTTTACTGAAGTAAATTTTAGTATGCTGCTGTGGTTTAACTCGGGTAGACTGCCAAGCACCTCACTGCTGCTCACTTATTCCTCCCCCTCACACCCTCACCCAGTGAGACAGGAGAAGGGGAAAGGAAGAATAAAAGCAAGGAAACGTGTAAGTCAGGATTTAAAAATATACGTATATATACGAATAAAGGACAGAGAAGCAGAAGGAGAGAGAAAGGAAAGAAAACGAAACAAGTGATGCGAAGGCAATCGTTCAGCACCTCCAGTGGGCAGACCTGTGTCTAGCCAGTTCTTGACCAGAAGATGGCCAAGCTCCCCGAGTGCCCCCCTGCTCCCCAGCGTTACACAGCGTGGGACATCGCTTTGGTCACTCCGGGTCACCTGCCTGGCTGTGTCCTCTCCCAGTATCTTGCACGCCCCCAGTCTGTTCACTGTGGGAGCTGAGTGAGAAACAGAGGCAGCCTTGGTGCTGTGCAGGCACTGTTCAACCACAGCTAAAATGTTGGGGTGTTACCAGCATTAGCACCGTACGAGCTGCCATAAAGCAAATTAGCTTCAGCCCAGCCAGATCAAGTACATATGTGTATATTCAATACAATGCAACTGAATGTTTCTAAGTCCTAATCCCAAAGTATTGGAGCACTGCCAATGAATTGTCATTAGCGACAGGAAGATGTGTTATCAGGTACCTCATAAACTCTTATCAAATGTGATTTTCTTGGCATCCCATAAATGCTGACATAAGTCAGCACATCTTAGATATACAGCTTAGTCTCCTACAGCTTCTGGACATGTGACCGAAGAAATGTAATAAATTGTTATCTCAAATGTCTTTGTTTTATTGACAATTTCAGTGTGCAGCCAGATTTTACCCTTGAGTATCTCCTTTGGGTATACTTACAGAAATTATGCTGTTTTGTTTCTTTACAACAAACTTTTCTTACCCAACAGTTTAAACAGGAAAAGGAAGCTTCTTGGTTTGCTGAAGAGATTTGTATCCCATTTCATCATTCACCCTGTAAGCCAGAAGAGAACAAGTATTCCATATTCTAGTCCTGATTTTCCTGAATAAACCAAGAGCTATAGTTGTGAAATGTGTTTTTGTTTTGTTTTTAAACCTAGATCATATCAGACAATGAACTTTATACTTTATGACAGTGGGTCCTTGTTCTTGTTCCAAGTGATGAAAGGAAAATCAGAGTTTGATTCCTTTAGAGTTTAGAGATGCCAGACAAATCATTCTTTATTGTGCCAGCTACATAATAAGTGAATTTCTGTGTCGCCTGTTCCATATCTCAGTACAAGTACAGGGGAGAAACAACTGTTTTTGTAATGGTGAGAAAGCATTGCTATTGTATTATTCTCTCCAATTTTTGTAATGGACCTTAAAGAGGCAATGATGCTCCAAGAGGAAAAATACCTGTGTAGATGTATACAGATACGGTAGGATATATGGTGGGTTTTCTGTATGGGAATGGTGGACTCAGAGTGATAATGAAATGGACAGAAATTGAGCTTACATTGTCTTTTATTAATTCATGGTTGATATGCTTTTCACTGCAGTGATTTAATTATGTTTACAAACAAAACCACACAAACCAAACACTCTCCATAAATTTGTAAAGGACAAAAAGTACTTTGTTTTACTCTTTCTTATTTTATTTTATTTTTAATATCACCTTTCACTTGATCTCAGTAGGACTATTGTGAAGATAAATTCTGTGATGTTTTTTTTATTCTTTTGGTACAGATTGGTTCCGTTTCATCTCTGCCTCTCCCACCCTGTGCTGTAGTAACTCCAAATTCACCCCTGTGTCTTGTGATGTTCTTACTGGGGAAAAGACATGACACTCAGGCCTTTTTGGAGCTGAGCATGTACTTCGATAGGCTGAGTTCTAGCTGTAGTCTAACTCCTTAGCCAGATACTACTAAGGGCACAAAACAATTGTGGTTTTCCTACCTTTCCTCAGTAAGGACATTGGTTTGTAACTCTCTCCAGTACATGGCTACTAGTTTTTTTCAAACAGACGATGGGATTTTAATTATCTGCCCACCTTAATGTTTATCAGTAATCACCTAGAGGATCAAAAATTATTTAGTAATTTAACATTGACAGCACAATCCTATGTATGTCTTTTACTTGGGAATCTAGGCTAAAAGCAAGAGAACACACTGCCTTCTTATACCATTGTGCAAAAGAATTAATGATCAGATCTAATTTTTTCTCTTTATACCTGTTCTGACACAACAATTTGTCATATCCAGAAAGTTTGGTCCAGCCATAGACTGCAACTTCTGTTTGCGTGCTTATGCCTAAAGCAAAAGGACTATATTATATTCACACAGTAGAAACATAATAGATTCTTACAGATTTGTACTTTACTAATGTATGTCATGACTTTTTATTTCAATTTTTTAAATCGGAGAAACCTGCTAATATACCTTTAATTTTATAGTGGTGTTTATAGTGCAGGTTTGACTCCTTGAGGCTGACTAACTCAGTCATTAAAGCTAGAGCTCTGCTGGTGTGTGGATACCTGGAATGTAAGGACATGGGGTTTGACAGGATGTGTAGCTGATGGCAAAGACAAGTGACAGGATAAGTAATAAATTGGATACCCAGATACATAAACACTAATGAAGACAATAACAGAAAATACAGAAGAGCATAGCTCTCTGGTCATTGATCAGTGGGCCACTGAAGACCCCTTGGAGCCTTGAAGTTCAACCAGATTCTTGCAATTGAGGGGGGAACGAGATTATTATTGGGCCTCATGGGAAAGAAAGAAATTCTTATAGGATGTTTTGAGGGGGCTTTTGGGATTGTGTAACATGTTTTTCTTCTGGTGCCTGCTCCATTGACCCTCAGCTGCTGAGCAAGATGCCTGGCTGTCAGTTTCTCCAGCACCCAGCTTGAGCCCATATCGTGGTCGCTGTCTGCCCGAGCAAGGCCTCGGTGCAATGGGCAGTGTTTGAGCAAGGCAGCAGCCAGAGCAAGGGCGAGAAAAGGGGAGAGCACACCGCCACAGCGAGCAGCTGGCCGGTACGCCTGTGTGGCCCAGCCTTGTGCCTGATGGCCGTAGTCTGTCCTGCCTTCTTGTTAACTCAGTCCTGCCTGTTTCCTCTGTGACCCTGCTGCCTGTTCTCTGTCGGTATTCTGAAATTCTCAACGTTAGCACAGTAACTTCTGTGCTGTCTTACGGGCCTAGATTTAACTCTCTGCTGGTTCTTTACAGGATGATTAACAAGGAAATTCCTTCAGAAGTTTCTCTGCAAGTATGTGTGTTTTCTAGGCAGTAAATCCCTGGGAACACTGATGTTGAAAATAGACATCACAGGCCTGTCAATAACACTTTTTAGTAGGTGCTCATGTTTGGCTAATTTTTTTGGTTTGTGTTTTAACCCCAATTTCACACTCCGTCTATGCACTGCAGTGTTGAGATTTATGATTAACACCAACAACCCTGATACAATGTTAATCATTAAAAGTCAATTCTTAACAGCTTGTTTATACAGTGAAGCCTGGGGGCAATGACTGGTGCTCTCAGGGACTGGCTGCAGCAGCGTGATGTCCCTCCACATTGCCGAGACAGGAGCAGCATTGGTCCTAATCCCAGAGAGAGCCACTTAAGCTGAGCTTTCTGCTTGAGAAATGGTAATGAGGAGACTTTGAGAGGAAATCAGATACTGTGCGCCTGGGGGGAAAAAGGGAGTTTGTGTGATGAGAACAGTAGTGGGAATTTTGCTGATAAGATGGATCTTGCATTTCAAACTTTTTTTCTACTGCTATTATTATTAAAGAACCTGAAACTGCTATCACATCTGGCTTCACAGTCCCATTCTGAGTGATCAGTAATTTGATGGTAACACCTGACTTTTGTCAGGTGACTTTTGTTTTTATGCTACATTATACCATTGGTATGAGTGATTTTTTTCCGGGTCAGATCTGAAAATTGGCTACTCTTTTTATGTCCCTGCTTGTTGCAGATGCCTCCAAAAATAAAGGAACTGTCCCATACTTGAAGCTGTTAAATTTAGAGTTTTCTTGCAAAAAGTGCATGGGAAGGAATAAAAAGGACTACTAGCCCTCCTTTCCCCTTCTCTATACCACCATCTGATCCCATTTGTACGCAGTCATATGATGCAGTAATTAGCAGACCTGCTGTTTGTGCATGATCCTGTGCATCCTGCTGGGCATGCGTTATGTCTATAGTGGACTTTGTGAGTAAGTACAGTACCAGGTTGTTTTGGGTCAGGAGGGCCTGCTTCATTTTTATACCATTGAGAAAAGCACTCTGACTGTAAAGTATCACTTAAAATGCTGTTTGTTAAAGATAACGCTATAAAGAGAGGACGGTATAGTTAATTTTACATCCCTTCAGATGCTGGGAACCATGAGTTGTGCAGCATTGAACAGACCTCCTTGATCTGGGTGTAGTGCGCTGCGCAGATCCTGCCTGTGGAAAAGTTGCACGTTTTAGTCAGTCATGTTCTTAGAGGATTTTCTTAGAATAAAACAAGTCTTACTTATCATTTCTACTGGCAAACAGAAAGGGTGTTGACATGAGAACTTGTTGCTGCAGTTTTATATAAAGGATACACAGCTGCTGGTATTGAGTGGGAGCTGCCTACAGGTTCCTCTGTTAAAGTAACCTTGGCCAAGGTTATCCCACAGCCAAGGAATAAGCACGGCACTGGCCTCAGCCTGGACCTACTCAGGATGTCTGTAACATGGATCACAAACTCTTCAGAGTACGATGGTCATCTGGTCAGGATCACCACGCTGGTCCAAGAGGCAGATGCTCAGGGTAACTTTGGCTTTCCCTGTAAACTAGAGGCAGCTGTCTCGCGAGAGCATGAAGGGACAATTAATTTAATAATGAACAAAATGAGATTTCTTTGCCACCACCCTGAGTAAAGAAAAATAATCAAAGCAGATAACTAGAAGATACTCTTGTGATAAGAGCAAGCAGTGATGTTGTCTTGAATATTATGCTGAATTATTTCTCTATTTAGCTACTTTTCAAAAATGGGGAGGGGAATCTGAATCAGTAATGAACTAGACTTTGAGATAATGGCTGCTGATTTTATATCACAACTTGAGAAGATATTTGTGCTTGTTGGTGGAAGAAGGTATTCGTGCTTGCAGCTCATTGTTGCCATTAACTTGGTACTCCAGGACTAAATGGTAATTTCTGATGTGGGATAGTTCTCAATAATGTAAGGTCAGTCTGATAGTCATCTGCATATTTTTCCTCATTCCTTAACTTCTCTGGAGACTCAGCAGCAATCTGTGCTGTGAGCTGGAAGGTCACAGCTTGTTAATTATTGTGATTACAGAGTTCTGCTGACTCAGTGCAAGAACTCCAAGATAAAGATATGAATTCAGCAGGATTCACAAGTTGAACTTTAATTGAATTAGTACTGTACTGACCGTGTCCAACTAACTTATGAGCAACATGTGAAGGGGATTCTCAAAGTTAGCACTTTTTTGGATGGGACAAAATGTCATATATGAATGAAAAGAAATTTTTAGGCTTAGATACAACATCACAGGCAAGATATCAATCATTGAATTAAGAATTAAACAGTTACTTTTAAAAAGAAGCTTTTGTTCTTTTGACTGATTTGTTTGTTGTTGTTACTTATTGAAAAGAAATGAAAATAGATTAGATTTTTTTTTCCAAACCATGTTTTAAAGCCAGCAGTATCACCTTCTAGTGCAAATTCTGACTCTTACCGTTAAAAAAAGGTCTGCAAAAGGTCAGTGAATAAAAATGGAGCTTTTAATTCTAGGACTTGGACTGTTCATGTGGGTATTTAGGAATAACAGAAAGCACGTTATGAAGTTATGCGGAATGTTGCAGTGTAGTCCATTTGTAACTTTTCATAAGCATCATTCATGCTAACAGCTAGCAAACAATTCTTGATGATGGTTCACCAGTTAGAAGGTTGGAAATTTCAAAAAGGCAGCACGTCTGTCTGTGGTGTATCCATTTTCACAAGACAAAAACCATGTACAGTGTTGCTAGAATTGAAGCTAAATGAAATTTTTACCTTGAACATATTAAACCTGTAAAAAGTTTTCATGGGTCACCTCTTCCTTTGCTAAGAAAAAGAAACTTCCTTATGAAAGAAGTCTGTTAAGATCCAGTGCTGTTGGACTGTAGTAAATACAAGCTTGATATCCTTACAGTGCATTGGAAAAGGATGCAAGAAATAGGTATAGAGCTAACTTCCAGTCTGACAGCATATTTAAAACCTAAAGTCTAGGAACACCTGTGATTTTGAGCAAAAATGAAGATGATTTCCCTTTGGCAATTAATATTAGTGTATGCTGCTTCAGGTAATGTAACAGTATTTTTAACTGGTCTTATTTTATGGATGGGACAGGAGAGAATCTTCTCGCCAAAGACAAAAAATTGTTATTCTTGTCCCCTTCTATTCAAGTGTATATTGGGTGTTGAATTTAGTACTTCACATGAACTGCAGAAATCCATGTAGGCTCTGGCCAGCGGGTTGTATTTCTTCTTTCTCAGTAAAAGGCTAGTAGATGATTCTACTCTTAGCTGTGCAGGGAGAATTTTCTTCTCCCCTGTGTCCTTTTTTAGCTGACTTCTTTTTATGATGAAGTTAACACTTCATTTCATGTTGAAGATAAATTGTGGCCATTCTCATCAACTACAAAGGTAAATTTCATAGTGTTTTGCCAGATTTTATACTCTGCTTTAATGCTGACCTGGGCATTCTTAGGCAAGCAAGTATATTCTTGTTTAGGAGAGGGAAGGCCAAGTGTACACGAAGCAAAAGGTTTATATGTGTAGCTTCAAATACATTCTCTACTTCTTACTAGGGTTTGAAGAACTGATGAAAAATGTATTTGGAGATGCACGCAAGACCTGTACTCTGGAAAGAGTATGTGTGGTAGTGGATGTTTTATTAAAGAAGAAATGGAACAAATGTCCCCACTGCAGGCTAATTTTTGATTCTGTATTTTACAAATGAAAAGTAGTGTACAGCAGGATCTGGAATTTAGATTCTGGCAAGGAAGCACCTATCCGTGTGTATGCAAAACTTGTTTTGGAAGAAATTATTGAAGAGATTTATTCTTGATTTATAAGATATGGAACTTGAAGGGAGCGTATAAACAGGAGGGGGAACGCGTGTTCACACACGTTGATAGTGATAGGACAAGGGGAAATGGTTACAAACTAAGACAGGGGAGATTTAGGTTGGATATTAGGAGGAAGTTTTTCACGCAGAGGGTGGTGAGGCACTGGAACAGGTTGCCCAGAGAGGTTGTGGATGCCCCGTCCCTGGAGGCATTCAAGGCCAGGCTGGATGTGGCGCTGGGCAGCCTGCTCTAGTAGTTGGCAACCCTGCCCAGAGCAGGGGGGTTGAAACTAGATGATCTTTAAGGTCCTTTTCAACCTATGCCGTTCTATGATTCTATGATTCTATGATATGGCTGTTCCTCGAAACCTCATGCTTTTGTCTGCAGAGGAAAGTTTGCTTCATAAAATTGAAGTTGTTTTTGTTGTAGTAGTTATGTGAATCTAATGTTTCTTCCATCAGAAGAAGTATGGTTACTGAGAAGTTTCTGCGTGGAATAGAAACTGTTGAAAAAGCAATTTGGTCAGAGCTCATTTTTTTCAAGTTGTTGGCTGGATGGCACATGCATGATACTCTAGGTACAATATGGGTAATCACAGGTTTGTTCCCCTCTCCCCATTTCCTTTTCTCGTTTTCTTCCTCCCCCTTGCCCTTCTCCCCTTCCTTTGATGGGAATAGAGATCAAGGAATTCTGAAACTTAAGAAACATCATGAAGTCATTTTAATTTTAGGCACCCAGTATCTTTAAAACATGCCACTCTTAACTAGCCTTCCGTGCATTTCAGAATCTTAAGGGAACCCTACTTTCCTCTTGCTTTGATAACAGGGGCTGAATCTGGAAATGCTGTTGTGTGTCTGATAGAAAAATGGGCTTTGCAAATGGTCGAAGTTTAGCTCACCAAAAACTGGAGAACAGACCGGGGGACTGGAGGGTGGTCAGAAGGCTAATGGGCTGCCTCTTACAGTAGTGAAGAAGGGAGCATCGCTGTTTGCTACGTAGATAATAGATGTTGCCGTTCTTCTGCAAGTTCTGCAAATGATTTTTCCAGCATTCTGGCAGTAGAGTTGTTTCGATGTTCAGGAGGAGTAGAAGGTTTAAGCAGCTGGGAAACAAAGTCAGATGTTGTTTTATGGGAATATCATTTAAAAAACAGCATTCCTATCTGCCATGTTTTACTCTATTCTAACAAAGGTATAGCAATCTTCCATTTTAAGGAATTAAGCTTAGTATCCCATATTTCAATGAACCATTAACACTCCCGGTGTTAAGTCTACATAAGTCAGTATAAGATTGTGTCCCATCTTCCTTTTTGAGGAGAATGGACAGTGTTAGGAATGGCTTTTTAAAAATCTGTAAGATGTTTATCTGGATGTATGCCTATGCACTGTACAATGCTGAGAGATAAGTAGAAAGCTCAGTTTTGAAGTTCACATGTTAAAAAATCTGTGGTAGGGTTAAAATAAGTGGAACAGAAGTCTGAGGGAGCAATTAAGTAGAGGCAAACAGAAGCACTGTTGCTTCCACTTAAATGAGGTGGTTGATGATCATACAGAATGTCCAAGTATCATGATTACAAATTCTTGGGAAGCCTTCAGGTGAACCAGAGAGCTGTTTTAAAGGTATTTAGTCCTTATGCCTTCATAGTTTAATAGAAAAAATATCTTGTCAGCACATATTTATTTTGCTTCATTTCTTTATAGTGAGTGTAAGTAAATACTGATCCTTTGTCTGCAGGCACTCCATTACATGGTAAATGGGTGTGCTTGGTGGCTTTTTCTGAGCTGTCAATGATATTGATTATTTTTAGGTGGATGGGGCCTTTCAGTGAAACTGAAAGCAACAAATTAACTTTGTGTAAAAATGAGAAAAACAGGCTATTTTCCCCTCAGATTCTTTTATCAAGAAATTATAAGTAGCGAAAAAAAGAAGAAAATACTGCTGTGGATCTGAGCCAAAGGCCATTAGATCAATAGGAATCCCTGCTGACCTCAGCTGGCTTTCAGTGTAACTTGACTGGGCTAATAAACATTTTTCAAGTTTTAGCTGTTAGGAAGAGTATTCTTAACTTCTCTGTTGATTAAACTTCTGTTAAAAGCTGTAATTTAGTTTGGAGTTCTTTAGGGAGATTTCACTATAAAGGTGGTTGTTTTTTGAATTATACACATAGTTATATGTAGCTTATAAATGTGTTCCCTGCAGTAAATGGATTGCTCTGACTAGCAATATCAAGACAACATAAACATTAAAAGAAAGGCAAAATTATCAGAAAGAAATCTACATGGCATAAAAAGCCACATACTACCTCTTTTCTTCATCTTATTACTTGTGTGAAAAACCAATTCCATCTTTCCCCGTCCATGTGAACCCTTTTTCTATTGGACTGAGGATGTGAGGCAGCTTCTTCTCAGGGGTGCTGCAAAAAATTGCATCGTTGTTGTGCTGTAGTATTAAGTGGAGAGTGTGGGACATGAAACTGAGAAGCTGTAGTAGGAAGATGGGGACCAAAAAAAAAAACCAACCCACACGGAAAAACACACACACACAGAGCCTCTGATTACGTGGCACTGCTTCTTGCACAAATACATTGCTGCTGAAGACTGCTTGGTTTCAGTCTAGCTTTTCTTTCTTTGAAGTCAGTAAGAAATTGTCCCTAACTTGAACCAGAATAAACTTACGTTTGTTTCACCTTTAGCTCTCCTGAGCATAAGTGTCATAGCTGAAGTCGAGGTTACTTCGTACCACGTGTGTCTAAGCGTGCCATTCTACCAGTAGCTCTGGATTATTTTAAATTTGGTTTCTCGGCGTGGTGTTGGATTGCTGCCAAACATAATTTGTCAGAGTGACACCCTTGGCACAATGGGTTGTTCTTGTGAAAATACGTGTATATTGGTTGAAGAGAGTGCAATTACCTGCGAGTCATTTTACATAAAAGATAAAAGGAAAGCGTCTCT
The DNA here is from genome assembly GCA_013399115.1 of Anseranas semipalmata. Lineage (NCBI taxonomy): Eukaryota > Metazoa > Chordata > Aves > Anseriformes > Anseranatidae > Anseranas > Anseranas semipalmata. The sequence continues at coordinate 235,745 of VXAA01000495.1, forward strand.
GACATGCTTGATGGAGGTTAGCAACCCTTTCAAATCTAATCAAGTTTTGTAGATGGTTTCATTCTTGACACAATTTGCTTCTAATCAGAGGGGAAACAGATGTTTAAAGTCAGGTAATATGATTAAATTGGCTGCAGGTAGAATATACATCCCACTGTTCCACATATGGAGGCTCACCCTGCATATGCCCAGTAAAAGTATATATCTGTTTTTAATCTGTGCCAGATGCAATGCATTCAATAAAGATTTGGAGTTTCTCAGGGGGACGGGGCTGAGTTAAGGCCTTTTCAGCTTGGAGAGAAAAGTGTAATCAGATAAATCGTGGATACAGTTCAGTGATACTTTAGGCTAGTCATTAAATATTTATCCATTTGGAGATATGCCTATTTAATATGACAATGTACAGAGGAAGGATGGCCTACTAATTAGCTTGTTATCTGGCTTTTGAAAGATTCAGTTCTCTGTTCTGCCTGCATGTGGTCTGTAGGAATTTGTACAAACACCATTTCCAAACCGTAAAATGTGGTTAATAGTACTGCTGCATTTTGGATCGCTTTTGCAGGGATATATTTCTTACTGTGAGATGCTCAAGTACTGAAGCCGAAGAGGTCATGTAAATGGTGAAAAGACGAGATTGTCCTGACCAAAGGTCAGAAATAGTCTAGACAACAAACAGATTCAATCCCAATCCTCCTCTAGTCTGTCCCTTAATATAGGGAAGGAAGATATCCCTTCAGTTTATTTTGTGGAACATACCGCTCCTCAGCGTGTTGTTCAGCCTATGGCTATAGCTGGAAAATGTACCAAAGCTATTCATTTTTTCTCACTACTCCTTTTTCTGCCCCCCTTGCCTCACTTGTTCCCATCAGCAAGACTGCTTCCTTCCCATGATTTAACGTAGTCTGAGGATTAATTTTCTCTTCACACGTTTACATGATAAAAAAGAAAAGTTTGAAGTAGACCAGTTGCAGTTTGTATGTGGAACTGTGTGTTAGGATGATATTAAAATTAAAAAGTAATTCAAATGTAATAGAAATGTAAAAAGAAGGATAGCACCTGAAGCTCTAAGTAAAAAATAATGAGATTATCAACTTAGTGTTCCAGAGATTAATTTAGACTCTATTCCCTAAACCACAGTCGATGAATAATTCCTGCTCAAATAGGTAGGAATTGTTAATTCTTGCGGCAGACAGTTCAGTCCCTGGGTGGAGTTAAACACAACGTCTCTTGTTCTGTAAAACTACTTAACTATGCTAATAGCAGCCACGGGGAGCAAAACTGTTCCAGACTTGAGCTTTCTTAGCAGGAGTGGTGGTGTGTGTTCGGAACTACACGCATGGGATTAGTGTGGTTGAAATCGGCCATGAGGTGGGATACATGTATGTAGTTCATTGCAGAATTTAAACCAAGATTATAAATATCTGTATGTATGCATAAAAATATGCATTTTCTGTTTGTACTTTTTTTTTCCTTTTCACGGGTAAGGAGTAGGAGTTGGGGGAGTCCAGATTACAACTGATATTTCTATGAACATTTTTTATTCTTAAAGCTGTTATCAGTAGAATCAAACTTATTATTCGTAACAGAGCTTATCACACAGCAGTCACTCAGTGTTTGCTCACACATTCTGTGATTATACTAGGATACCTTATTAGTGAAACAGATGTTGGTTCAAACAACTGATGTTGGTTGGTTCAAACATTAACTCACGGGGCAACAGCTGGGAGACCAACCCCAGCTGCATGTTCTGAGGCAGAGAGTTGGATGTGGGTATGCTAGGTTGAACCTAGAAGCCGCCAGTGGTTTCTGGGTAGGTGCTCACGAAGTCCCTAAGACAGTCTATTTCATCAAATGCATGTGTAATCCTGTAGTCTTTACATGTATATAAAGCCACCAGCCTCTTGAGTAGTCTGCAGTCCGAGCTGCACAACCTGCTGTTGATACCGAGTATGCTGTGGTGCTCTGTGGTTTCAGCAGGTTCTTGGTGTCCTCAAATTATCAGTACATGCAGAATTCATTGCCATTTGGCAAACCTTCATACACTAACTTATCAGAATGTATTTCTTTCTCTTCGGTGTGTTGTTTCCTAGAAAGGTTTTTCCATCCAATATATAGGAACCCATTCACATGAAAACTCACCTCACGGAGGCCTTTCGGTATCACCAATCTGCACATCTTGTCTAAGTTCACTTCACAGTACAGTCAATTTACATGATCACTAGCATTTTATTAGCTCTAAAATAATCACATGTATTTGTGAGCATAAATATCTTTGCTACATTATGACTGTGATTATCACGATTAATGAAGTAACATGTACAAATGCAATTAAAAATGCCACAAGGTGCTATAAGAGATGAAGAGTAAAATTTCACTTAGGGTTTCATTCCTTAAAAGTGTGTCCCAAATGTGTCCCCATGAAACAATAATAGTGGCAAGTGTTTCTGTGTCTTCATGTAATTGTTCTATTAGCCAATAAATTCTTTCCTTTATTAACATGCATAAGATTATATGTACAATAGACTTCCAGTTCTTTTACACAAGTACATCTTACCTTATTGTTATATATCATATCACTGTCATCTAATTTAGCCCAGGTGCATGTAGTGCTGTTCCTGGGAATTACTGGCAAAGGAAATACATGATAATTGTCAAAACATTCTCCTGCAGCTCTCATTATTACGTGTTGATGACTTGATGTGACTTAAAAGTCTCAGCTAAGCAAAACTGCTTGCAAAGTAAGATCTGTTTTTAATTTTTTTAAACAAGTATTTCCAGATTATTTTTTTCTGAAATACAGAAATCAGCACCATTTGCTGTTTTGTTTGTAACAGACAATACCACCATCCTAGATTTCAAGTGACATTATAAAACAATTTCTTTACACATGAAATGGCATTTTATGAGAATTCTGATACTAAATTCAATGACTGTAGCTGCTTTGTATATTACAGAATGACCTAGAAATAACATTTTATTTCAGAATAAACAGACCTGTGCAGTATCAAAACAGGCCCATATTCATCTCCTCTGTCCTAAAGCCAGCAATGGCTAATCTTTTTGGTCACTGGTGCCAAAGTTACTTAAGGAGCACTGTAATGTAGTGCTTTTTGTGCCAGCCCAAATCTGTGTCACTGCCAAAGTTGGTATTAGTGTGCAGGGATCATCATCACTGCTTTAGTCATTTATGGGCTATTTAATTCAGGAGCTTAAATATCCTTTCTTCATTATAGTAAAATATCTATTTGTAAGTGAATTACTTTCAGGAGATGCCTTTGTCTTACCTTTGACTGCATAAAGATCTTGGTGCATTTAGGAGATCAATAACAACAACAACAAACCCAACATACAGAAATTTCTTTAATTTGTTTAAACATGTTTTCTTAGAAATTGAGATAAGATTTCTTTTTTTTCCCTAGGGTACATGATTACTCCTTTGTAAGAGCATTCTACGACAGCATGTTGCACAGCATAAACCAGTTTCAAATCTGATTATGAAAAAAGTTTAGCTAGCATTACCGCTGGCCGTGTTTTCTTTCAGCTTTTCATGAGCAATGCCGTGAGGTAGGCTATCTGATGTTATATGAGTTTGGTCAGTAGTTAATGAAGCTGACATTAATGTGTAGGTAGGACTGTCACGCTGTCACCTGCCAATCATAGCAAAGTGGAGAAATACAAGTTCTGTAATGTAAGAGCAATCAAGAGGATTATGTCTGATTAGTTTTCTTGCCAAAGGAGAGGCATACAAGATGAGAATCAAATAGTCTTCTCATTTTATGCTCAGGCATTCAGAAAATTTTTTCAGCATTTTTGGAGAACTAAGACCCAGGGATCTAAGAAGGAACCGTACACTTAGTTCTTCATTTTATTCAGCACAAATCCATTGTGTTTCCATTTTCTACCTTGTAGTAAAATAAAGACTCTCATATGTAGCGTCTAGAAGAATTCTAATTTACTCAGTGTTTTTTCTTTGTGTTTTGGATAAAGAATCTCTTAGAAAGGGACTGATTGCAATGATGATAACACAGCTGAGCAGAATCAGTACTTCACCCCTCTAATACTGAGAAATGTTTAAGAAAATCTGTGGAATCTGTCAATTCAATTAAGAACTAAAGGAAAAATTAGTATGCCTACTGTAAATTCTGTGTTGAGTATAACTGATCTGTTTGTGGGGTATGGGGATAGTTTCAAACTCATTGGTCTTTACAACATAATTTTAAACTAGATTAGTTCTTTTCTCTTTCATGATTCCTGTCCACCAATATCTACATGCTTTTGACATATTAGATTTTTAACTCAATATGTTAACTTCCTATTAGCAATACACATTTTGTAGTATCAATTCAACTATAGTTTTAATGGGTATATAGATATGGGTCATCACAAAGTTCAGTGTGAACTTTAACTATCTTGAGAGCAACATGCTCTCTAGAAATAAGTAGTTAAAAAAAGTTTGAATAGTGTCTTAAAAAATTATAAGTGTAAATAATTCATAAGCAGAAAAAGTATAATTTGTGATTCAATTTCTCATTGCATATTGTTCAGTAAGGGTCTAATATTTACATCAGCTTTTATTTTATTTTTTATTTTATTTCATTTTATTTACTGAAAAAGTATTGCTTTGGGTTTGAAGCATTTACAATGTAGTGTTGAGGTAGCTTGATATGTTTTTGACTGTTTGCGTCCAAGTGAAGTTTCTTCCCAAGGCATTCTGAAGACGCAGACACCAGGAAAAAAAAAAAAAAACAACAACAAAGAAGCAGAGAGAATAAAAAATAGTGTATATTCCAGGTACATTTTTGAAAAGAAAATCATGTTTTATTTTCAATTAAATATGAATCTAGGAAAAATAGATATTCAAGCTACTGTATAACATATAGTATCTAAGACATCTGTCACTCCTTCCCTCCAAAACATTTATGTTGGAAAAGACCCTTAAATCCAACCACCACCTGACACTACCAAGTCCAGCACTGAAACGCAGACCTAAGCACCACGTTGACATGTCTCTTAAATATGTCCAGGGATGGTGACTCAACCACTTCCCTTGGCAGCCTGTTCCAATGCCTCACAACCCTTTCCATGAAGAAATT